>JAWWTY010000077.1:147776978-147861974 GCA_035222235.1 Margarornis squamiger | reverse complement strand
ACGTAAAGAAATTAGATGGAATACTTCCTTGGTTATGACCCAGTTACCAGGAAGGGCCTGAACCAAAACCACTACAAAAGCCAAAGTCAATCTACCACAAGACACGCATTCACAGGCAGAGCAATTTAATTTATTCCCCAAGTCCTGAAGTAAATTTTGGGTTCATTCTGTGTAATATCTTAATTAGGTTTGTGTGTGACCTAAAAGGCAGTAACAAAGCTTGGGACAATAGATGCTGTACAAAGTTTGTATAGATGATTTAGTTCTGAATCTAGAAAGTATTTGTGATTTCTTGGTCGTTGTTTGCTTGTTTGTATGAATCCAAATTCACATAGTGACTTTTTCTAAGGAGTTTGCTCCAGACACTCATTTTTCTGAAAACAGTGGACGGGACATTGCTGTCTAGTTTGCAACCTCCTGTCACATTTTGCTGCTTCCTTGATCTATTCAGTTTTCTGGGATGCATCTCCCTACTCTTCCCATCTTCTGTAAGACCTACTCTAGGGCTTCAGATTGCCCAGAGAAGTTGTGGCTGCCCCATCCCTGGAAGTGTTCGAGGCCAGGTTGGATGACGCTTGGAGCAACCTGGGATAGTGGAAGGTGTCCCTGCCCATGGCAGGGGATTGGAACTGGATGATCTTAAAGGTCTCTTCCAACCCAAACCAGTCTGATTCTGTGGCTGTCAGTGCAAGCTGAAACTGGAGCCTGAGAGGGCTGTGGAATCTCCATCATCAGAGATTTTAAAGAACGTATGAGATAATTGAGAAGGTGATATTTGACTGATTGTGTTGTGGGTCAGAGGATTAAGACAAATAAATTGCCAGCCTTATTTTCCACTGTTCTGACACAGTGTCTGTTATTTGCCTGCACTGCCCTTTGTTCTGACAACCCTTCTGTCTAGATCACTCTGCAAATTTCTTGCATTTCCAGGTCTTCCTGGAACAACTATTTAGCTCCAATCACATTCTTATTTTTTCACTGCTCATAATGACAGACAGTGCTGGTGAATTGGTGAGATGTCACATGGCATCTCTTGTCTGCTGGTTTTTCTTGTTACCATCTAAGATTAGTGGGCTTATTTTTAATCGATATGAAGGAAATATCACACAGCTTAATTTTGCTGGGTGAAATCCCCTTCTTTACAGAAACCAAGTCAAAAAATGAAAGCAAGAAGGAGAAGGAAGTCCCAGCTACCTTTTATTATCAGTGTATTGTACCATCCATTACATAAAGAGAATTTTATCCTACTGTTGAGCATTTCCAATAACCCCAAAGCTCTGGTTATTCACTTACCTTTAAAGCTAACAAGATTCATGTACTAAGGTCTTAGCCAGAGGTTTATAGATTTCTACCACTCAGCCCTTACAGCCTTCATAAAGACATGTGGTAAATCTCTCCTTGGTCATGCTCTCCTTCTAACTCTGTTTCAGCCAGGACTCTCTCTCTATTTGTCAGTAGGATGGCAGGAAAGAAAAATGCACCAAATTCTCATTGAAACCTCCATATGAGATTACCTCTTGCTTAGGAAGCTAGAAATTACTGGAAAGTGAGTTTTCTCAGGAAGTTTCACTGCACATTTTTCTGGTAGTTTAACTTTTCTGGTTCCTGTCCTGGTGGTGTCAGAACAAGGGGCTGGACAAACAAGTGGTGTATCAATGATCATTGTATTTCATTTCTGTATCACCTGAGGATGCTTAAGGCTTTCAGTAGTGTATTCTAACAGAGATCTTGTTGGAACAAAGTCTTGGTAAGTCCCAGACCTTACCCCAGGGTTTTTCCCACTGCTCAGTGAAGCAAGGCAGTCTCTAAGGTGAGCAGTGGAAATGCAAGGCTTGCTGTGGTTTTGCATATGGCAAAGAGACAGGAATTGCTGAATAACGTTTTTTTCCCCACTTTCCTAGTCATGCAATAGTTTTCATCATCATTTTGTTTGGGATTGCACTGCTGTTACATATAAATTATTGACCAGTCTCTGAAACAGTGCAAATTGCTGCATTTTTTTCCATTCGTTTTCTTTGGTTCTGTTTCTCTCACTCAGTTTAGGGATCAACTATTCTTTCTCCTGTTGGGATTTGCTTTTCTCATTCACAAACTACTGGCTTTATTTTTGTGGTAATGTCAAAAGTTTCACAGACACAGTGCTTGTTAAGATTTGTGTGTGTGTCTGTATGTCCCTGATTTTCTTTTGGTTTTGATGATAATTATGATTATTAATGGGGCTCCCCTAGCACAGGTCTCTAATCTGGCACAGACTAGTTCAAAGTGAGCAGCAAACTCCAGAGAACAAGACAAACTATGCACACCCCAACTTACAGTGACCTTTCTTTCTTCTGCAAACACTACTAGTTTAAGAAAAATCTCCACAGTCATAAATCACCATCACTCACCGCTGTTTGGAAAGAGCTGGATGAGTTTGGTACATTTATCATGGTTTAAGGAATTTTGACATGTTGTTCTCCTCTGAATGTTAAAGTTCTTTTCTTGGTGGTTGTTTCCTCCCACCGCACGCACACATTGCAGGAGGTTGCTCAGAAATGTGACAATATCAATTGTCTTTGCACATTCAGGGGGGAGAGGAGGCACATTGTCCACGCTCCTTGAAGATGAAAACATTGGAGGAATTTGACCTTGACTGAAGGAGCTTCCGTGGAAGATTAGAAAAATAACAGTTCCCTAAACAGATGCCAGGTCATAATTACCACTGATGGCAACCCCGTGCGTCATTTGAGGCACCTCACAACAAAAAATGTTATCTTTTGACAAAGTTGTTGGCAACAACATGCGGAAAAAAAATTAAGGTTTTATCCATTATTTTCTAGATTATTTTATCGCAGACTGAGAGTTACTTAACTTGACTGTAAGTAAATAACCCACTGAAGACAGGCAAGTAATCCAAGAGTAAGAAAAATGTTTATATAGCCTGTGACTATATATGGATAGTAGGATTATAGGTTGGACACAATGATTTCAGCTCTTTTCCAATGTAGTTGATTCTGTGATTCTGTGTGATTTATAACTAGGAGAGATTTAAAAAATGAGATCTCCACAGTACTGAACATTTTTTATGGTTTTTCTGCCTCAGTATGAATCTTAGAACATAAGCAGTATTTGTTAAAAAATGGAAATTGTGAAAAGTGCAATTCACAAATGCTCAATTGAATTGCTTTTTATTAATTAAAAAATCTCCACTCTCAGTTATAAACATTTTGCTTAGGTCTCTATTCCTTATATTGAAACTAAATATTTCTAACCTGTATGATTTCACCTGAACCTGTTTGCAACCTCCTTCTGTTTAACTGAGGGCTCTCACCAAAAGTCTTTATGGAGTACTAAGTTTCAGCTCCAGCAGCCATTTAAAAATTTCTCTGGAAGCAGAGAGAAAGATATTGGTTTATTATTCTCCAGAGTCATCCTGCAGACCATGTTTTGATGTGGATCTCACAGCTCTGGCAGTCAGGCTGATTTTAAACTAATTCAGCTGGTGCAAAGAGAGCAGTATCACAGACTGGGATGTTAAGGGTTCTCCAAAATACTTATTACAGGATTAGTATAAGGAATTAATGGATTTCCTCTCATCTGACCTGTGCTATAAAACAATTCACTGTAGACATACACATTTAAACTGACAGATTGGAATTTATGCATTCAAATTTAGGTATCTACATGTATGCAAGATGCTCAGCTCAATAGCCTGCCTGCAAGTGTATGAATCATGGAATACTAAAATGGTTTGGGTTGGAAGGGACCTTCAAGATCATCTAGTTCCATCCCTCTGCCATGGGCAGGGACACCTTCCACTAAACCAGGTTGCTCCAGCCCCATCCAACCTGGCCTTGAACACTTACATGGGTGGGGAATCCACAACCTCTCTGAGTAAATGAAGACATTGAGATGTGCTTGACAACCCTTTCTGGATTCCCAAAGTAGCTGCAGAAGGACACGGTGCTCTCTACAAATCAAGCAGGTCTATATGGATGCTTTCAGCCCTCTCTGAGAGCTTGTGTGGTGCCAGATGCCTCTGTGTGTGCTACAGGGTTGAGCCTTAAGTGTCTAAACTCCTGATAAAGTCAGCAAAAGTCTAGCCAAGGGAGCCAGTGAGGTGGGTTTCAGCACCCTGAAAAATGGATGATCTCACAGCTCCTAAATTCAAACTGAAAGAGGCCAGTTCCAGTCTAGACCCACAGCTGGGGTACAGGCAGGATATCCTACAGCATCTCATGTGCTGGATGCTTCTGTTCAGGCAGCTCAAGCAAACCTTCCCTTCCCCGACTGTCATGGGAGCTTAGTGCACAGAGTCACTTAATTAAGTTGTTTCAGTTTCAAACTAAATGCCACATCAAGGCTGACTTCACTTGAACCAGCATAGCATCCAGTGCCATTCCTTAGGCTGTCCAAAGTGGGGAAATGGCAGGAGACCTCTGTGTGGAGCTTTTACAACCAAAGGAGATCTACTCAGCATAGTCAAAGATGTTTCAGGCAGGTCTGCATTTGGTCAGATGAACTGAGACACAAACATCTCTGACTCTAGTGGAAGGTGTCCTTGCTCATGGATGACCTTCAAACTCCCTTTCAACCCAAGGAATTCTGTGATTCTATGATACTATGACCCCACTGCCAAGAGTTCTGTTGTTCACAGCATCAATTCAAATACCAAAGTGCCATATAAAAAATCCTCACTCTAGGCACCTCAAGCTGGGGAAGATCAATCCCTAGTAAATGTCCCAAGACATCAAAAATTAGTGAAGTGACCCCTGGTGCCTTCAGGAGAAACAGCTTCATTTATTTCAAAAACACTTGGGAATTCAGAAAAGCGTAAATCCCAGTAAGGTTTCTTAATATGGAGGCAAGTGTTTAAAATGAAATATGACCATCTTTTCTACTGTTGAGAGTTGTCTGCACTCTGCTGTCACTATAGCACAGAAAAAGGCAAACCAAATTCATTTAACTGGAAAAACAATCCTCTCTTTTAGTAAGGAATACCTGTTTTCAAGGAGCAATTGTATTTTATCATTTCTCAACATCCATCTCAACATCCTGTATTGAAATAGTCTATCACATCCTCCTAGACCTGCCCCCTTTGAAAACCCAAACTGTGACTTCTAGAGAAAACAGAGAACATTGGTTTTTCAGTCTTGCTTGAAATTACTCTTTTCACATCACAATTACTTTTGATGCAAAAGCATGGATGAAGGTTGATAAATAAATGATACTTTGCTGAAATATTAACAGTGGAGATGTGTGACTGTCTGGCTGAGCACAGGCTCTTCAGGGGAAAGCTTTAGGTTGAAATACAGTTACACCATTGCCAACAGTGATGAAACGAGTTCTTTAAGGTCTGAAGTACATCTATGAGAGAGATCAGAGATGAAGAAGAAGTTGGCAATGGCTGAGCTGGCTCAGGAGGATCAGGACCAGAACTGGATGATGAGGTCTGTGCCCAAATTAGCTCGTATCCTCGAGCCCTTTTTGTCTCTGTTCCCTTTCCATTCTACCCTAGCAAAATTTCAAATGGTGTGAGATAAAAAAGTAAAGGCATTTTTGCATTATGAAAACTACTTTTTCTCTAAAGATAACTTGGGACAGAGAGATAAAGCCCAAAATTACATCAGCAGTGCAGATAAAGACTCAGAGTCACCATTTGTGTTGATCAGGAAAAACCAAAGCGTGCAGCCAAGCCATCCACAATAAGTGACTCCAGGAAAGAGCGTGAACAAAGTATTCAGAGTAGGGATGAAGGTTCAGAATTAACAAAAATGCCTTCTTGTGGATGACACTTGAAGCCACCTTCAGTGAATGCCAGCTCAACAGACTGAAATATTTCTAAGGGCAGACAGAGAATTTGTGTGAGTATGAATATATTGACTCATTAAGGTTTGGACAAAAGAGATGCATAAGTCTGGAAATTAGTAACAGTTTGAAAGCGAAAATGATATTAAAACATCATCAGCCAAAAGCAATGTCACCACTGTAACAACAAACACTAGATGAAATGGATAATGGAACTGAGAAATCATTAAGCAGTGTGAAAACAGATTCTCTGGATAAAAATGAAATGTTAGCATTACAGACAATAATTATCACTCTTCTCTAATGCCCCAATGCTCTGACTTGACCTTCTTGCTGTTTTCAGGCTCAAAGAAAGTCCAAGACCAAAATCCAAATGTTGATTGAGTTGCCCTAGTGAGCAGAAAACATTCATATAAATGAAATAAGGTGAAATCAATGGCATGCTGAAAAGCTAAGACAATAGAAGCTATCAAAATCCAAGCAGTAATTTGGTTTTGAAAAGAAAAATAATTTTGGATTTGCATAATCTTGAACTAGAATGACTATAGCTTAGTGAAATTGATTAAATTTGCCTGCAAATTTTCCTGTTCCCATTGTTACGATTGTGTTAAAAGGCCAAGCAAAGTATTTCTTGACTAATTCATTAAAAGGATTTAAACTTCTTGTTCGTGTGTGCAAACTGTGCATTTAACAGCTTTTGAATTTTTCACATTTCTTCATGTCTTAAAGTGATTTGATGCAAGTGTGGAATAATAGTTTCTGGCAGACTACTCAAAGTAGTAATGGCCTGGCAGTTTGTACATTTACTTATTTCATTGTGCATTTGGTCAACATAAATTATGTGACAGTGCTTATGATGCCCATGAAGCTTTCAGGTTGGCTTTGCAAATATTTCCTGTCTAAATTGACACTCATAAAATGTGAGATGTGCCAGAGTAGACACAGCAGATATTGATATCTCCATGTAATCTAATTACTGTGATTGATTTATTATGTCCAAAAGTAAATATGGAAGCTTCACTCTGCTTGATGTGCTGTGCAGGATACAGAAAAACAACAAACTGCCTTAGTGCCTACTGCAAATACAGGATGAGTGAAAATGCAGTCACAAACATGATAAGAAGTGATCCCAATAAGCTCTCTGACGGCTGTACATTTTTTGTAGGTCTAGGTGAAAAAGAAAATCTTAAGGAGGAGATGGAGATCAGTGCAGGGAGTTTTTGATTACTTCCCTTCATATGAGCAAAGAAACAGCACAGAAACTGAGGAAAATTAGGCAAGGAGGCTAAAACCATCATCAGGAGACAGCAGATTATGGACTTGTCATCTTATCTGCATAAAGAATGTGACAGGCACTGAAAGTAAGTACAAGTAGTTCCTCTTGGGCTTCCTGATTAATGTTCTCCAAAATCTCTCCTGTTTTTCCCTCATTACTCAATGCAAGGCAGTGCAAGCATCCCAAAAGAGCGTGCAGCGAGGGAAGTGTGGAGGGGCCCAAGGAATGCTCAAGAAGTCTGTTAGTGAACTGAAACCATGTCTATCAAGGCACAGGACAATGACCAAACCCTGGACTCACTTTATTCTCCAGCTGGAAAATACCAGACATCATCTGCATCCAAGCCTGAGCGTGAGAGTACCAATGGTCTGCAAAGGATGGCAGAACAGGGGAGTTGAGATGGAGTCACAGCATTAGGAATTCATTATGGCTAACATTTTTTCCTAGTATCCATAGAGGTGAGGAAGGAATTTCCCTGACTTGTCCAAATTCACTCATCAGTAGCCTGTCCTTATCCAGTTGTGAATTAGGAGGGATTAGAAAAGAAGAGCAAGGTAGCTCCATAGCTGCTTTACAGAGATCTCCATGTACAGAGATGTTTGGGTGAAGCTGCCCTTCAAGGAACCTAAAAATCAGACAGCAGAAGTAGCACTGACCTCATGGATGGAAGGAAAGAAGAAGCTTCTTGATGACACTAAGACCTCATGGGTTTGAAACAGTCCCTACAAGTTTTGAAAATAAACAGAAGCTCATTCATAGGCATGAGAAGAAGGCATTAGGTACCATAAAGATAATTATTTAATTGCTCCAATGTCTCGTTGGTCCCATGGGGATAATGGTATTTTCCTCAGAGGGATGCTGTGAGTGGGAAACACAGACACTAACAACAAGTGTATGGATATTAGGAAAAAAAGTCTTCACTGAAAGAGTGGTTAAGCATTGGAACAGGCTCCCCAGGGAAGCAGTAGAGTTACCATCCCTGGAAGTGTTCAAAACATGAGTACACATGGCACTTTGTGATATGGATTAGTGAACATGTTGGTATTCTATAGAAGGCTGGATGTGGTGATCTTGGAAGCCTTTTCCAAGATTAATGATTGCATTATTCTATGAAATCTTCATATTTTTCAGCATTTTACTTGGACCTCTGCTCTCCCATGCATATTAAATCAGGTAGGCTCTTTGGGGATGGGCAGTGTAAGGTGGGGGCCTTACAGCTCACAGAAGCAAAGCTCAGTTGGAGAAACATATCACCACTTGGGAGGACACATGTAAATACCAGAGGAGGAAAACAGGGGAAGAACTTTAGAGCTGATAGTACAAGTGAGAAGGGCTGAGTATGCTGCTCTAAATGGGTCTCTAACTACAGAACAGTTTAGTTTTCAAGCACAGAGTCCTCTTCTATCACCCAGCACAGAGAATGTGAGAGAGTAAAAGTTCACTAAAGATTTGGCAGCCTAGCCTCTCGAAAGGAATATGACAGGGGCACAGGTTGTTTTGCTTTGGTTCAGTAATTGGATTTTCTGGGCTCAGGGTGTTCCTTTCCGAGGTGTTTGGAACTGACACACGGGCAAGGGAAGGAGGTTAACCATTTAAAACCAGAGATCATTACTGAGCCCATGGAAATCTGGATCTGCAGCTCACAAGGAAAGTTCAAAGGCATTTCAAAACTTGCACGATTCCACGCCTAACAGCAGCCAATCTCAGGATCAGCACCAAACTTTGCGTTTAGAGGGTTATTTTTGTTTTAATTTGACTCCTGAGGCAACCTCATTTGAGCTGAGTTTTAAGGACAAAGCGAAGGACTTTAAAAGCATCTTTAAGCCCACAACTGCAATACCTGCTACTACCTAAATCTCAAGTATTTAATGGTTCCTAAAAAATATATTGCCTTGTTAATGCCTGCAGCAACGCATACAGTTTATGGGGAGTGCACAGTAATGCCCCTTTAGCCATCTGGCCAGCAAGAACACAATGGGGTGTTTGATAACAGCCATTTACATGTCTGCAGGAGATGGTTGCAATAAAAAGAACAAACAAGCACATTTACAAGGGGCTGCAGTTGGGTACCGAGCCAGGGTAGGATCCATAAGAAATTTAATGCAAATCTCCACGGCCCAATCACAGACAACTCCACTGCTTCCAAAGTCAAATGGAGCTTGATGTTTTCAGTTACAAGATGTAAATGGTTATTCTACCCCAAAATGAAACTGTCTGAAGAACCTTGAGGCTCCCTTGCACCATCATTTTCACTTTCTAATGCAATTCCTGGAAAAAAAAGACACCAGAACCATGGAAATAGCACTAAAACAGCATGTATAGTGGAACTGAGCACCCTGCACTTACTTCAGAATCCTACCAGTTTGGTGGAAAGGGAACAGTAAATTTTGAATCAAAGACATAATCTCAAGTCAAAGTAAAGCTACTGCAGGGCATAGGGTTGAAGAAACCAGCAGATCTAGAAAGGATCTGAGCCTTCAGCATGATTAGAATAGATATAAGAAAGCAATTCTTTACTATAAGGATGGTGAGGCACTGAAACAGGTTGCCTGGAGAGGTTTTGGCTCCCTGTCCCTGGAAGTGTTCAAGTGTCCCTGCTTATGTCAAGGAGGTTGGAACTAGAGTATAGTATATATAGTAGAGTATAGTATATATAGTAGAGTATAGTATAGTTGGAAGGTCTCTTCCAGCCCAAACCATCCTGTTATTTTATGATTCTGTGAATACAGAGAAGGACTTCAGCACAATGATGGAGTTGGAATTTCAGAAGGACCAGCTACAACCTTTCTATTCCTTTGTGTATTATGAATGTCACATTTCTTACCCAAGCCACGTTTCATGAAACCCCTTTATTTTGAGACATACTGAACTGCTGTCTTCCTCCCTGAGCGTGAAAATCACATAATATTATTTCATTCCTCTGCCTGTTTGTGCACCGGTCACACAAAGAGTTGTGAAAGTACAGCCAGGCTTTTCAGGCTTTTAAACACGCAAATATAAACTGCTATTAAGGGTGCATCACATTTCCTCACTCAGTGCCTTGCTCGTAAAACGTAATAGCTCCACAATCTTTCCTGCACTACAAGTAAAGTTTTTCCCTTAAGCCCTAAAGGGAAGGAGAAATTTATGTCACCTAATTTCAACTCTCTAAAAATTAGGCATCTAATCCAAGATAGTCATCTGTGTCTTAGCTGACGCAAGGAATGAAGCATCTTCAGAGCACAACTCATGCAATCATAAACCAGGAAAAGAAACAGCTCCAGGGGAAAATGGCTAAATGGAGATGTTTTCATGTGCATTGGGTTACAAAACTCTGATTTTGCTCTAGAGGGAACCGTGGCACATTTAGTTCCCCAACTATAGGAAGTTACTGGTGTTCTAGGCACTATAGGGCATCCCACACAATCTTCAGAAGGGTGTATTCTCCTCGAATTGTGTCGTATTTGCCAGCCCCTGTGTCCCCACAGGGCACCCAAATGGCACTAGATGTCTGTGTTTGGGGAACTGAGTAATACACCAATTTCCTGGCCAGTAGAAGAGCTTTTCCCATTTCATTAACTGCATTAACACAATACCCATTGTTTGTAATGAGGATTTAGACACTTAGTCTATTTGCCATCACTTACACGTGGAAACCTAAACTGCAGTTATTTAATCTGCAGAATTAATCCTTCCTTCCCTTTTGTGCCTAATGCATGTGGATGGGTCTGTCTGTGGAAGCACATTTCTCTTTTTCTGAGCATAATGAGATCCCAGACAAAGAACTTAGCCTAAGCCCCTAATTAATTAAGAGCTAAATTACAGTGGGTATAAATTCAAGTATAGGTGTTCATGGTTTTGATGTTCATGTTTAGAACTAGATGAACTTTAAGGTCCTTTCCCACTCAAACCATCCTATGATTCTGTGAAGATCCTGGCTTCTTTAAACAACAGAAAAAAATACTAATGTCGACAATGATCTAAAAATGATCCTGCTTTTCCAAAAGCAATCTTTTATCTCTTATGGTCGTTTAGCTCTCAGTCAACAACTTCCGTCTGGTAAATTCACAGCATTTCATTCATGGACTTTGATGAAAATCTTCTAAAATCTTTACACAGAAGGGCAGAAGCTTCACCATGAGCAGAATCTACCACAGGATAGATGAGCAAGAGTCTAACATTTACATCTTCAGATGCCAACACTGTAAATCTTAGAAGCAACATAAAGAATGGAATTGGATATGCAGCTAAGTGTAACACTATGGCACCAGCATAAATCAGAACATAAATATTATGAAACAAAATATTGCTGCTTTACTGCTTGAAAAAAGTTGTGGTTTTCACTCAGCTTATGCTTTAAACAGTGAGTGCAGCAGAAATGACAAGTGTAGAAAACAGAATAAAAAGGTGAATTGAAGCTCTAATTTATTTTCCTTTTTTAAAATATAATTTTCCAGAAACAGAACATGGCTGCCTGTAAAGCAACTTGGACCACCTGACTCCAGAATGAATTACATTTAGTTCAAGTTATGGGTATGTGGGAAGAATATTTGTGACTAAAAACGCTTGCCTCAAAACTGTTGTTGGGTTAACAAAAAGAAACTACTGATTTTAAGGTCAACACAATCTCTCACTCTTTAAGGTCAACACAATCTTTCTCTCGTGGACAGAGTAATCCACTACTGAGTTTCAATTTTGACATACTGAGCTTGCTAGTTTGATTTATCTCCTGCTAACAAACACCAGCATAGTATTTGGCCACTGATTTCTCGTGTATCTGTCCCAGGGATTCCTGCAGCATCATTACAATATCTGCTGACCATTTGAAATCTAAACCCATAATTGACAATTGTTTTTTTCACTCTCAGGCTGCTGGTTAACAGCATGGTATTTTGCAGCTACAGTAAATAATATATTTTATCACCTTTTCCAAACAAAAGTGCCTCTACAAACATTTATTTGCATCCTCCACAGTAAGGTGCAGCTTAGAAACCACCAGCTACCAATAGTTATGTTAGTTTTGAGCTCCTGGGGGATAATTTTCCTGTGCTGGGAACTATGTTTTTTATCTCTGCTACAAAGAATTGTTCCATTTGGACATATTCTGAAGCATAAAATCCAGTGTCTCCTTTAGGACAGTATTTGGAAAAGGCATCAACTTCAGCAAGTTTATGGTTTTGGATAGTCTGCCAGCCTGCTCTATTCTAGTTCTGCTATCACACCCATTATTATATCCCAGGTTATCGCCTGCATCACTGTAATATCTCTATATTTCATAGAACACAAACTTTGATTTCTGTAGTGATTGATACCACTATTTATTGCCCATTCATGAGATGACTCTTCTCCTTGAGTTTTAGTACTGTAATCAGAATGAAGGAATGCTTCTGGTTGAAAATATTATCTGTCAATAAATGCACTTTTAGGATGGCCAAAAAGAATAAGGTTAGCAGGAGGGTAATTTACAGAAATGGTAATAAATGGAAAATGGTAAAAAATAAAACATTTTAATTTTTGTCTGGAAAAACAACTTAAGTCAACTTTCCCAGGACTTAAGACAGCATTAAATGGGGTAAGAACAAAAAAACACCAATAGCCTCAGATGTTCATGTTAACAACATATTTTTATTGTTCATACTAAAAAAAAAGAAATAACTGTCCAAATAATTTTCACCTGCTCTGTCCTTCCCATTCTTCCAATGGCCACCCTAAGAAATCTCAGCACTAGGAGGACCTCAATCCACTGGATGGACTTGTTCTCTTGGTGACATCAACTGCTTTTTTTCTAGAGTAATTTTTTATTTTCCAGAATATTTACTAAATTCTTAGATACTCCAAATCTTTACCAAGAAAGAACTCTTTCAAATATTTGAGTGGTTTGATAGAACACCAGCTTTGTCAGGCAGTAATTTCTTTCAGGGCATTTTGGTAGATAAGAGCAGTAACACTGTGCAGAGGTGTCTGAACAGAGCAATTTGAGATCCAAATTAATACGTCTTAATTAATAGCAGCTTAAATCTGAGAAAAATTGATCATTTGTACATCACTTGCTCTTCCTTTTACTATTGTCTTACATCATGTCTCCATTAAGTACTTCTCAACTAATTAATTATTTCTTCAATGCAATCAGTTCCAACCATTACCAACAAATGCGGTCGGTTCATGGAACAGATCTTTAAGTAGCAGAGTTGGACATTAGTCTGTAAACCCCTTCCAAGATGGGTGTCCCGTCAGTGTTTCAGAAGACTGAGAGAGTCTAGCTCATTAGTCTAATAATTGGCATCTTATAAGAGGCACTCTGCAGTTCCATATTATTCCAGAAGTATATCTATGATAATTAGACTTTGTATTTTTCCTCCATGGCAGTTCTTGGACCTATATCAAATAGAGTGAGTGCTACTGGATGGTACTGAGCACACACAAATTCATTGCAGATAACAAACATGCTCTTTTATCCTAAATGAAAGCAATTTTGTGTGTAGATCACAGCATCTGAATTTGCTCCCCAGGAACACTGAGAAGCTGGGCTGTTCAAAGCATGTTGCACCACAGAATCAGCTCCTCAAAACATAGAAAATATTGAAGAAATCAACATTGTACTCATTTTCAGGAAATGACAAATCAAACACTTAGTTCAGTAAAAGAGAGAGCCAGGAACAAATTTTACAAAAGGGAAGGAGGGATCAAAGTTCAGGTGTCTAAATGAAGGCACCTCTAGGGTTGTGATTTGGTTGCCTAAATGCAGAAATCTTGTGTCATTGTGTCCCACATGGAGCACTGTGTCAAGCTCTGGGGTCCCCAACACAAGAAAGACATCGACTTGTTGGAGTGAGTCCAGAGGAGCCCATGAAGATGCTCAGGGGGCTGGAGCACCTCTTCTCTGCAGACAGGCTGAGAGAGATGGGCGTGTTCAGTCTGGAGAAGAGAAGGCTCCAGGGAGAAATTAGAGGTCCTTCCAGTACCTAAAGAGGCCACCAGAGAGCTGGAGAGAGACTTTTCGTAAGGGCAAGTAGTGATAGGACAAAGGGGAATGACCTTAAGCTGACAGAGAGTACATTTAGATTAGATATTAGGGAAAAATCCTTTACTAGAAGCATGCTGAGGCAATGGAACAGGATGCCCAGGGAGGCCGTAAATTCCCCATCCCTGAAAGTGTTCACAGCCAGAATGGATGAGGCAACCTGGTCTAGTGGAAGGTGTCCCATGTCAGGGGGATTGAAACAAGGTAATCTTTAAGGTCCCTTCCAACCCAAACCATTCTATGATTCTGGTTGAGATGTGATGTTTCTAGTTGAGATGTCTCTAGCTGAGATGTCTTACAGGGCACATGAGAGATCCAAGTCCACCTGGAGCATCCAAAGGCCAGAAAGGAGATAGTAAGGTAACCCAAGTGGTACCAGATGCCATCTGAACTCTCTTTAAAGTTAGTGAAGATCTGAAGCTGACCGAGTTGCCCGTGACCAAGGGACACAACACCCATTTTGAGCTGGCAGTGAAAACACTGGATAATAGAAAAGTCATGCTCTTCTGGAAAATGCCTTGAAAGAGCCCAAACAGCACTAACCACTTGAATTCAAGCAATTTAGTCCTGCTCCCGGCTTTGATTTTTCATTGCACAGGAGATAAAAACAGGCTTTCGATTCTTCAAAATAAATCCCTGCTAGAAACACAACAAACATTTCTTGAGCAAATACTGAAAAGCACCAGGCTCAGAAGTTAGCAGTGGATCCATATAAAGAGAATATTTGAATCATGGCAGAAAAATAAAACAAAGAACATTTGCCAAATTAGCATTTGTACACACAAACTAACACCACTTTGGTCCATTCCCATGTATGTCAGTACACCAAGACACAGGAAGAGATGGGTACTCCTTTCCAAAAGAATTCCACAGTAAGTCACAGATGGCTGTGACCTCAAAGAACCTGCAAAGCACCTGAGGCAGCAAGCTCTGCATCTGCAGTATCTTGTAATGAGGTTTTTACAGAGACACAATTTTAGATGCTCAAGCTGAAAACAACATAGACATTTTCCCCAAAAAAAAACCTGTTCTGGACCAGTGCCAGGAGCTGCTCTAAAACCAACTCTGTTTCATTTACTCTCATGATAAATAGGATGGTTTAATGGAAACACTGTAAGGAAAACTGTAGTGCTCAGGTAATTACCTTGATTGAAACAAGTGATTTTACACTGAAAGCAAAATTCCCCTGGAGTTAAACCAAACCTCAACAAGAAGGAGACCTCTGTGGAGAAGCAGTCACATAAACAAGTACGTGTGCTAATTATTTTCCAGTGGCTCTCTTAATGAGTCACTTGCTAGAGTCCACTGGTCACAGAGATGATTACTTTAATGATGATTCATAGAAACTGGGTGTGCATTGCGAGCACCAAGGGCTGCTCCAGTTGCCATGGCAGGAAAATGTGTGTGTTTTTTCCATAAATAGCAGAGTAAATAATTGCAGGACAGCTTGTTCCTCCTTCAGAGGGTGTCCCAGTGTTGGGAATGGCCTGCAGGGAGCTTGCCATGTTCAACATTTCCACCCCCTGCTTTTTCCCAAGCTTGTGGATAAAACCCTTAAACATTATTCACATGCAAAGCTCATTTTTTAGCCTTTCTTTTCCCCTGCACTGGAGACTTGGAGCTTCATTCTGGTCTCTGTCACCTTGCTGCAAATCAGGAGTAAATCCATTTTTTTCAGGATAACAATATTACTAGAGTCTCCAGCCAGAGAAAACAGCAGACAGAAAAGCAAACATTTCACACATGGCAATGAGAAATAAATTGGTATTTATGACAGGTAAAAAATATTCATTTTAGCATCATTTAGGGATGCATTCTGATTAGTACTAAAACAAGATTCTTACTGAAATGCCTCCTACTCCTTACCAGCAACACTCTCTAACCCATCCTAGAATTTTCTCAGAGAAATGGGTTAGGTTGGGTTTAGTCTTGCCCCCCTAGAAAAGCATGTGAGTATTCTAGAAAAATCTGGGTATGATTTTGACCTGGGCATTTTCTCAAGTTTAGATTTTGGAATTACTTTTGAACTGAAAATACTGAAATAAAACCATCATCCCTAGAGCACCAGCAAGGAAAGAGCACACAGTGAAAAGGAATTAAAGAAATATATGAGAAGTTGAGTTCCTGGCAGTCGTCCCTTCTGAGCAGCCTGAGACTAAGCAGTGAGCAAAGAAATACAAGAGTCCCATATAGAGCTGAAAAGTTATTTTCAAGGGGATCATGTAAAGGAAAAAAGCAACAATGTGGGTCAGTCTGATGGAGATGGGTTTTTTCACCACCTGCAGGATTGATAAACCTGCCAGGGAAGGTAGTTCTGCTTAACAGTTCACTTCACTGAGGCTTTTAAGCATCTGCTTCATCTGAAGGGTTTTTATTCTACGTAAATGATACTTCTCCATACGGCAGCTATTTGCTCACAGATTGCAATGCTCATTTCCCCACAAAGAAGCACAATAGCAAGGCTGAAAGCTAAATCAGACTTGATGCAGCTATCATTGCTATTAAGAAACTGCAGAGGGGAAAACCTTTACAGAAGGAAAGATACACGCCCTCCATGGGTTTGAGCCCAGAAAGAGAAATAAAAGACTGTGGGATGAGAAAGTGTAAAAATCCTTCCCCAGGAAAGAAAAGTTATGGCATCTTAAACCCTTGAGGAGGTTCCCCTGAGCTGTACAACCTTTTAACTGGTAGTTAAGTCTTTCCATCACACATGTTCACAGGCAATTAATCATCCTACAATAACTGGAGTGCAGTTGAGATTGTCTCCTGCTTGTACAATGCCCAGTCCTCAGGAAGGACTGTCTTACTCTGGGAAGTTCACAGCCTGGACAGCTGTTTGGGCTGGAATACAGTTCATTTTCATCATAGTAGAAAGTACAGGGCTGTGGTTTGGGATGGTGATAAAAACAGTGTTGATAACACAGAGATGTTTTTGGTTCTGCTGAGCTGAGCTTACAGAGTCAAGGGTTTTTTTGCTCTCACCCCACCAGCAAGGAGGCAGAGTGGGCACAAGAAATTGGGAGGGACACAGCTGGGACAGCTGACCCCAGCTGGCCCAAGGGATATTCCAGATCACATGGCATCATGCTTGACATACAAAGCTGGATGAGAAGCAGGAGGAGGGGACGTTTGAAGGGGTGACATTTGTCTTCCCAAGTCACTGTTCCATGTCATGGAGCCCTATTGTACCGGGGACAGCTGAACACCTGCCTGCCCATGGGAAGCAGTGGATTAATTCCTTGTTCTGCTTTTCTTTCATGTGCAGCTTTTACTTTACCTGTTAAACTGACTTTGTCTCAACCTGTGAGTTTTCTCACTTTTACGCTTCCCATTCTCTTCCCCATCCCACCAGCTGGCAGTGACTGGCTGTGTGGGACTGAGTTGCTGTCTGGAGTTAAACCACAACAGTCCTTTTTGGCACCTAACATGGGGCTTGGAGGGCTCAAGATAGCAGCAAAGATGCTTGATTGGCATGTGCTAGATGGATTTTATAGCTGTTATTGCTGTTCGGCTATTAATTGACAGCTCCTGTGCTTGCCATGGGACTCGTTTGCCTGACTGTGTATTAGAGCCCAGCACTTGTTAGTGGCTGCTTTTTGCTTCCACTGCTCACTGTGGTGCTGCACTGCTCATCATCTGACTGTGCTGTGCCTGGGAATGAATTGATAACAGCAGCAAAGATGTGCCTGGGCTGGCAGGTGGCCAGGATATCACTGCTGTCTCTGTGTTGCTGTACTGGACATACTGGAACTCCAGTGTGAGAAGGAACAGTGATCTGTGGGTGAGTTCACATGGGAGCAGGACACCCTGGAATGTCTGTGGCCATGAACTAGTGCAGCCAGAGCAGGTACATCTGGAAGTGTCAGTGGCTGTGGCTGCATCTGAGCTGCAACTTCACACCTAAAAGGATTGTGGCTCCTACATAAGTCCGTGCTGCATCAGGTAGACCTGGAAGCATCAGTGGCTCTGCACAAGGTCATGCTGGAGGCAGGACATTAAACAAAGACAAATAGGACAAAATATGTATTGGTATCCCTGTGTTATGAGATGAACATGGAGAAAAAGGAAATACAATAGGATTCTGCATTGATTTCCCAAATAGGGATGATTAAAAGGTTGGACCTCACAGGTTTTGGAGTTATTACTGAAGCATACATGAAAATTCAGAAGTCTTCTACCAGGGTTTGTACAGTGAGCTCTGTATTCACAGGAAATAAGCAGTTTTCAGAGCTGCCACTGGTTTAGCATCCTAACAAACACTGAGGGAAAGATGTGAGAAATTCACTGTTCCAGAATTTGGGAAAGGGACCACACCACAACAATGACGATGAAAGTAAAGAACCATCTGCTGCTATGGCTTGAGATGCAAAGCTGTTTTCACAGCTCTGAAGGGGAGGAAGGGGAGGCAGAACACTGGTAGGAACCGAAAACACCACACTGAGAACCTAAACAGATGCAGAGAGAGGCAGAAGAGTCTGCAGATGTAGCAATACTTCGTTTGGCACCACCTGAGACATCACGATGAGGAATCAAAAAATGTCAGAAGCTGATGCCTGCAGTCCCAGAAAGGAAATAACAGCAGCTTGTCAGCCTGATCCAAAAAAAAAAAGGGCTCCCCACCAGCTGAGCCAACAAGAGCCAATAGAGAGAGAAACACCACTCGGATGATGCACAGCACATGGTTGATACCCACAGTCTCTCTTTGGGCAGAAGGAGCCAAAATGAAGCTCCAGCTGGCAATTGAAGCAGACAGGGATGCTCAAAACGCTGCTCTCTGCATTTCTGAGCTCTTGAGCAGCTTGTCAGAGGCCATGAGACCAAAGTACAGCAGGGAGCAGCAGCCACAAGGAGGTGAGGACAGCTACCACAAAACAGCTGTTGGGTTCAGCATCTCCACAGGTTTTCAAACAGCAGCTGCTCATAAAGGTGAATGCTGGTTGTTTCTCAACACTGGGCCACAGGAGACATTCCCTGAGAAAGAAGAGGTTACTTGGCCAGGGAAGGAGTCAGCTTTGTAGCAAGCACACAGGCAGACACACAAAATTTGTAATTTTTTTACTTATCAGAGCAGTATAGGGTGTGTGATCTCTGGAAATAATAACAGGATAATAATAAACCCCCACTAGTCCATGCATTTTCAGTTTATCCATTTATGTGAAGCTCTCACAGACCCCTGGATTTTGAATACTGAGAGAAGACAAAATCAATATTCTGATGTCTTAACTTCCCAAGGCCCTTCCAGCTTCAGGTCAGGAGGCTCCTCCACAGCAAGCAGGTTGAGTTGGGCACTTCAACCTTTCTCTTCCATCTCATGCAAATACTCTAGCCACTGCCCTGAGTTAGAAAATAATTATTCAAACTTGCAGCCACCAAGCCTTACTTCATTATGTTCTGACATGAGTGACCACAGACATCTTAGCTGGAAGAATCCCTAGTTTCTTAATCCTGATGAACATAGAATCATAGAATGGTTAAGGTAGGAAAATACCTCCAAGATATGAAGTCCAGCCATCAACCCACAACCACCACCATGTTCACCACTAAACCACGTTCTCAAGTGCCGTATCCACATGTTTTTTGTACACTTTCAGGGATGGTGACACCACTGCATCCCTGAGCAGTGTGTTCCAATGCTTGACAACCCTTTCTGTGAAGAAACTTTTGCTAATACCCAACCTAAATCTCCTCTGCTGCAACTTGAGGCTACTGCCTCTTGTCCTGTCACTTAATTAGATGTGCAGTAAAAACAGATAGGACACACTACTGACAAAATCTGGGATGGGTTGATAATTTAAAGTCCCTAAAGTTAAGCAGAAATTCTGTAAGGTTTTCAGGACCTAAGACTTTGAATTGAGTGCTAGGAGTGCATGAAATTAGTTGTCTTCTTGAGGTGTCTTTCTTTGCACAAAATGTACAGGGACCCCAGACAGCTGACTTAGAAAAGGCTCTTAGCTTTTAGGCAGCTAAATTTGGATGGCATAGTCCCCTCACACACTCTCCAGCCATTTTATATATGTGGTCCTGCTGACAGCTGGGTCTGTTCTAAAGCACCACAGAAAAATGATACCACAGATCCTTGAAGAAAATAATGTTTCAGACAGTGATGGAAAGGAACACCATCTGTAACTCTGAATCTCAATTTTGTTCTCATTAGATCTTCATTATATCAGGCATCATTGTTGTGCAGAGACCTGAATCTATCCCCTCTATATTCACCTGCAAGCTATTTCCTTTAATTGCTGTGCACACAGAAAATCAAATGTATTCTAACAACACTGATTCATTGGCTCAGCTGTTACATGCAATTTGTGCATCTCTCTGTACAGTTTATTTATGTATTTCCCATCCCTGCACCATCTGAATGCTTCCCAATCTTTTCTGAAGTTAACCTCACAAATATTCCCCTAGCTCCATAGGGCAGATGTGGAAGAATAGCCAAAACCTATTCCCTCTAGCATTCTCTCCAAATGTTTAACTTCCACTGAAAACACAAGTTTACAGACCAAAGTCCTAGGGATACAAAAAACAGCATGGACTAGCATCTGTCATACCAAGAGATGAACTCTTGGAATGGAAATGTCTCAGAGGGGAGCTCTGAAGTCAAGTAAATAAACTGGGAAGTTAGTCTGAATTGGACTTTGCCTAACTCAGCCACTTACGTGACTGCCCTTTTCTAACGAGATCAAACTGTTTGGTTGCTTCATTAGAGGAGTGGAAGGAATGTAATGAACCTTTAATTGCACTGCTGGGGATGAAAAAATATATGAAAACTCCAAATCAGATATTGTCATTAGTCACTGCTGAATATATGTTGATTTCCTGGCGCGTAGGAGAGTCTTTTGCTGGGACCAGGCAGTGAATTGTGCACGTTTAGCAAGAGACTTTATGGTACACAGTATGGCAATAGTGTCTTGTCATTATGTAGGATTATTTGTGAGATGAATTTGAAGAGCTGCTTGGTAGATCTGGGGGGTTTATATTGTTTTTCTCTTCCTTCAGAGATCAAGTGATTTCACCTTACACAGGAGATGGTTTCCAGCTTTGCCATCCTCCCCGTTCTTCTCAACACATCCTAATTTTAGGTTTCCTTAGCTATCAACTGCAGCAATGCAGCATTGCATTTCCATGTTAAATTAGAGATTCAGTGACACAGACTCCCAGAATTCAACATCCAGTCATCAGATTTTCCCATCTTCCCCACAAAAATTGTAGAATTGGAGCTGGAAGGAACCCACAGGGATCATTGAAGTCCAACTGCTATCACAGGTCTGGCTAAATATCAGGAGACTTAAAATGAACAATAAACAGACTGGATTTGTAGGGGCTGCTTCTTCTTGTTTGCCATCTCATGTCTGACATTTTTACATATTTAGGGTTTGATCTGCTTATGAGCAATCCTCTAAATAAGAAGTTTCATGGTGTGTTGTGTGAGCAGAGGAACCAGCAAAGCCTTGTGTCTGCAGGTTCTGTTCCATGCTGCAAGGGTTGGGCTCTTCTTACAGACTCCACTTTAGGAGGGGCAGTCACTGAACCTCTCTGCCCACTCTAACAGCTGAATAATGTCTCTAGTCCTCCACTTATCTAAAAAAAAATACCAGGAGATAATATATCTGAGACCTCTGTCATTCCATCCACTGTGGCAAACAAGCACAGAGGATACCTGGGTGAACACAGAGCACACAGAGGAGACACCACCACAGAATCTTTTATTTCTGGGCTTTGACATCAAAAGTTAATCTCTCACAACTGCAGAACCTCATGATTCTGGGAGTTAGGAATCCAGTGACATCGAGTTTTGTTGCTAGTTTTATTTCCACAGTCTTTCTGCACCTTTGGGCTTAAAATGTGAAGTGAATCTCTGGGAACTTCAGAAGTAGCTGTAAGTGTAGAACTACATAATTTTTTGAAGACATATCCCCTTAAAGGTGTGATAATAGTTTAAAACAGCACGACCTTTTGCTTTGATGTGCAGAGCTTTCAGGCTGACAAGAAGCAGAAGTTGCATGTACATGAAAATATATTAACACGTGGCTTAAAAGTATCTTATTCAAGGCAGGAAAGGTGCAATGTGGAACAAATTTCCCACAGTTTCTCCCATCAGGCCAGCAAATGCATGGTAAAAATGCACCAGATGGTGGAGTTACAGTAGAAAACAAAATTACATCCCAGCTGGAGGGAACTAGACAGGATTATCAGAAAGCAGGACAATTTTCAAGAAGCAGAAGATGTAGTTTAGCTTGAAAGAGTGATCAGGGTTGCCTGTAGAAGGTGCTGAGTTGTCTGTTCCTCCACATTTTAGCACAGAAATATTCCTAGTCAAAACCGACTGTAGATGACAGGGAATTCTTCTGATATCCTTTGCAGAATAGAATAAAGGAAATAAAAAGAAATCTGATACAAAGGGAAAATAAAAAGAAGTAGCTGGAAATAAAAGCTTTCTCAGACAATGAGCCACTTGCCACAGTGGAACAGGCTGTCACAAGGCACCACCTAAAGTAAGAACTGGTAAGATGCAACCCCCAGTTAAGTTAACTTTTAATGGTTAAGAAAAATAGCCAAAGTTTTGAGACAAAACCCCAAAAATCTAAACCAAAACATTAGCCTAAATAAAAGCCTTCGGGCTTCAAGTGTTAAACTAGACTAACTACTCAAAAAAACCCGCTGAGCCTGGCCACAGAAATCTTGTATCAACCTCCAGCATGGACTGGTGTACTTCCTCTGCAGTCAGATTGACTAAAACCTGCTGGAGACAGATGATGCTCCTGCTGGATCCTGTCTCTGATCCAGACTGACAACTACAAATCACTCTCATCAAATAAATCTATGATCTGCTAACTGACTCAACATCCCTGATCAGAGGAGCATTGTGGAACAAAGGCATAAACCACACCATGACTGACATACTGATTTTTCATCTAAAGTTTCACACTTTTTCTTTTCCCTGAAATATCTTAACATTAATTAAAGCCTTTTCTCTTTTCTTTTAATGGTGCAAAGCATGAACAGTTCCAATTTGCCTTGATATGATGTTGTCAGCAAAAAGAAAAGGATTTCCTTATAGGAAATGTCAGCAGAATTCTGTAGCTCTTGGAGGAATAAGATAAATGCAGAGAAGGGGGGACAGCCACCTCTGCTGTCCCTGATGTCCATTCAGCCTGTAAGTGCCACTCTCTCTTATCTCTGTTGGTGACAGATGAAGTCAAACACTTTTCAGTGAGGTGCAGAGTCATGTTGGATGAATCCTACCATGAACAGTTTTGTTACTTTGGCTGGTGAATTGTCCTTTTCCACATAAAGAAAGCAATGTGGGCACCAGAGAAATGATTGAGCTGCACTCCAGCCTGCAAAACTCTTAAAAAAATTAACTCCTAATTAAGTAAAACAAAGAATCATAGTATCACAGCATCACAGAATGGTTTGGGTTGAAACAGACCTTACAGATCATCTCATTCTAACCCCCCTGCCATGGGCAGGGACACTTTCCACTAGCCCAGGTTGCTCCAATCCCTGTCCAATCTGCCCTTGAACACTTCCAGGGATGGGCAGCCACAGATTCTCTGGGATAGAGGTGTGCTGGGTTACTACACAGCACCTCCCAGGGCAATGACATCTATGTTTAGGCAACAGAAACACATCCCAGAAACTGAGAACATGAAATCATCCTTGTTGAGCAGCACATGCAAATATATCCCCTTGCTGTGGTTAGTTGTCTGATCACAAAATACAGCTAGACATGGTTTCAACATAACATTTTTGGGCAGGGGAGGCATACAGCTTCCTGTGGTCCTGCAGCCTTTTAATGTCACCTCTACTACCCCACTGCTTTCTGGGATATAGTCCTGTCACTGGATGCTGAGCACAGAGCCAGAACAGAAGAAAAAATCCCCCTGCCCTGTAAAGGCTTAAATTCTCACTAGAGGCATGACATTTTTACAAGAAATCCACTCATAAAGCCAACCCATGTGTTGGTTCTATGTTTATCAGCTTTCAGCTCCTCTTTCTTTTTAAACAGCTTCAGGCTGATTTATCAACATCTCTATCAGCCTTTTGTTCCAAATTGCCCTTTCCTCCTCCACTGGCCATAGAGGAAAACTCACTTCCTAAGGCTAAAACTAACCTTTGCCGATTAAAACTGGTTATAAAGCGAGAAAGCCATGAGACAGATAAGTTAATATATTTTTAATTCATCTCTGGCCACTTCAATTAACTACTGTCAGTGTAGCACAGCACTGCCTGTGTGTTTAGGGAGCTGCACCACTGGCAGCATTCTTGTTGCTGTGTGGAGATAACAGATACTGGTTATTACTTGATTCCTTGCATTGTTCTTTCTGATTAACTTCAATATAGCAAATTCAGAAACACTAAAAGCAAATCTCTGCATCTGCAAAAGCCTTGGGTTCAAAATGTTTTAGTCTGATCAGATATTCATGAGAGCGGTGCCAGACTGGTTTATGCTCCTTCAAATCATTTGAACTCAATTTGCAGAGCGTGGCTGTGTGAGAGAGAAAAGATTAGTCCAATCTTACACCATTAGCAGCATGAAAGATCTGAGAGAGCTGCGTGTTGGCAGATAATTTGTCTTAGTTTTGAAATACCTGTGTGTAAGGTCTCCTCCAAGGAGATGCAGTGAGGTGAGCTAAAGGTTAGGGAGGAAGGCAGAGGGGAGTGTGGGATGCCCCTTGCTGGGCATTGCTCCTTCTCCAGTGATATAGGATACATGTCCTATGGAAATGTGCTTAACACAAACTGGCTTCTCCTTGGTCTCTGTTGCAAAGGAGAAATTTCAGCAGAAACCACCAGTTCTTCACAGGCATTAAACCTGAAATCAAAAGCATTGAAATGCAAAGAAAGTTTAGGAGACTTGTCCTTGGCATAAGAATTTAATTTTCAACCTTTCATGATCTCAGAAGTCATATCAGGGCATTATTAACAGCCAGCATCAAATACCTTTCCTAATGCTGATTAGCAGTGTGATTCCCTTGGTATGTAAGATAAAAATTAATAAGATCAATCTTCATGTACTACAACAGCTACATGGCTCAACAAGAAATACTCAGTATTGGAAAGAAAATTTCCTCCTAGAAATGACATGGAAAGTGGTCAGTGGGATAACCAGCCACCATCTCAAATACAGCAGCAGTGAGGACAGGTCACTGCTTTGATGGACTGTGGCAGTCATGCTCAGAACTATGCAAAGAACAGCTTAGATCCACCTTTTTCTCCAGGAAATTCCAGCCCTGGCAACATCCTATCCTTGATTTGTGTGAAATACACTGCTTTTCAAACTCTACTTCTTCAAGTGCTATTTATAGCATGCAATTTAAGGAGACAGAGAGTGAAAGGAGAAGGGAAAGGTAGGAAAGCCATTTGCAAATGAGTCATTCCCCAGGAATGCTTTGACAGGCTGTCAGCAGAGATCTGATAAAGACATCCAGTTAAAATACTCCAGTGTGGCTGCAGGTGAAGGAAGATTGACATTCTGATGGTGTGCACAGGCAAACTCCACTCAGGAGATATTTAGTCTCTGTGGGAAGCTTTCAGATAGCCCAAATGACTCAAAAATCATTCTGCCTTTTAGCAAATAATGAACATACACATGAAGTACATTAAAAAATAAAAAAATAATAAATAATAATATAAAAAAAAGGTGAAAACTTACCTGGAATAATAATCTCCCCCACTAGCATGTCATGCATGGTTAGTAATGAAGTGTTTCTTCCAGTACTGTTCTTCAGTTTGCATTCCTAAGTGGTATCCACACGTCCTGCACTCCAGGGCTGGAGCTGCCCACTGCCTGTTGCTGCTGCCAGGACTTCTTTTACCCCATAAAGAGTAGAGAAAAGCTGCCAGACCCAGACACATCTCCTAATACCTCCCCCTTGGGCCTTTTGTGTCATCTGATGGTGTGAGTTGGTCCCAGACTGCTGAAGTTATTTGGTCTGTGGGTGAGCAGGAGTTAAAAGGTGTACTTTAAATTATAGAATTGTAGGATGGTTTGGGTTGAAACAAATGTGACAAATCATCGAGTTCTAACTCCCCTGCCATGGGCAGGGACACTTTGCACTATCTCAGGTTGCTCAGAGCTCTATCCAACCTGGCCTTAAACTCTTCCAGGGATGGGGCACCCAAGGTTTCTCTGGACAAGCTGTTCCAGTGCCTCAGCCCTCTCACAGTAAAGAATTTCTTCCTAATATCTAATATAAACCTGCCATCTGTCAGTTTAAATCCTTTTCCCCTTGCCCTATCTCTCCATGCCCTTGTGGAAAGTCCCTCTCCAGCCTCCCAGTAAGCCCCCTTTAGGCACTGGAAGGTGTTCTATGTTCTCCCTAAAGCTTTCTCTTCTTCAGGCTGAAGAGGAAATTGAACCATTGGAACACAACTTTTGATCAAGCTCAGAGTAGCCAGTTTTGTTGCTAAAATTCTGCTTGTTCTAACCAAACATATGGAGAACAGATTTAAGCAGGTCCCTTTCTTTTTCCTTTGTTTTTTCAGCGAAAATGTACTAAAAGCAACAAGAACAAGATTTCTGAAAGGAAGCAGGTGTTAAACTTGAGGTCTAGAGGTTTCTGTGCACAGTCACTCTGTATAATCCCCTTAGGAAGAGAGAGAGGAGAGTACCTTTCTGCCAGAACTGCAGGACTCAAATTCAGGAAAATAACCCTTGCACGAAGCCTGCACTCCTCAGCACCTCTGTAGAGGTTATCTGAAGTTTTTCTATTCTAATTTTGCTGCTTTAAACCAGCTGTTTTAAGGAAATGCCAGACTGTCAGGGATGATAAAGATCTATTGCAACATGAAATAACCCCAGTTGCCACACCAATGGCACTGATTTATTACAAGCCTCAGGCACACCTCGCTGCCACATGTGGCTGTCTCAGACACCCTAGAGCATCTCAGCAAGTGCTGGACACCCATATTCACACTGTTGAAGCTGAAGTTTAATGTCAACACCACAAACACACATCCAGGATTTGTCTCACCTCAAGGATACCAGATTATGCACAAAGGCATTTGAGCAACTCACAGGAGGCACAGAGATTTTCCGTATCAACAGAGATACGGTGATGGATTGTACCACAAGTGCAACAAACTTCAGACTATCACTCACGTTGTTAACGACTGTATAACACACACTTATGCAGGACACATAAAAGAAATTCATCAGGCCTCCCTTGACTCTGCTGAATGGTTCAGCAACCTTGGGATGAATTTACAATCTGTCATTGCCTTTCAAAATGCCACACACAAAAGCAGGACAGAGCCTGGGGAACTGAAGTGCCTAGAGAGGAGAAAAACAAACAAACCAACAAACCAGCCAAATTTGATTACATTTCAGCCTTTTGTTTCACTGAATAATTAATTTTAATTCTCCACACTTGAGCTGGCCTAACTTAAAGGAAAATGGTCATAATGTGAAATTACTCTCAGGCTACTTGAAATGGTTTGATGGATACAGAAATGCCAGACGAAAAAGTAGATTGCATGTATTAGTCTGCTTTCCTTGATGGGCTCAACAAAATGAATTAAAAATAATGCCAGGCTGCAGTTACACTTAGCAGCACACTGTTTAGGATTCAAATTATAATTGGATGTATGACCTTCCTTATAAATTACCTGCATTGTTGTTTTAGGTTGGCCTCGTTCCTGTATTTTCTTACACTAACCTTGTTAAAACAAAACAGACTTTCACGGAGGAAAAAGGAAGATGCTAAAGCCTTTAGCCAATTTTTAGCTCATGCCCAACATCTTCTGAGCTCTTTTGAAGTTGTGCTTAAAAAAAATAAAATAAAAAAAGTGTTCATAAAGTCTTTGGGGTATTAGAAAATGCAGGACCCTGAACTAATACTGAGCCACAAAGCTTTGTGGGACCTACTATGGGCCAGATGACAGGTCCCATCTCACTTACTGGAGAAGATTCTAGAAATCTGTGGTATTACCCAAAAATCCCGACACACGACTGGACAGAGTGACTTTGGGATTTGCAGGAGCTTGACCTGCTCTGTGTTCCCATCCACAGCCCAGATACCACCTGCAGGAATTCACCGTGCACAGAGCAAGGAGGGGTGAACTGAGCTCTGGCCAAATCTGGCTCCCAACCTCACCTGCACCCCAGAGACTCTCAGTGTGTTCATCCACTGCTCCCTCCAGGTGTATTTTCCTTTCAGAATAACTAAGCACTGCTTACATTTGCAGCAGTAAAGGACACCAGAGAGACCAATTCTGATGATCTAATTTGGAAGCGAAGTCCCTGTTCAGTGAGTTAATGTTGTTAAACTCACATACAATCTACAGAGGTCCTTACTTGTGCTGCCCATCATGAGTGGTTGTTATGTAATTCTGTAAAAATTCCTGTAAACCCTAAAACTTCTCTATCCAGGTGTCAAGGTTGCATTTTTTAGTGCCCTCTAATTGAACTTTTGTGATTTATATTCATACCTGTGAGGCCCCTGGCATAATCCCATGCTTTACTTTCAAGGCTTCTTCATATATTCACTACAGCCCTTCTATATTCCCTCTTTTTAATGAGTATCAGTCACATAAGGATAGTTTTTATCCATGAAAATACAGGATATGTATTTTTGTGATCTGTATGTGATCTGAGTGCTGCTGTTTGGCTGCCCATCTCCTTTGGACCCACAAGTGTTCGTATATAAAAATATGCCCATATTTATAGACACACAGATTTTTCTTCCTATATATAAATGTAGGAAGAGAGCACAAATATGTGTGAAAATTATACATAGATTCACTTTACATACATATATTTATATATAGTGTGGAAATACACATGTATGAATATATATAAATTGAGTAGGTATACACATATAAGAGTATGAATGCAATGACTTAAACATTCTTTAACATGAGGAGAAAAAAGAATAACTGAAGTTAAATGGGAATGGGAAATAAGAGCAAGAGGCAGGTTCGAGGTCCCTGATTTCACAAGGCTGTTGGATGAGCCCCAAGGTGTTTGGATGGGGGAAGTTAATTAGGTCAATCAGTCACTAAATTACAAGGAAGGGTCATGAAAACACTGGAATGTGCAAAGTACTTAGAATAATATTTAAAAGTGAGCTCAGTACCCTTTTCCCCCCATTATTCACAAGAATTCTTTTTGTCTGTCCTACGTTATCCCTTTCCTTTCAAACTCTTTTTGGTTTGTGTTGGATAAACAGGAATTATATAAATTGAATAAAGGAGGATGGGAAAGTAGCAAGGCACATCATGACACTCATCAGAATCCAATAAAATAGAGAGAATATGAAGATTAAAATTTATAGACAAATTCATTATGTAGAAGGAAGTAAACTCTAATATTCCTTTTTAATCCTGGGCCAGGAAGGAGGAAAGTTCAGTGCAATATAATGCTGAAATATTAGAGGCAATACAGGGAGCTTGTGAGATTTGTGAGGTGAAAAATTATGAATCATAAGAAGTAGCTATCACCTTCTTTTGTCAGCAAGTGCCAACGTGCCTGCAATGTATTAGAAAACAGAGGCCCAGGAAAGTTCTACAGCTGTGATAAACTGTAGAAAAAAAAAACATGTTTATTCTGATATGAATCCAGGCTGAGTGTGAATGCACCAGAGGAAGGAGGGGGACCCGAGTGGCACATGCTGCTGACACCTACAGGAGCAGGTCAAGGAGATCCCAGCACACAACTTCCTGAAATTCCTCATGGCAAGCAGCTCTGAAGCAGGCAGTGATTAAATCCTGATGACTCACAGAGGTGGGACAGGATAAAGGGCTTAATCACTGTCAGCTCCTCAATGGCTTAATGAGACACATCCAAAACCACCAGCACATTCCTATGAAGAAGCCATGAAATGTGGGGAGGGTCTCAAAAACTGATTTCCTTGTCCTCCACATCCCTGCAAACAACCTGGACAAACTCCCTGGGAGCAGGGAGCTTAGTGCCTGAATTATGAAGGTGTTTGAAATAAAACCTCTCAGTGCTTGTGAGCTCGAGAGGCTGAAATTAGTCTTGTTTTACATAAATTAATCATTCTTCCTGCGAAGGATCTCATTAAGCTACACTGCTGCTGGAGTGTTGCAGTGTCATTTCCTACAGGACTCTCTCACCAAGCTTTGCATCCAACAACATGGTCTTGTGGGAGGAGAGGAGGACATGGACCACCCTGCAGGGATGCTCCAGGCCACAGGAGCTCACCCTGCTGGTGGGGATGAGCCCCAGAGGGGAATTGTTCATCCCAGGAGTGTCCCAGTTGCTTTCCACTGCCAGCACCCAGGCACAGAGCCCAGTACAAGCTGTCAGGGAGAAAGGGCAGGATCTGAACTTGTTGCCATGGGAAATGTGGTCAAACATCAGAATAGCATTGCTAAAAATGACAATTTGGCAAAGACTGAAAACAGTTAAAAATGAAGAAACAAAAACAGGCCATAATTTTGGGATAGGGCACTGTATTGACTGGAACAGAGAACTAACTCTGGACAGCTTTCCTGATCTGATCCCTCCTTGGAGCTTGGTGATTCCTCCCCTCCCCTTCCCTCTCCTCTCCTCACAAACTTTCTCAGCCTGTCTTCACACAGGAGGTTCTCCAGCCACTGCTCATCTTCGTGGCCTCCTCTGGAGGGCTTGACATCTTCACTCTGGCAACAGGCAGTCAGAGAAGAGCTGTGTACAGACCCACTTGCCACATGTTTTTGCTCAAGGACTCATACACAGATTTCTCACTGATAGGAGAATGGATATGACCACCAGGTAATTGTGTTAAGGCTCCTCCAGCCACTGCAATGCTAGAAATGTCTATAAAAATATATAAATGTGATTTGGATTAATGGGGAATAATACTGGACTTTGCCTCCTGGTAAAGAGTTAGTTTTCTGAGGAGAGACAGAGGCATTAACATTGCTCTGCTATTTTTTGTCACTCTTTCATCTCACTCCATCACAGCTCGTTGCTTCACCTACCACAGTACGTTGAGAAACAAATTTCAAAAACAAAGGAGATAAAAGTTCTGCTCCAATCTGATCACAAAAACAGTATTGGTGGGGTAAGGGTGTCATACAGCCACTGGACAGCTCATCCCTACTGGATGAGGGTGGCAAATACGTCTGTGAAGTTTCCTCTTTCCTTCAGTTTGTTTTTGTTCTGCTTTCCATTTCACATTAAAAAAAAAGAAAGAAAAACAAACAAACTGGCAAATAGGAGATAAAATTCCAACTGACAGAAGCACATCAAAACATTTTAAAACTTCCACCCAGCTTTCTCTGTTTGTACATCAAACAAACACTTTCTCCAGTCCAGAGGAGTTGTTAAATAAAACATTAATACTTGGAGTTCTTACATCTCCCCAAGTGAAAACCAGAATTAAACAGAAATAAAAAAACCTCAGAAAACATGAAGGATGTCAACAAAAGTTTGCCTTTGCACTCCTTTTCCATCTCATTTTTGGCTACCAAGGAAACAGTAAGAACAGTCAACTGATAAATAGAGTTTGACCAAAGCAGCTTTACCTATTTAAAAGGGAAGATGATGGCAATGAACCACTCACTGGAACAGTCCCAAAAGAGAAATGTCATGAGTCTTGTATCATTTAAAATTACAAATTACTTGTCGCTGGTAACTTACCCAGTTTAATAATGAAGGCTAAAACTGAGCACAGATTGCTGGAGCTCTCTCCAGTTATACCCCAGATCATCAGTCAGAAATGCATCTCACAGATGCTTCTTGTTTGCATGATATAATCTCCTGTTGACCACCTCTCATTGCCTCTGTGTTTTCTTCTGGTTTATACAACACAAGCACTTTGGAATGGTACGTACACACATCCACACACACACTGAGAAAACCCCAGCCCTTCTGTTTTCTTCTGCTAGGAGAAAATAAATGATGATCACTAATGAATTCTTTCACAAATGCATTGCAAACCCATTTGTTACTTCTCTACAGGTAACGACACTTCTGGTCCTATCTCTATAAAATCCAAGGAATCTAGTCCGAAGGCAAGGTCAGAAGAGTCTTGTTAAATACATGCTGATGTGTTCCTCGACAGAGGAGCTGGTATACGCAGATTCCATTTCTGAATCTCTTTCAGAGCTGGGTGGCTGGACTTATGAGCAGGGTTGTTGGAGAAATTAGGAAATCCATTGTCGTTTATCAACTCAGCCCCACCTAGGTGTTGTCATTTCCTTTTAAGACTGTCCCAGTTTCTTGAACTATATTTTAGGAGTAACAACAGGCCACATAGAGGGATCTCAGTAAACCTTGCAGAGCTCTCAGCCAGACCTGCTTTCACACCCAAATCAGTGTAATAAACACCAAAAACCATCATTGTTGCTATTATTTATAGACAATAACAACCTCGATGTATTTTGAAGCGACAGGAGCAGGATTAATAGAGAGGATGAAGAGATTTTATTTCCTCCATGACCCATTAACTAATGCTGTTGCTGCTCCTGAATACAACTGTGAAGTGGCCACAACACTGCTGACCTTTCCTTATTGAACAGATTTATTCACCTCTGGACTCAGAGCAATCAGGAGCACGGGATGAGACAGAACTATGAAAGTAACAGATTTTCCAAAAAACCCAAATGTAAGATGTCCAGAACTGAGGGAGCTGATGCCTGTTGAGTGTGAAACCTGTACCCACGACATCAGCAGATCTGCACAGGCTTTCAGGAGAGTAACACCCTGCAATCCATAGCTTTATGCTGGAAGGTGATTTCATTTCCACATCTGGCCAGGAGCATAATTTGACACTGTAAAGAGAAAGACATAGGCATGAGGGATGGGGAAAAAAATCACCATTAAGATGTAGAGGACACCAAATGTTTTTAGTTTATCATAAAAAAGGAATCAAAAGTATTTTCATTAGAGAGAAACAGAAAATTCATGGGAGGGGTGGTGATATTAGATGCACTAGGGCTCTTCAGTTTGGAGAAGGAATGCAGACCAAAACCCAGTGAATGGAAACTAAATCCACACCATTTCCTACTAGAAATTACTCATCATTTTTTGTAAGGCTAAAGATGATTAGACTGTAACAAATTCCCTGCAGGAAATGATGGATTCCTCATTTGTCACATCAAGCTTTGATGCCATTTTAGTCCAACACAGATAAGTAGAGTCAAATAGGGCTATGAGGGTGAGTTCTAATGGTGAAAAGACTTTTCATTTGTAGATTATGCTGAGCTTGATTCATGGTAATAATGAAATTCAATGGAAATGCTTCCCAGTTTCAGGAGTGAAGGCTAACTTCCTTTGCAGGCAATAGCCCAAAGAGCAGTTTTAAGAGGTTTACATATTACTGGTGTGTGGGCAGAGGGTATTGCTTTCTATAATGAAATGTCAGCTTCTTACAGGAGGGAGAAAAACGATTTTCTGACAACCCTTTTGTCTTGTACTGACTATTCAAAAGCCAGAATATTGTGCACTGCTCCAGTGACGCGCAGCAGTTCCTCTGCCCCAAAATAAAGGCATCCAGTGACTACCCTGACAAACACCAGGCAAGAAAGTCATCCACAAGGCCAGCTGCTATGCAATTTGTTTGTCTCAGGATTTATCAATTTAAGTGGCTTGTTCTTCCTTTGTGGCTCATTCTTAGTCATCCAGTTCCCTCAGACTCTCTAACTTGACCTTCTTAAGATTTCTCACCCCTGCATGGGGGTGCAGGAACATCATTTTCCCATGGCTCATAGGACAGAGCTGAAGAATGAGAAAACTGCAGGTGATGCATAAATCTGTCAGATGGCAGCAGTGAATGTTTATAAATCTTTATGAATTTAGAATACACATTTCTTGTTCCATTAGAGAGTGACAATTTAAAGATTTCCGGATTACAACGAGACTAGTGATGTGTATCGGGGCCCTGCTGACACACATCTCCTATTACATGGTGTTTGACTACATGAAAAATTAACTGCTCAGTGCCAGCACTTTCTGCAACAGCTGCTGAAGGAAAATCAGTGATGGGTAAAGGACTATTCTGTGATTTTCTTCAGAGAATTTAGGTGTAGGAAGTACCCAGATTTCTTCAGTCATAGGGTGTATATTTTTGTTCTTGTTAAGAAAACACAGATAATATCATTACAGCCCCAGCAAATATAAGAATATGCATCTCTTTTCCAGTAAGGACATCTGAGCTTCTCCAACAAAGATTTTCCAGATATCTTTAACATCGACAGAGTGCATTTTAGGCTTCCTTGGACCAAAATATTCCCAGTTAATTTCTCCTGGGAAATAATGGCAGAAGTTCACATCAAACAACTCAGAGATTTATAGTTGGAAACCTCAAAGACCAAAATGATGTATTGGATTTCTGGGTCCACTTAGAATAACCCGGAATGACTTATATGTTGTATTATTGGAATAGCAAAGTGTGTGTGTGCGTGTGTGTCTGTGTGTGTGTATATATTGCTGATATGAATGAGCAGTAGATGCACTGCATACACATCCACCTGTAGGACTGAAATATATTTGTCTCCAGCACTACAATCGACATGAGAAATATGGTTTTGCAAGTAATGAGAACCGATAAATACTTCCAGCAAAATCTGCTGAATGAGCTCTGAAACTCTTTTTTATATATAAAAACCTATTCTGGAGTTTAAGGCACCAGATGGATTGCAACATGAGATAAATTAGGGGATGATAATTTTTAGCAAGCATTATAATAAATAGCATAAAGGAAGCTGCTGTGAAAAATTAGGTAGAAATGACAGCCCAGCAACTTTACTGTATTCTAGCTCAGCTAAACTATGAAGTTATATTAAAATACATCTGCTTAATGTTGGGCTTTTTTTCTTACTAGAAGAAAAGAGGTATCTAACATTGGAACTCAAGGATGATCACCATGCCTGGGACTTACTTTGCAGTTTCTGCCTGTCCTGCCACAGTAATCTTGTTAGGAATATAAAAATACAGGCATCCTGACAGACTCTATTTCTGGAATAGAGCTGAGAAATGATCCTAAAACAAAAGTCAAAGTTAAGTTGTTTGTTTCTTTTCCCAAGTCATGTTTATTTTCATTTGTTTCAGAGAAATATTTCTCAGATGATATAAATCTGACAGTGACACTGCCAGAATATCAATCTCCATAGCTGCTGCTGGAAGAGCATTGGAGAGGGTCACAATTATCCATAGCTGAGGAGGGAGAGCAGGCAAAAAAATGGTCAGGTAAGGGATGGATGAGGTCTATCTGGCTGAGTTGTCACCTAAATGGAGACAGTCCATAACAAAGAAAAGAAGGATGCTTTTTGCACTATCAGCCTGTTAGTGCAGGTACCCCAGTGTTTGATTACAATCTATGATACAGTGCACCTTTCTCAGAGATAAGAAAACCCAGACTCATAAATATGAAAAATTGGACAAAGTGAGTGACCTTCAAAGCTTTTAAGGGTCTTTTTCCTGCTGATTTCAGGCTCAGACAGCTCATATTCAATTTTACGCGTCTAACTGAGGTAGTTTACAGAATCATAGAATGGTTTGGGTTGAAGGGATCCTAAAGATCGTCTCCTTCCAGCTCCCCTGTCATGGACAGGGACACCTTGCACCAGCCCAGGTTGCTCCAAGCCTCATCCAACCTGGCCTTAGACACTTCCAGGGGTGGGGCAGCCACAGCTTCTCTGGGCAACCTGTGCCAGGGTCTCACCACCCTCACAGAAAAGAGTTTCTTCCTAACATCTAATCTAAATTTTTCCACTTTTAGTAGAGTAGCTGCTGTAGGTACCCTCAGTGGGTAAGATGGAGTGCTAGACATTAAGCTGATTTGCTTAATCTTCACTTCCCTCTGGAGACCTGAGAGAACTGGAGATGACTAAGTTAATGACAAGCTCCCATTTAACATCTAATTGATAATATTCTATCTCGAGGCTGTGAGCCCTGGCTCTTCGTGAGGACCTGGAGCAAAACAACCAGCTGAAGTTAGCACGAGCAGCCAGGAACAGAGCCCACACCCTGCATGGATGCTCCAACTGTTGGATCATCCCAATTTTTCTGTATAACCAAGAGAGAAAGCCACCAGAGCGAGTCCTCACAGCCCATCAGATGCTTCCCATTCAGGGACTTCGCATTTCAGCACGAACTTTTCCCACTGGAACTTCGTATTCAGGACTTTTCTGCAATGAAAAAACTCTGAAGGTTGAAAAAAGACTTAAACCCAAAGCTTGTTGGCTTTGGTTCTGAATTTTCACCAGTAGAATTTTGTATGAATTCATCTCTGAGGCTGATGGTAATCTAGGAGCAGTGTGCATAGCATTCCTCAGGATCCTGGTACCCACCTTGAGCTTCCCCAGATGCTCTTGGCTCTTCTGTGCAGACTGCCAGGTGCTCCCTCACCACCCGCTGCTGTTTGCCCCTCAGGTTTCACTGCTGACTTTTTCCTTCATCAAGACCGAACGTATTGTCACATCCATTAAATATATAAAAGAAAAAATAAAAAAAAAAGAAAGGACTATCAGGCACTACCTGGATGATTGTGATTGTTTTGCTAGTTATGTAGTTTTATGCAGCCATCTGCTTCAAAGGTTAAGAAAGGAGAGGCATCTCTGCTAGTAGCTATTAGCAGATTTATCATCAACAGAAAGCTCCTTGTGGAGGCCTCAGTGGGAGATGATTCCAATAAATTTCTGTTGGGACACACCAAAATGTCTCTTGGAAATAGGTGTAGCTGTGTGCATCAGCCTTGCACAGATCCCTCTTCAAATCACACAAGAGCTTTATTCATCTGTGGGTTTTATGCAGGACACTGACAGATGGCTTTTACACCTCTTCTGTACATGAGCTTTAGGAGCAGAGGGATCATTGTCACATCAAGTCTGAAGTACAACCAAAGTGCTGTTCTCAATACCACACAGTTTCCACAAATATCATCACATGGGTTCTGTTTATTTTCTGTCAGTGTTCTGGGTGAGGTGACTGAGGGCACCCTCAGTCAGTTTACAGCAGACACCTCTTGGAGTGGGAATGTTGATCTGCTGGAGGGCAGGAAGGCTCTGCAGAGGGATCTGGACAGGATGGATCAATGGGCCAAGGCCAAGTGTGTGAGGTTAACAAGATCAAGGGCCGGGTCCTGCCCTTGGGTCACAACAGCCCCATGCAATGCTACAGCCATAGGGATGAGTGGCTGGAAAACTGTGTCAGAAAAGGACCTGGGGGTGCTGGTTTACAGCAGCTGAACATGAGCCAGGTGTGCCCAGGTGGGCAGGAAGGCCAGTGGCATCCTGGGCTGTACCAGCAATAGTGTGGCCAGAAGGACAGGGCAGTGATTGTGTCTCCGTACTGGGCGCTGCTGAGGCCGCACCTCAAATCCTGTGTCCAGTTTTGGGTTCTTCCACTCTGTGACTACAATCCATACTACCAACTCCTTGAATGGTAGTACAGTTATCTCTTGCCCCTGTGTCATAAGTGTATTGCAGATCAGAGGTAAGAGTACAATTATTTGATAAGGGGTTTTTTTAGTTTAAGTGTCAGAATTCATGTTAATTATAGAGTATTTCACATAATCAGATGATTGGATGTGGTTTACATATTGGATTGGCATAATTTGTCTCATCTTCTGCCAAGCTTTGGTATACAGAATGATTATAAACAGTAAACATAATAGAGCCAAAACTAAAAGAACTACAATTGGATGCAGCATCAAATTTAAAATTCCAGTTGCTGATAGTGCTCATCCAAAAACAGTTTCTCACCAATAATATTCTCCATCTCTCTTCACTCTTTCTAGGACATGGTGTATCTTCTCTGCATCTTGATGGGTGGTAATCAGGTTCTTTGACTGTTGTGCTGAATTCATTTTAGCAATTAACTTGGATCATGATGATGCAACAGTTTTCTTAGCAATGTGAGATTCACTCCAACAGGGGTAGGCAAAAAATATAATTGGATTGTAGTAATTGGTGGGTTGTGACAGGAGCTGAGCAGTTAAAGTTACATCCCATAATTTTGATAAGAGTACATATATAGGTGTTCAAGTGATTATATGTCTCTACAGTGATGTTTTCTATAAATATAGGATCACAAAAGGTTCTCATACAAATACAACATTTTCCAACATATACAAGTACAGGCTCAGGGGTTTCATCAGGACGTATTTCAAAATTACATTTGGTACAACATCAAGGCAAGTGACTTGGGCCTTAATAGTATTATTTTCACAAATAAATCCTTGCTGTTCCTATACAATCATGCATCAACATCAATAGCTTGCCCTTTGCTCCTATTTTGGGCTCACACTTGTATGTTCTAACTGATGGAGGACAGTTCCTTTGTGGTTCAATCAGCACAAAAATTGGGTATTTGGTGTGTACTGCAGCATTGAGTACTGGTAAATCAAAAGCTGTGGCTTTACCATCAATGGGGTCATAGTGACATCAACTAGATGCCACCAAGTTTGGGAACCCCTTTCAAATTGAGTCTCATAATTCCAAATAACCTTTTGGATCTCAATGGTCAGGGTGCCCTCATCGCCTTCCCTTATAATAATTGCTGCTACAGTAAATTGCAACCACAATTAAGAAATATATACAGTGCATAGTGCAGAATTCACTATAGTTATCATATTGATTAGAATAAATAAAAGAAATTAGGGTCTTCACCCCATGGGTCAGGCTTGTTAATGTGTGAATTTATTTTGATTCTCCTTAGAAAAGGATAAACTATTCTCAAAGGAATAACATGGTATCCAGAGGATGCATGCTGGTATCATTCCTGATACCATAGAATCACAGAATCATAGAACCATTAAGGCTGGAAAATACCTCTAAGATCTTCAAATTCAACCTTTGACCAAACATCACCTTGTCAACTAAATCACAGAACTGAGCGCCATGTCCAGTCTTACCTTGAACATTTCCAGGGATGGTGGCTTCACTACTTCCCTGGGCAGCCCATTCCAATGTTTAACCATCCCTTCAGTGAAGAAATTCTTCCTGATGTCCAACCTGAACCTCCCCTGGTGCAGCTGCAGATTATTTCCATTCTGTGATTCTATGATTTTTCAGGTGAAACTTGTGAAACTAAGTGTTTCCCACATCCTGAGACTGCCTGTAAAAGTTCAGTGAGGGCAGCATGAATAATTGTGGGTGAATGTTTATATCCCTGTGGAAGTCTGTGGAAGTCCATTTTAAACCTTCCCAAGTAAAAGCAAATTTTTCTTTATCCTTTTTCTGCAGAGGGGCCATAAAGAACACATCCCCAACATCTAGCAGTGTCATCCATGGATTTGAGGCTACTTGTAGCTACTTGTAGTGCTACCACACTACAAGTGAGTTGCAATATTGGGCACTGCAGTCTTTACTGGAGCTGGGTTGGCATTTAGGTGCCAATAATCAATCGTCAGATTCCACCTCCCCATTCAGCCTTTGGACAGGCCAGTGGGTTCTGGAAATAATTTTCCCAACTCTGGTGTTACATCTGAAATTCCCTTTTGTTCCACAACAAAAATCAGGTACTGCAGTACATTGGTACTTCTGGAATCAGGGAGCACAAGGACTGCATGGAGAGCACACACTGCAGCCCCCCAGTTTCTATTGGGGTTGGGGCCAGTATTTGTATAGAAGGACCACACACTGATATTTTTCAAGTACCAGTTTCATCTGGTCAAAACATCAAAATCCAAAATATTTTCATTGTGCTTCTTAATCACAAAGAGAGTAGATGAAGTACTTCTTGCTTGGGTGGCATAAATTATCTTTCATGGTTTGGTGAACAGCACTTGCTCCATTTACTCTGGTGACTTTGACTCTTCACTACCCAGATCACATATTCAGCTTCTCAGCATCCTATTATGTTAGCACTGAAAACTGGGCTCCTATTTCTGTTAGAAGTTTCAGCACATATTGTTGAGGACCAACTAAAATCAGATTCAGTCTGATTTATTGATGGGTACGGTCTCATATTCAGAGTAATTGGACGGAAATGACAGGTCATCATTTCCCTCATCATAATTATTGCCCAAATATTGCCATCCCAGTCCTCTGGGGACACCACTAGTTTCCTAATTGGCATGGGGTTAGGGGAATGTGGGGTTCACATGAGCATCATCTAGATCTTTTCTTCCAATTTTTGTGCTTTCTTCTTTTCTTCCTGTAATTGCTTCTGAAGCTCTTCAATTTGCAGGAACAGTAATAACTCAGCTGCTTTCCTGTCTTCTATTTCCTCTCTTGAATATTCTTTGTCTCTATTATGCATTTTCCTATCCAGACAGGTGGCTTCCAGGCAGCTGCCTAATGTCTTACAAATAATTCCTTTTCCTTTACCATTTTTACTATTTCCTCTTGCTAATTTTAGTTGTTTTTCAATAACACTCAAGTCATGACAAGCCCATTCTTCTGAGAATTTGGGACTCAGACATTCCATGTTCCATAAGCAATCAGTGATGCTACTCCCCATCCTGCCAGCTACACCAGTCTATTGTGAATGGGTGATTTAGATCATTTAAATAACCACTGTCAAAGGCACTAGTAAAGGTGGGTTTAGTACAATATTGTAAAAGAGTGATTAACAAAGTTTGATGGCAGGGTTCACTCTATTATTCTAAACAAATTTTTCTAAACTACCAAGACACATATCAAAGTTGTCATACTACAAGTTTATGCACATTATCAACCAATTGCCAAAGATCTGCCTTTGATAAAAGGTTTCTCTGCCTTGAGAAGCAACCTTGAGGATCATTCCAGCCCCAGGGGAGACCACCATCATGCAGCCATGCTGCTCAGCTTGAAGAGGTCAAAGAAGGCTCACTTAGCCTGTCCTCTTTATGGAATAAGGCAGCTGACTCATAGTCAAATTACATGTGATGGGGAAGCTATGATGCTCCTTGTACCCACAACTCCCTTTGTTCCTTTATAAATGAGTCTTGAAAAAGCCATTGATTCCAAGCTCCTATGCATTGGTGCTTATGATGTCACTCTGCTCCTCTGTGGGTTTTCAGAGGACAGAAACTAGAGGAGTTCCTTAGAGCCTGTACAAAACTTCTGCTGGTTTAATTAAGGGGTCAGGGGCATGTGCCACACAGGGTGCCCAGGGAAGTTGTTGAGTCACTATCCCTGGAGGTATTTTAAAGATATGTTGCTGTAGCATTTAGGGACATGGGTTGGTGGTAGACTTGGCAATGTTGGGTTAACAGTAGGACTTGATGACCTTAAAGGTCTTTTCAAATCTATTCTATTCTATGATGGCCATCTAGGCTGATACTCATTATCTGATAGTCTTTAGCAAATGTAACATCCTACATGGCACTGACAAAATCTGTTTGTTATGTAAAAACCCTGAGCAGAAAAGCAGCCCAGATTTCCCCATTCACTTTCTGGCATAGCAAGTTACCCAACCACTGCCAAAATGCAAGGCAGAGGCAGACCCTCCTCTGCTACCTCTTAGAGATGATTTGTTATGAGTTATATGAAATAAATATTCCAGTGCCATGGAATAGTTCACTGAACATGTTAACAGATGGGCATCAGACTCTCCTTTAGTTTTCAGACAGACACTTTCATCTATCAGACAGATACCTTTTCAGAAACAGCTGCTTTCTGCTTTTCCTCTGTTACCTCTCTTTATTTCTTTCTTCACTATATAGATGTCATGTACAGTGTTCAATTGAAGCCTCTTAGATTACTGGAGAGAGTACTTAGAGACTGTCTCCACTGTATTTCTCACAGGTTTCCTTGACATAGTAAAACTTTTTCTATATTAATTACATTATTTTTTCTGAAAACTGCAAGAAAAAGAATATTTCCTTATTGTACATGGATATTCTCCCCCACTGCTAGGAAATCTTTCCCATGGCCCATGCTATAGTGAGAGGTGGTGCTAATGACACACTTCTGGCAGTGAAACACTCTCACAAATTCCCTCTGGTAACCCCCACAATCCAATTTGAATTGTTTACTTTTTGCTGCCATTGTTTTATAGGTTTTCTTATATTGGGATGAGAGGTGGGGGTTTTCAGTCCAGCTGTGAAAATCCTTTAGTGAATTTTCACAAACGTTTTTAGAGTTAAAACGTTCTTCTGAGTTTCATGGGAAAGGGCTTCTGAATGGGATGACTGACAGTGGGATTCCTTGACAGCTCAGGCACAAGTTTATCTGTAACTCCCTTCAACACTCGAGGCAGAGTAATCTGCTGCAAAGGTGTCTCCAGCAAGCACTGAAAGGGTAATCAGTGCCTTGCACAAGTAGAAAAAGCAAAGCTGTCATGGTACTACTGTAAAACTAGTTCTCAGTGGCTCTGAGGTCAGAGAAACACAAGCTCCAGTTTGCCAAGCTCTTTTGCCTGTAGGACCCTGTGTAGTGCTGCTGACTTCAGCATGGTATTGATGCTCAATATTAAGTATTTACAACACCACAGACTTTGTCAAACAGGAGGAACAGGAAAGCTTGCCCATAATGAAACCCTGCCTAGAGAAGAGTCCTTTGAAGTATAAGCAGATCGGACCAAGGTTTCCAATACATGAACTTCATGAACACATGAACAGTGTTTCCAGCATTGAAAGCTTCCTGCCAGGAGGACTCATTGTTTTAAGCTTTGCCCTGTAAATTACGCAAGCAATTGCAGCAGGTAGTGGCACTTAGGTGAGAAATATGGGGAGAAAGATGAGAGAGGAACATGAATCTGCATCAGAGGATTCAATGCTGGGTTAGAGGGCCTTGAACCAGCTCTGAACATGCTGATGTGACTCTGGACAAAGCTCCACGCTGTAAATAAAAGTCAGGTGAGACTCAGAAATCTGGATAACTGTGCCAATTCTCATCTCTGGTTAATTACTCCTGCAATTAACTAGCCTTGGTGTAGTATTTGTCCTGGTGGGACAGATGTCTCTGGTTCTGGAGTCAGCAGGTTTGGCACCGGGGTACCATAATGCTTTGGATTCCACACCTGAGATCCAGACCATATTTTTACTGTACTTTCTATAATCTATAGCCCCTATAGAGCAGAAATAATCCAGCCAGAATAGAGACTACCAGGGTAATGGGGCCCTTATGACTCCAGTCATAAGGGATTGTGGTGACTGCAGTCACCAAAGGATGAACAACTTGTCTGAACACTTTATCTCAAAATACTAAGCTTGCATAAGTCCGGTTTCCCTCAGTTTTCATTGGATATTTGATTTAGGCCTCCTCTTCTCATTGCCATGACCATTTTCCTGCTTCAAGGGCTACAGCAAGTGTCAGGTACCATCAGGGCAGTCTGAAAAATTCCGGTAATATGCGACACATTAAAGGGAAAATTAAAAGGAAAAAGATAAGAAACATGTGAATTTTCTGAGAAAAACATAAAGGTTTTGTGTTCTTGGAAGAGTTTTCAACAAGGAAGGCTCAGCCCCTGACCTCAGCATGGATAGCCTGAATTGAAAGATCCAGTATTGTCATGGAAGCCTCTTATTAATGGGGAAGAAGGAACAGGTTGCCCAGAGAGGTGTTAGATGCCCCATCCCTGGAAACATTCAGAGCTGGATGAGGCTCTGAGCAACCTGGTTTAGTTGAAGATGTCCCTGCCCATGGCAGGAGGGTTGCACTACATGATCTTTAATGGTCCCTCCCAACCCAAACCATTCTATGATTCTATGCCAATGTGAAGAAGGAGTGTCAATTCAGTCCTTATCCTGGGCTGGAGGCCTTGGACTCTGTTCTGTTCCACTCTTTCTTACCCCCTGAAAGCTCTTAAGTAGATTCAGGTCCTCCAGAAACACTTCAGTGAGCCTTGATCCCTTGTTATTATACACACAATAATCCTTTATATTGGATGTCCCAAACAAATTCCCCATAAACATAGAGAGGGGCATCAGGGTCTGTTCCAACTGACTGCCCACGATCTGTCAGCTCCTCTAACAACTGGGAAGTCTGTTCACCATCTCAGCCACGTCACCTTATCCCAGGGATCATTTCTCAGCTCACACCAGCGAAAAAGGCCAGGAACACAAAGGAAGGGACTTTCTTCAGCCACTGCCTCCTCTCCACTCCCTCTCCTTCACCTCAGCTAACACCTGACATTCCCCCTGTCTGCCAGACACAGCTGATGTGGCCGGGATTAGGAACATAAAGAAGGAAAATTAGTTACAGCTGGAGCAATTGTCAGGCAGGAAGATAATTGAAAGCCAGCAAAACGATCAACCATTTAATTGCTTACATTAAAGAAATGAATTGACAGCAATCAAGCCAACCTATAAAAAGTACTGAAAAAAAATTACATGTGAGAAAATAGATTAATTTTCATAAGGCACAAGTAAAAACAAACTTGGAAAAAAAAAGAAAACCCAAGCTTGTGGTGTTTATAAGCCTTAATCAATTTAAAACTCATTTTCAATGTATTAAACTTTACTATTTAATGTCTCCCAATGAATTCTGCCTGTGGCATTGTTCAGCAGCCTCACTGAAGCCTCATGCAGTTAAAAAAGATTATTCACCAGCATTACCTCTGCCAAGTGTGCTTAAATCAGGAGGCAGTCCCCAAAACCATAAGGAGGGGGGCACTGTGAGAATTTTTAGAGGGAATTTTTCCCATTTGATGACTGTTGTTTCCCTGGAAAGATTTTTTAGAGGAGGGAAAACTGCAGAGCTCTTAGAATTTGTGTTTTCAAACCTTTTACTTTGGTCTTAGTATTGACTGTTTGCATAGAAGCAAAGGCAAAGTGGGGGTAAGGTGGGAAGGGTCTTTGTTTTCAGTCATACAGTGCAGTAAGGTTTCACATCTCTTTTGGTTCACATTTTTTTTCCCAATAATGTGCCTGAAAAGTCCTTTAGAAGACCAATGAAGCTTTGCTTTGTCCCTAAGAGCAGGACCACATCTACTGGCATGGGGAAAACAAATTTCAGGTGAGCTGCATTCCTGCTGTTACAGCTGTGCTGCCTCCAGCCCACCACACCACCTGGAGCTGTCAGCCTTTGCTCTAATGCTTCTCTAACACAAAATCCTTCCAACCCACAGTAACCCCTCCTGAAATCCTTAGACCCAAACCTGAGGTGAGGAGGGCTATGAGTTCTATTGCACCAATGTATAACAAGTTCTAGAAGGTTTGCAATGGTGAAGGAATGAAAAGACAACTAGTCCAGAATGGACCCTTGATATTTCAAACTTAGTTTTTACAAAAAAAAACCAACCATGGAGGTGGGTTTTTTCCACAGTTATATAAATCCATTGAAATATTTTATTTTTCAGAGGAAAAGATAGATTTTATACCATCAGTTTTTCTCCCTATCATCTATTTTTCAATCAGGATAAAAATCTGATTTTGTAAGTGTGGCATTCAAGAAAAAAATAAAAAGGAATGAACGAAAGAAAAGATCTGAATCCAAGGGCTCAGTTACTGGCAGACTGAGCACAGGCAGAATTAAACATCCTCCACCCAATGATTCCCCTATCATTGCTGACCTTCAACTGAGTTAAGAAAGTCCTACATAAAATCAATAGCTTTTTAAGCTTTTTGATCCTTTATGTCTTCCCTCGTGTTTTCATCCTCACAATCTTCTCACTGATAGCTCATTGTCCAGATATTCAGTTTTGGTGTTGCAGATCAGTCACCCTGGGGTTGAGTTAAGCAATGTCCCACCACAGGCTCACTGAGATCTCCAAGGGCTCAGCAGGGGTGGAGAAGCCACTGCCTTTCTGAGAACACAATACAGACACAAAACCTAAACCAACTTCATTTTCTAGTGTAATACATTACCTGATAAACCAGGAATACTAAAGCAATAAGCAAAAGGTATTTAAAAATGAAAAAAAAATCAAATATTTCCCTTCTGGAAACATCAGCATTACTGATTACTCCACTACAATTCTGGGAACATAGGACTGGGAGGAACTATGTGTACCTACAGCTGCAGGTACCAGGTGGCAGAGGTTAAATAAAGGGGTACAGATTACATTCTGTCATGCCACAGGATGATACCTTCCTCCCCAGAGAAACCCCAGGAGCCTTATTACCTACAACCAAACACCCAAGACACTCCAATGGGCCACAGCAGAATAAACCAAGGCTATCCCATGCAAGCTCCCCTTTTTCTTTCCATTTTCTGGACCCTCACATTAGAAGCAGAAGCATCCAGCGTTTCCCCAGTGAGAGATTTGTGCAGAAAAGTCAAGAAATCCAGGACTTGTCAGGGTCACTGCACATTGGGATATACAGGTTGTTGGGCTGCACTTTCTAGATATCTGAAATATTTCCCGGTTTTAGCTCTGATCAAGGGGCCGGATGGCAAGAAAGACTAGAAAAATGGTTTTCTTCTCCCTTTTCCTGCCAGGGCAAAATTCTGGGTGTAAAAAGATACTATCTTCTTTAAAACACAAGTCCAGAGTATCCCAGCCTAATCCCCACTGTAAAGAAAGACATAAAGGTCACAAAAAAAATCAATTTTATTTGCCAATTACAGCCAGAGGGAATTATTTTCTGAATTCAACCTTGTATATTTTATTGACAGCAATAGTTATGATCCTTATAATGGTCTTATAATTCCCTGCCTTGCTCTAAGACATAGTGTATGGTGAAAGAAACTAATGAAGCAAAAGACACTCGATATCATCCTTCAATTGAGCTGTTTATGAAGTCCTTTTCAAAGGAAAAATAAAACAGCCATTTTAATAAATTAGAAGCCCTGATGCACAGCTTGCTGCATGGCAGGTCGAATCAAGAGGGTTGACATGTCACACTGTAACTACTTCCCAGTGAATGATGACATAATTTGCAGATTTGCCCTTCTTACTGGCATTGATGCATTCAGGCAAAACAATATATCAATCAGTCTTTAGGACCTAAATGCCTGTTATGAGTCAATCTTCTGGGGCTCTCAGCATCCCACATCTCTTAAGAATCTCAGCAGTGATTTGTAGCCTTTTGAGTTGTTCCTGATGCTTCACATCTCTCGAATTGGTCAGAGCCCAACACCAGAGCTCTTGCTCTGTTTCACAACAACCACAGTATTTGAATAGGACAAGTGTGTATTGCTCCATATTCTCCTTACCACAATGTTAATGTCAGATTCTAAGAATTAAAGGTGGATGGAACCCACTGTTATAACACACTTTTAAAAGGTTTATGGCCTGGTTTATCCCTGGTTCATTTTCACAGCCTGTGTAACTCCTCAGCAGAGCTGCTCCTGAACAGCAGAATTGCCTCAGTGGACAAGGGAAGAGCTGCTGATGTCATCTACCTCGAATTCTGTGAGGCCTTTGATTTGGTCCCCTACAAACTTCTGACCTCTAAATTGAAGAGACATGGTTTTGATGGATGGACTGTTAGATGGATAAGGAATTGGCTGGATGGCCACATCCAAATAGTTCTAGTCAATGGCTCAATGTGCAAGTGAAAACCACTAGAAGTGTCATTCCTGCAGGGTCCATTCTGGGACCAGCATTATCAAATATCTTCACCAACGACATAGACAGTGGGATTTTTGACACTGACAGTTTTCAGATGACACCAAAATGAGTGGTGCAGTTGATAGACTCATGGAAAAAAGTGCCATCCAGAGGGGTCTTGATGGGCTTGAGGAGTGAGTTCTTCCTCATGAAATTCAGCAATGCCAAGTGCGAGGTGCTGCATCTGAATCAAAACAATCCTCAGTCTCAATGAGAGGTGAGATTGGTGAGTCTGGAGAAGAGAAAACTCTAGGGAGACTTTTTGAAGCCTTTCTGTATATAAGGGGAGGTGGGGGGCATAAGAAAATAGTTTTTACCAAGGCCTGTAGTGAGAGGATAAGAGGCAATGGTTTTAAATGCAAAGAGCGTAGATTTAGACTTGGTATGAGGAGGAAATTTGTAAAGATGAGGGTGGTGAGACACTGGTTGCCCAGATATAGATGCCTCATCCCTGTAAGTGTTCAAGGCTAGGTTGGACGTGGCTTGGAGCAACCTGGTCTAGTGGAAGATGTTCTTGCCCATGGCAGGGGGGTTGCACTACTATAGATGTTCTCTTTAACCCCAAACAATTCCGTGTTCTATGATTCTGTGATATCAAAATATGAATGAAACACAGAGAAGGTGAAGACAGATGGCTATATGTTCCATTATGTATTATACAAAAGATTTATATATGAAATACCTGTACTCTGTTGCTGGATGATGTATTTGAGATAAGTGCTGACCACACAACTCACATGCTATCTCAAGAAAAAAAGCAGAGGATGACAGATAAATCAAATACTCTTCCTAAGGAATAGATCACTTAAAGAAAACAGGCTTTTAAAGGTTTTGGAGTAGTGACAGTCAAAAGGAAATGTTTGACCCTCCCAAAGGTTCAGTTTTCATATTTCATGATGCCTGAAAAAGCTTGTCATTTTTATAAACCTTTGCTTCTTTTCAACAAGTTATTGGAACTATAATAATATTGTAGCAAGGGGATACTCATGTGAAAACCAATTCGCTGCACCTCAAACTTCAGAACCCAAGTTTGAAATCATGTAAAAATGTCTTAAAGCTCTGAAAAGATATTGCATGGGTTGTAAGTTACAGCCATCCACTGACTTTTCCTCATGTTGAAGTGTTTTGGGTTTGGGCCAAAACGTTTTGATGTAAAACCCACCCCAAGACCTACTAAACAAATAGTTTTTAATCTTTCCAGTCTTTTAATGTTTTTTTGTATTTTGTTTTTCTTCTCCTTCCAACTGTCCCCCTCCCCCAAAAAAAGAAGAAGAAAAAAAAATTTTGTGGAAAGAAAGACTTTTAAAAGATTATTTGACTGCAGGAAAAATGTCCATGGTTGATAAAGGAAGACCCGAATTTTTTTATCATGATGAGGTGGTCTTACAAAGAAATAAACTACCAGTCTCAAATGAGACCTTTCAGAACCCCATTATACCTAATTAAAATCTTTTTCTTTAGGCTTAATAGAAGTTCTGGATGTGAATAACTTTTTCTAAGCAGATTCACAAATCTGACTGCGGTAAATTACAGATGAGACCTCCCAAGAGCAGAACAAACCCCATCAAGACCCTCATAAACAAAATGCCAGCATCTGGAGCCAGAGAGAAAAGCACAGACAGGATAGAGAGAAGAATTACACACCTGGGATTAGCCTACACATCAACACCATGTAAGGTAAAAAAAATGTCTTTATTTATTGCTCAGCAGCCTTCAGGGTGTGAGTGTCACTCAGCATTAGCATTCACCTTTATAACTGTGCCGTGATTTAGAGCTCCACCCCAGCACAGAGGAAGGAGCCAATTGCATGTCTAGTGGAACATGCAGGCATTGAGTACATCCCAGTTGCTTTCTCCTTTCTCTTGTACAGGATGCTTATGTTGAGATTTTCTTGGTCTGAGCCTGAAATAGAGGTGTGAGGGATGGAATCTGATCTGCATTATTAGGTGAGTGTCAAAAGAATATCATGTTCTATAGAAAGTTATGTTCTTGCAGTTTAACCTGTAATAGGAAGTTTAGGAGACATTAGACACAGAGGGCATGTTTCACATTACTCAAAGCTACTCAGCTTCTTTGGCCAGGAGCAAACAGCTAAAGCACACCAAGACTAGTGAGGTAGCAAACCCTCTGTATTCCACTGTTCCTAGTTAACATGTCTGTGACTACTTAGATATGTACATCAGACCAAATCCCATGCTTTATGTCACACCTGAGTGATTCCACCCCTCAGCTCTAACCAGATCTTCTCCCCTGCCTCCCTGCCCTCCTTTTGATGTTCTTTATAATTTCTTGCTATTTACTTCCTTGGTTTGTTCCACACTGGCACCCTGAGGTCAGCTGAGGATCCTGAGCCCCTCTCAGATACAGCCTTCAAACAAGGCTGGATGCTCAGACATCACTAATGGTAATAGTTGGCTCTTGACTGCTCAGAAGTTCAATTAATGTCCCAGAATCCCATAATGTCAAGGCCTTTTCAGTGCTAATTATAGAATCATAACACATGGAATGGTTTGGGTTGGAAGGGTCCTTTAAAGACCATCCAGTTCCAATTCCTCTGCCATGGGCAGGGACAGCTTCCACTAGACCAGATTGCTTATAACCCCATCCAACCTGGCCTTGGACACTTCCAGGGATGGGGCAGCCACAACTTTTCTGGGCAACCTGTGCCTGTACCTCACCACCCTCACAGCAAAGATTTCTTTCCTAATATCTAATCTCAAGGTGTCCTCTGTCAGTGTGAAGACATTACCCCTTGTCTTGTCACTCCATGCCCTTGTCAAAGGTCCCTCTCCAGCTCTTTTGTGGCTCCTTTAGGCACTGGAAGAGACTCAAATGTCTTCATGGAGCTTTCTCTTCTCCAGGCTAAACAACTCCAACTCTCTGAGCCTGTCTTTGTAGGAGAAATGCTCCAATGTACTCCTGAACCCATTTTTATATGTTATGTTTGCAAACAAGTGTTCTTCATCGGCTCACAGCTTTCCACATCACAGGTCCACATCATCACTGGTGACAGATGGATGCTACATATGGTGCTCTGACTTTTGCTCTCTGAATTCAAAAGAGCACCCACATCCAAGACCAGCCATCCCACCCACCTCTGAATACACAAAGGGCTTTTAGAGGCTCACTACAGATGGTTCCTGAAGATTTGTTTTTCTGGCTGCCTGCTCACAAGTGAGAATGAAACCAAGGATATTTTTCAATGTTTATTTAGCTATTTCAGCATTGCATTTATTTTGTTCATAACAGCAGAGACTGAAATGTTTCACTTTCACCATTAGACAAGCAAGGAGTCCCAGTCAGGCTGCTTTTTCTAGAAAAATTGAAGGTGAGGTTCCACAAATTCAGATGAATGTTATAGGCAAGATTTTTCCTTTGGTTTCTGATGATATTAAGCTAATGATCAGGGGATGCATCTTTAACAGGTACTCGTTAGATTTGAGAGTTTTGATCCAATCCCTTTTCCCTCCAACGTTCCCCTAAATAGGCAGCTCCCAAGCACTCCAGAAACTCCCATGCAGAGCAGCCCATGCATTGCACCAACATTAAGAGTCTCACAACAGCACAAATTTAATCCCTCCCTAAGGAGGAATGAAATTACTAATTTTTTTTCCTTAAAGGTGACTCAGAGGACAGACTGTAGCAAAGGCTTTGTGTGTGGAGAGAGAATTACTGCTAAGATTTTATTAGCACATAAACACTATGACGTTTTTGATGCCTCAGGCTATAGAAGCACAATCATTACAATGAAGACCATATTTCTTTCCATCTTTCCATTGGTCCTGTAACACACTGAGCAATCCATCTTGCTCACATGTTCTACACAGTCATATATATATATTTTGATCTGCTTCTCACAATTAGTGTTGGACCTTTTGAACACTGTAAGTGGTCTGAGGTGTGAGAGCACCCACTCTGCAGTTTCTACCCTCCAGCATAACCAGGGTCATGGACAGGTAGAGGACAACCATGGTACTATCGGGTACCAAATTTGTGAAAACTGCTACATGGAACTCTGTTGATGCCAGAAATAACCCCCACCACCAAAGCAGCACAGTGAGGATAGTTGAGATGAGTGGCAGAACATTGAGAGGGGGTATGGACTAAACTATTGAGAGGTAGCAAATATGGGTTTGCTCACAGACAAAGCAGTGCTGATATTTTTGTCATCTGAATGTCATTCAGATAAGACACCTACCACTAATTCATGGAATCACAGAATCATAGAATGGTTTGGGTTGGAAGGGACCTTCTAGATCATCCAGTTCCAATTGCTTTGTAAATTATTCTCTAAGAGTTGTAAACTCCTAATCTAAAGACTTAGCAGCACAAGCAGAAAAAAAATAAACCCCCATTCTGGGTTGCTGAGGGTTCAAAGCACATTTAAGAAATAAGGAGATAATCTTTACTGGAAAGAAGTATAATAATTATCATCCTTCTTTTTTAGATTGTGCAGAAAAAAAAGGCAATTCTCTGAAATTTTATTTCAGTTTTTAAATGAATAGCAAACACTTCTGCACACAATACCTTTAAAGAAAAGTACAAAACTGAATCCACTCTCAACCTCCATTTGGTTGACTCAGTCATGTAATGCAGTTTCTCTCTAATTGAATGATTTATATAACTGCAAAGCCCTCTGTGAATTTTACAATTGAATATATCATTGATGATTTTCTGCAATGAGGCTTGAAGCTGAGAATTAAAAAGTTATTAGTATTTTCATTAGGAAAGTTCAAGAGCTCAGATACTGAGGACCAAATCCCAGAATCCCTAGCAGCCCTGTACTGAATTTTTTTCTCCAATTGTTCAGAATTTGCTCTTCATTATGAATTATTTAAATGAAACCCTTCCACAGACAAAAAAAATTCAATGGCAGAGAAGACCTTTGCAATCATTCAACCTGATCTACTTTCTAATGCATATCACAGTCATCCCTTTATCTTCTCTCTGGTCTCTCCAATTAGGCCATTTGGTGTGTCCTCAACTCCTGTCCTCTGCAATAACTTCCCTGTCCTAATTCTCAGCACATCCCAAAGCCTACAGCAATGCCCTGATTTACTGTGTCATCTCAGATGAGGTGTTTTCTGCCTACATGCTGTTTCATCCTTTGGGATATTTCTTTACACTTCTCAGCCCTGCTTTGCACCTTTCTTTTCCCCAATCAGACAAGCCAGCTTGTCAAAGAAGGACTATGCAGCTGCAGTGAACTAACAAATAATACTCATTTTTAACTGCTAATAATATTCAATAAATAATCATTAATTGCATAAAGGCCCTCTGAGGCTACTTCCCTAGAATAAATTAGTACTGCTTGCTTTCAGATAATGCCACTAATAGAATCACAGAATCACAGTGTGGTTTGGGTTGGAAAGGACCTGATCTTGTTCCAATATTCCTGCCATGAAACCTTTCACTAAACCAGGTTGCTCTGAGCTCCATCCAACCCAGCCTTGGACACTTCCAGGGATGGGGGATCCATCGCTGTTCCAGTGCCTCACCAGCCTCACATAAAGAAAACTACAGGTAAAGGCTGATCCATGGAATATTTACTGTCTTCCAGCAAAATCCCTGAATACAGTGAGAAAAGGAATGTAAAACTTCATCCATACAGAGGAATTTACCTTATTGATCAGGTTAGAGAGTGTGTGGCTGCACAACACAGAAGTGAAGCTGTTTTCCAGAATGCTCAGGGTACCAAAAGCTCAGCTTAAGACCATGCCTGGGTCAGGGGTGGTGGGTGGAGTGAACCATTCATTCATTGTGACATGGTCATGCTCTAATGTCTTTCTGTCTTACAGTCACCCCTCTTCACAAGGGAAGAAAAGATGACAAAATCTATTCAAGTTCTCCTGTAGTAATCACGAAAGGTATCCACTCTTGGTTAGAGCAAACAGTCTTGCTGTCCATAACTTGTTCATATATGGGATTTTTTGTCCTCAGGACATAAATCCACTGTGAACAAAATCAGATTGATTACATTCAGAACTGGGGTTTAAAGGAGGCTTTATCATAGACTCAAACATAGACTCATAAGGTGGTTTGGGTTGGAAAGGATCTTAAACATCATCTCATTCCAAATCCTCTGCCATGGGCAGGGACACCTTGCTCAGACTAGAAACCACTTACATGAGAGCAGCACCCCATCATCACATGTAAGGTTAATGATGGTCTAACATTGCTTCAGCGAGGGTGCAAGTCCTGTTTTTCCAATCCTATTGATTTACTCCAATTATTAATGGTCTTTGCTGTTAAAGAACTGTTGGGTATTTTTTCACTCCTTCAAGCACAACCGTGTAACTCCATCACACAGCTCAAGATTTTCCAGAAGAAAATTTTATCAAAACTCCTTCTTTGTGTTTTGGTTTTTTTCATTTGTTTTCACCACCACCCCAAAACTCCACATTTAGCTGAACCATTTCCAATTTGAAAGAAAGAAAAAATATAAGAAAAATATTCACTGTTAAAAAATCTTGAGCCTTTCTAATGGTATCCCCTTGGACCTCAGAGTCTAAGAAGGTCCTGGCTAAAGCACAGAGAACAGTAATCTAAATTGTGAAAACTATAGTAACTCTAACCCAAAACTGGGCATGAATAGATAAACAGCAATTTTGCTCATCTTTGCTTATTGAAACATTGATGCTGCTTGTTTTATTGACTTGCAGCACACTTAGAAGCCCTCAGAGCCATGAAAATGAAGGTTCAGCTTCTTCTCTGGTCTTCAGTGGTATTTCCATTTTGCCTCTAAAGTTATGTTCTCTATACTGCTTTTTGCTTTTTGTTGTTTAATCTTGAGGGATCCACAATGCCTGACAGAATGCATTCTGTCCCCACCCCTTTGCAAACAATGAGGCTTTACTGGAATGTCCTGAGCCAACAGAGTTCAATATTAGGAAACACAGCATTTTCACTTCATCATTCATGTCATTGACAGATAATTACAGAATAAATAAGTCCAGAGAACACTTTGGACGTGACAAATATAAAACACCACAGCACTGTCTCCGCTTTAACACTTTCTTTCCAGTTGGGAACACAAGCCTGTGCTGGTAAACAGATGGTAGGAGATCAGCTCTGCTTTGGGGAGTGTGATGGGAAATGTAGTCTGGCAGGATATTGTAGACATAAAATAGAATAAGAACATGAGATCCTAGTGCAGCACAACAGCTGTAGCTGCACTTCAAATGGAAATCTTTCAGCTTCATCTACCTCTCTTCTTCTTTAGCCCCATCTTCTTTATTCACTCCTTTATCTTCACAATTATTGATCCCTCCAACATTTATCACTGTGTTGAAAATGCTTGTGCAAGTTTTTAGAGCTTAAAAATCATTTAAAGAGAACTTCAAATCGTAGGAGTTCTTTTCAACAAAGAGAACAAATCAGTCTACTAAGAATACTCAAAAGCTGAAGGAACTGGGTTCTCCCTAGGTAGAAATTAAACATGTGTTGGCAACACCAGCAGAGCTTCACTGATCTTTACCCCTTAGAAATGCAAACCTTTCTATGATTTGCTCTCAGTAAATATTTCCAGGTAGGTAATTAAAACAACATATCTCTCATTTACTGACAAACTTGGTTTACAATCTAGTCATTATTGGTTAGAATTGTTAATTATATTGTTCTTCTGATTTTTCTCCATGCATAAAAATATCTCTATTTTTTCCACTTAGTGCAGGGCCTGTCATGTCCTGACCCCACAACTATTTCTGGGCTCAGCAGGCCATTATTTGGAGTCTGTTATGAAACCTGAGGTAAGGACCAATATGGATGATTTTGAAATTCCTTCCAATCCCTGCACTCTGAATATTCAAAAGATCCTCAAAGGCACAGAAGCTACTCATTTTCCTAGGAAGACCTGGATGTACTTTCCAAGATGTATTCTTGGATTTCAGGCTTTTACATCTGTCTGGTGACCACTTTCCTACAGCAAGCAGGAAGGAAATTGCAGAAGAAACACTATCCACACGTTCCAAAAAACAGCTTAAACTCTTCCCAAAATCCAAAAGGAAGAGTTGTCCCAGACCTCACTTCACTGCAGAACTCTGATACTCTCAAGTATATGTCACTGCATGGGTAATTATAAGGAGAACATTGGCAAATATTTATTTCTCTTTTATTTTGTATTATGTTTGAATTCCATTAGGATGCAACTGCCTGTCCTGAAAATAACAAATAATGTCATTAGAGAGGCACTGAGATTTAATCCCTTTCCCTCAGAGAGAAATCAAGCTTTTGGCACAGCAGAGGTGGTTTCTTCTGCATTCCCAGGTGATTAATATTCATTGGAAGAGGCACTAGAGATGATCCCTTATAAGGCAGGCCAATTAAGGCTGTGAGGAATTAAATAAATAAAAGTTGTGTCCCAAACAGAGCACTGTGTGTACTGTCATTATTTTTGTAGTCTTGGCACCCAGGTATCTGTGTCACAGCTTGAAAGGCTGAAAACCTGCCTGCATAGGACAATGTTTCATATGCCATTGATATAACAATGCCAGATCACTTGTGTAACTGCCTGACCAGCTTTTCTTCAGTTTTATTTAGACCATTTAGAAAGTAAAGCAAACCAGGACAAGTAATGCTGAATTAGGATATGAGTATCTGTGTGGGCAGGAGTATGAATGAGATTATTCTGCTTACTAATCACTCCTTACATCAAACCAGTATAATTGCATAGACATTTTTTTGGATCACTTCAGTCCACCTCCCCAGCATGCCTAATTTAAGTCAAAATGCAGATCTTTGTTGAATTCTGTCCAGTTCTCAATGCAGTCTTACCCTTGCCAGCAGTTGGAAGCAGTACTGGGACTGTCAAGGCATGGTTGTACATTTTGTTCTGCCACCTCTGATGGGACAAGCTTAGGATAGACCTTATGAAAGATCTGAAGGTGAGAAAGACACCCAAGGATGAGAAGGTTTTAAAGCAGCTGAGTGAAATATACCCAAACTCATTCATCAGAACTTTGGAACAAGGTAAAAAGAAAAGAACAGCCTCCAATATGCTCTTTATAAACACCTGAGCAGTGACATAGAAGGCACTTTGTCACCTGCCAAGGAGTTAATGGCTTCATAACCCTTCACTCAGGATAGGAAAGTCTGGTGAAAAATGGGATGTCCCTTCACATACTGTAAAAGCTCATGTAGGATTGATTCTTGGAACTTCTCAGAACTTCTGATGGATGAGTGACTTCTAAACTGGAGACTGGCAAGACTCAGTAGGAGACTGGTCAGAATTCAAGAGGCTTAGTTAAACCTCAGTAACTTTGGGCTGAGACAATACCAGGCCTGTGGAGGGATTTCTCTTCTATTCTTACAAATAGGGTGGGGCAGCCTTTTGAAAGAGCAAATGTAGTTGATCAAGCACATTTTAAAGAATTAGTGTTGATAGGGATAAATCTGTTCAGAAAAAAAATTCCCTTGTTGTGAACAAAGCCATGGATACAGGGATCAAGTGTCCAGGGACCTGATCTTACTCCTCAGAAATCAATAGAAAAGTTCCAGTGAAATGAAAGGTATAGGACTGAACATCTCCTTAGTACTGAGGTATTCAGATATCATTTTTCTTCTTTCACTGGAGAAAGAAATGAAAAAACTATTCTTGCTACTGTAGGAATGTCCTCTTGCAAGAAAGTTCCATATTTACAGCCTTTTATAGATTGGATTATTATTATCACTGTGGAAAATTGGAAATGGGTATCTAAACTCCACAGGAATTTTTTTTTATTTATTCACTGCCTATTAAAATGTATCCCACCCACAGAACAGGGCAGGATGTTGGGTTTTCAGAAAAGAAAAGATCACAAAATACAGATGGTCTAGGGGAAATATTTTAATTTACGAGCTCCACTCAGTTCTCTTCAATTCCAGTCTTTGTATCTTAATTTAACAGGTAACATAGCCTTGTTCTTGGTGAAGTCACCCAGAGCACACACAGTACAACTGAAAGCTTGCTATTTGTTGCTAAAAAGGAAAAAAGTGCTGCTACCCACACCTGTTAAAAATGAGATAAATGTGTGAAGTGTAACAGAACTGATACCCAAAACGAGAACAGCTTTGACTGCCTACTTTGCAACCAAAATAATGGAGAGAAAGGGATTAGCAGATGCCCCTTATCCATCCCTTTATATAGATGGGGAAGGAAATGCAGCCACATGATATAGTTTTAATTGGATTTTCTCAGACTGCGTTCCAATCAATAATTTTGGTGGGAGGAGAGGAAATCATCTCCTTAATGCTTTCATCAGTATTAATCACAGCTCATTTGTTTCTGCAGAGGCCAAAGACAAAAGGACTGGAAAGAAATTAGAGGCACGAGCAGCTTGTGGGTTCAAGGAACAAATACCCTGGGGTTCTCCTTGTGTCACTGAACCTTTCTCCAAGTTTTCTAGGAGCAGTAGAAAATAAGAAAGCAGAAAAGTGCACAACTACCACAGTGTATTCAAAGGCATCTCACCAGCACTGAGAAACACTATTTCCTGAGCAGAAAACATCTGAAATCCTGAAATTCTCAAAGGTATCTCAGATTGCAAAACACCCAGCATGCTTCCCCTCTATAAACCACACTACTTTGATTCATTGCTTCTGGAGAAATCACATATTTTTAGGTTTCACCCAAGAATCCCTTTTTAACACACAAGACATGGGCAAGGAAACCAAGGTTCTAAGGCTCAGGACCTTCCCCTTCTTTTTCTGTCCCCACACTGTTCATTGCTGAGGTCACAGCAATTCATCTCCTGCACTGGGAGATCTCCATGCCAACTGGTTTGCAAAACTAGAGGAACTGTTTAAATACAGTTTAAATACAGAGCACAGAGATGGTTGTCAGAAGCAGCACGTTCCCTAAAGACAAAAATGAAATGTCATTTAGAGACTAAGAGGAAACTGCAACAAAATTAGATGGCTCTGTTGTTGTGTAACATCCATCAAAGGGATCAGTATACTTAATTGCTGGTATGAGAACTCCTTTATTACATCATCTGCTATTCGGTGTTGGAAAATACTTAACAATCTAGGAAGGGAGCTCTGCTCACTTCAGAAGCAGAAAACATGCACAGGTTTGCATTATATTCCATCAGCATCTTCATTCTGCCATGTATGGACAGGCAGAGCTACTGTTCCCCCTACAGAAGGTCTGCCTAAATATCCCTGCCCATCTGAAAGAGCTTGTCTGCTCTCACAACCATCTAAAACAGCTCAACATCTGAATCACCTTCTGCAGGAACCTTGTTCTCTTTACTGATTCTCAAAGAAGCATAGGGCAAACATGCAGATACCTCTGCAGATACCTCAGTTAAGTGATTCATTTCTCCCTCTCCACATGTCCACTAGTTCAGACAGAACAGGGTTGAATATCCAAACTCCAAGCCTAGAAGAAAACTTCTCCTTGAACATGAAGCCTTGGGTACCTGGAAAATACATAAAACTTCCTCATATTTACAATAAAAAAATGCATCTTCAGGCTCTTCATACCATTAGCCAATTAAATAATTTCTATCAATGCACTTTCATAAGTGGGGTACTGTAAGAAGGGAACAGCTTGATAATAAACATTCAGAATTTGAAAGGATCTGGGGGAAAAAAGGAGATAGAATAAAGGGTTCTCATGACAGGTGAATTCCTTCCTGAAGCATGGAAAAAGTCATCTTTAGTTTATGAGGCCATGTCTCATCTTTGGGCTTCTGATGAGGGTGTTCTTTGTTTTTCATCTTTGTTTCACATGGTCTTTAACAAGGCAAATTAGTGTTAATGTTCCATTATTTATACCTCACTAAACATGTTTGGTTTAGGGTGTTTGTTTTTTTTCCCTTCTTGCTTCCCTACTTTTAAGAACAACACCCTGACAGTCCTCTGGGAAATTATATAGTCACTTTGAAGTTCTCAGTTTTTTAAGTCACTTTTTCATGTGTGTTTTGTTTCCTTTTTGCAATCTGTATGGTGGAGGTTTTGATTTCTACCTGTCCATTTTAAGTCCCCATGTCCTCTGTTGTATTTGTTGCCCAGATACAAGAAGAAAGACAGACAAAGTGGCCTTTTTATTCTTTCCAGTCCTCCCATTTTGTGTCTGTGAGTCCATGATATTTGTGAGAGGTCAATTGTCAAAATAGCTCATATAGAAATGGCATTTATTTTAAAAAAGAAGGTGTTTGCCCCTTTGGTGAAAGGAAATGAGCTTACTAAATGCCACATTAAATTGCATAAGTTAGTAGGTAGGCTTAGACCATAATACATCTTCTGCCCTTCTAACTCCAAGGGAAAACAAATGATGGGACAAAAGAAATTGTCCTTGTGAGATATGGAGAATTTCCTGGGATTTACGAGTCTTTGTCCACCATTAGAAGGACTTTATCTGGTGTTAAATGCATATATCTGCCTATCCAGAGCCAAAAGAGAGAGCACAAATGAATAGCACTACATGAATCTTTAATGTGTATTGGCTTTGTCTCTTTAATGTATTTATGGTTGCTTCACTTGCAGCATTTTTCAGGGAGTTTTGTAGGTAATTATCTTTAGGGGTCCTTCCATCTTTCAGTGCCTCAACAGTCTTGCTCTCTCATTTCACCCCCTCAGCTCTTGCAAAAGCAAACCCTCAGGCAGTTTAAACCACATTTGACAGAGATGGAAATGTTTCAAAGTTACAATAATCCAGTAACATTCGTGGAATTTCACATCTGGCCAAAAGTACGTACTAATTAGTAACACGCTCTCTTTTGGGACCTGATTCATCTGACCTATTTTACACATCTACTGAGATATTTAAAATCCATCAGATGTGTCTGACCCTAGAGTTCTTATTTCTCGCCAGCTAGAACTGAGTCTAGACACTTAGGTTACACATAAACATCTTCACAGAAGATATCTAAAGATATCTGAATCCCACCCTTTCAACTTGAGCTCTTTCCAGGGTAAAAGCCAGTAAGAAAAGGTAGCACAGGTGACCTGGGTTTCTTAAGGCTTATGCCTGGATCCCTCCTCTCCTCACTGGCCTACTGGGCTTTGCTGCTTTCTGTTCTTTTGGTGAGACAAATCATCCCCAATATCCACTGACTGCATTGACTAGATCTCTATTAACTGTGGTGGGAACGGAGGCAGCCACATTTATGTGCCAATCCTAGACTGAATCACAGCACTGGGACTCCAGTTAGTTGCCCAAAATGGGGCTTTTTAGTGACACTTCAGACATTCTAATGCATTGAGACACCTTCAGTTGCTGTGCCAGTCTGATGTGATAAAGAAGGTGCAACAAACCAAGTCCTGCTCAAACAGCATCTGGAGGGAATCCCAGGAAGTATCAAAAAGTACCCAAGTCTCATGTTTAGAGAAACCATTCTGTGAGGAGCGCAAGGAAATCACTCATGACCAGATGCCTTCACTTGCTTCCTTTGCCTTTTAGATTCTCTTCCTTCCCTAATACTTGTCAGCTGGTGGTGAGGCCCTGGCACAGGTTGCCCAGAGTTGTGGATGTCCCATCCCAGGAAGTGTTCAAGGCCAGGTTGGGTGAGATTTGGAGCAACTTGGTCTAGTGGAAGGTGTCCCTGCCCATGCCAGGGGCTTGGAACTAGATGGTCTTTAAGGTTCCTTCCAAACCAAACCATTCTATCATTTTATGGATTTAAGATTCTGTGATTCTATGGTTCTGTGTTCTCCCTCATTATTGTTTTATTTTACTGCTTTGCCTCAAGAATGGATCTCCTGAGGAGAAAAGAAGTGCTATTGGTCTTCCTTTGCTCCACCTACTTCAAGATCTACCCATGATTTCATGAAGGAGCCTCAAAAAAGAAAGTCTATGTTTCCTCATCCTATTGGCCTCATTCAAAATGAAATATTTAAATGATTCACTCATATCCACCTCTAAAAGTCTTTAATTCAGTTTTATATGTCCAGTCAGGAAATTAAAAAACCCTCCATTTGGCTCTGTTGAACAGTCACGTAGTGGTGGTCAATGTCCAGGAGCAGATGCACGTGAAATCTGTTGGCATGAAACATTCAGAACATTTTTCTGCATATAGATTAAAAAAGTAACGATTTTTAAAGTGCCCTTTTTGAGCAGAAATAAAAGGCAAGATTAATTAAATACATGGAACAAAACAAACTGTTTATTCTGTGTCAGATGACAGAAACAAGGAACAGCTTTTGCAGTTGGCACGAGGACAGCAGTGAGAGCAACAGACCCACTGAAATCTTGTGGGAAGGACATTCCCCTGACAGTCAGACCTGCACATGTCACACCTCATTTCTCCTACAGAAAAAAGCTTTTCACAACACCATCTTGGCAGAATAACCACCAAATCTAGCAGGGTAGGTGTCAAGAAGTCTCCACTGAGACCAGCTAGGAAAAATCTGTGAAGTGGGAGCAAGGGAACTGGAATTGGTTTTTCAGCATTACCACTGGAGAATTCAGCAGTCTGAGACACCAGCTGATGCAGTTCACTGATGTCTCTGGAACTTGATATCAAAAGTTGGATTTCAATGATCCCTCTGGGTCCCTTCCAGCTCAGGCTCTTCTATGGTTCTGATGCCTAAAATCCTGCAAAAGACTTTCCAGACAACAGGGAGATAGATAAAGCAGCTCTTTATTAGAAGCTTCTAAGGTGCACAACAAAAGCACACGCACCCACATCAGCCACGTTACTGTTTTTATAACTTTCAGTAATTGACAAATTTGATATCTACAACCAACCTGTGATATCACTTTCCCCTGGTGCCCACCCTCAGAACTCCTCAGAACTGCCCCTTGGAGCCCCTCCAAAGGATCTGAGCTGGTTCTCCTATTTTGACTCCAAGCTATCTTATGGTTTCAGTTGGATTCCTTGCAGGTGTTCTTCAAAACAGCATGCCCTTGGTAATGTGTGTTTGACAGAATTTCAAGAATGTGTGAGAAAGTGTTCAGTAACTTCTAAATATCACCTAAAATGTGAGAAACTTAGGAAAACTTATTCAATTTATATGACTCTATGAAAATCTATAAAATACACATTAAAATCCTTAGGCATCAGTTCCATGCTCTGAAGGTCCATGACAAATTATGCTCATGGGCTGGGTCCTTTGAGTCGTGTTTCAGGCAGAATGAAGATGACACTTGACAGAAAACACAAAACTTTTTTAGAATTGACAAAATTACATCTTTGCCTTCTACTGAGGAATTCAGCCCTCCTTCATCAACCTACAGAGAGGCTGAAAGGTCTTGTTCAACCACTCAAGGCTAGAGCAGTTCCCCATTATCAGCTTTCCAAAAGCCTTTTGCTTTTAGCTTTAAAATGTGTTGTTTCCCATCCACCCAAACACAGACTTGGCTGTAGTGGACCGTGTGTTTCTGAGTTTCAGGCTGGAACACCCAGGTTTGCCATATCTGAAGCTGAATGTGAACATGATGTAAAAACTCCATCTGGTACCTGTTGCAACAGCACAATGTTCCGTGGCTCAGCCTGTGCTTGTATCTTGCAGTTGGCTTTTCACTGGCTCCTGGTGCCAGCAAAAGGTCTGCATTCTGATTTTCAAATGATTTGATGATGCATATCCTGCAGACACATCAGAAATTGAATTCTGCAAAGAACTCAAGCAGCAGCTGTGGTCCTCTGGGGCAAAATGAATCACTGAGCATAGGGCTGAGCATAAAGCATTCATAGTTAACAGAATCAGCTTTGGGGCAATCTTTTAGAGGAGATTAAGCGACTTGGCACTCTCTAAGACTGCATTTGGCACTCTCTACAAAGCACCCTTTAAATTTTGTCTTCAAAAATTACTTCCCTTCAAAAACAAGGTGCAGGTGATGAGAGCTTTATGTCCTTTCCTAGTATTTCCTGACCAAGTGGGTGTGTGAGCTTTGCCAAACTGAGTCATGAGCTTAGAAGTTGTCAGTGGAGCCCCCCAAACAATTTTGTACTTCAGTTTGCTTAAGCAAAAGGACAATCAGTACCTCAGGCTGTTCTGCTTCATGCACAGGAGCATGGTCATTCTCCAAGTCACCCTCTCCTTCAAGTTTACCCTTGCATGGCCACCACCTTCTGTTTAAAGAAGATTGCAGTGGGTATTTTGAGAAAGGAGCCAGTTTAACTCATGATGACATGTTATTCTCAATAGAAGCTCAACTTACAGGCAGCATGGTACATGCTGGTTATGCCAACAAAGTCCTGAGAAAACAACCATCACAAACTGTATTTGAGCACCCCCTGTGGTAATACTCAGCTGAGCCATCTGAAGCAGCACTTTCTAGAATCACAGAATCATTGAGGTTGGAAAGGAACTCCAAGACCATCGAGCTTAACCTTTACCATGTCTCTTGCCAGGTGCCTCCTTATGATGAGGCCAAACATTTCTGTGGCAAAACACAGAAGTGCCATCTGCTCCCTGCACAGAGCCTGAGGACAAAGCAGCACAATTTGATTACTCAGGACATGACTGATCCTACAGTAAAACAACTGCAGAGCTCTGCTGTCATTGGCAGTTTTCAAGGGAATAAGCACTAGAACAACAGACTGGGGGTTTTTTTACTAGTTATACTAAAAAGTCATCCACTTTGACTGTGAAATGAAAACTAAATATTCTGCCCCATCCAGTGCCCAGCTTCTAGGGCACAGGTGCCAAAAATTATCCACACAGGTTTCTATAATCTCATTAGGACTTGACTCCCAACTGACATTCAGCATCTTCATCTAAGTCATTTGAAACATTAGCTGTTCAAAGAATTCTGGGGAAGAAAAAAAAGACTTGAAGAATATTCTTTCCCCTGTTCTCTAACGCTGATGGAAAAGCCTAACAGGTAAAGGACCAGTCCACCAGTGAGCAGTTCTGTGTTTGACTCTAGCTTATGGTGACCAATGACTTTGGCTGGTGACCTCCCCTTTGCTGTTGTTCTCACTTCAAATCCTTTCCTACTTTGTACAAACGTAGTCTTTTGGACATGGAAGGCTCTTCTTGCCTAATCACGTGCATCTTCTTAATACAGTTTACAAGAAGCATGACTACTTTACACAGTGATCCCTGAGTAGTCACTGGGCCTCATCTGATGTAATTCATCTCATTTTTTTCTAGACGTATTAGGGTAAAAAATCCTCCAAAAAAAGAAAAGCAAGATGGGCTAAATATCAACTCTAGCTGGAATATTCAGGAATCCCTCTGAGCCAAATTAAAATCAGAAACAGTAATTGATAAAAAACAGACCCTGGGCTGTCAGTGTGGGAAGAGGATTTCCAAGCCTCATGGATTTAGGTGGTTAAACCTTTTGTTTAGGTGGTTAAAACTGTTTCATGATCCAAGACCCCTGTTCTTCCTCCCTTCTCCTCTTGATGTACACACCTCAAACACAGGCCCATGGCAAAAAAAAAAAATGAGGTTTACCTTCCTTTTCTGCCAGCTCAGGGTATTTTCCCAGGGGAGGGAAGGATGCAGCCATCCATCAGACAAGTTGTCTATCTGTACATCAGTGTGACAGCCACTTTGTTATATTGATAGATTCTAACACAGGCTGGGAGTAGACTTACTTACTGATACGATTCATTACACTTTAACATATGATGCTCTCTCATTGCTGTCTAGAAACATTGACTAGGTAGACGTCCAGCATACTGATTTATTGGGGCTGGCAACTTGAGCCCAATGAAGAATCCAGTCCAGGGAACTTTTTGCCAATACACAGTAACTTTGTTTGCTCAATAGAGGATGTATCCATCTTTCAGCTGGCATTGATTGCTCTTACATTTTTTTTCTACGTGTCCAGGCTGTAAAGGGAAAAAAAGAATCCCATCATGGAAAGTGATTTGTTTTGGCAGAGTAAAAAATGTTAAATCTCTATGCAGATAAACCAAACAAGGTGAGGGAAAAAAAACCAACAATTGTCCTCTTCTGTAGCATAGAGATTTTAATTTGAAACACATCTCAGACAGCTGATTATTTCCTGGCTTACAAGGAAAATATTCATTTAGACACAAGGAAAATGCCTTGATTTTTCTGCCCTGAAAGACCTTTAGTGTTGTAATGGAGGGAGGTGGGGAATGGAAACAACAATCCTGTACTGACACACAAGTTGTCAAGATATTCGTGGGAGAGGGTATGAGAAATCCATGGAAGACTTCATCATTCACACAGACACACATGAACACCTACCAGCCAGCTGTGGTAGGATGAAGGAGTCAGGCTTGAGGAACACCTAGTCTGGCTTTGGACAGAGGGTTTGTGCTCTTACATGACAGAGAAGTAGGTAACTGGAAACTGCCAAAACCCTTTTCCTATGTATTGACCACAGAATCACAGAATGGTTTGGATTGGAAGGAACCTTAAAGATCATCTAGTTCCAAACTCCTGCCAAGGGCAGGGACACCTTTCACAGCTTGCTCAGAGCCCCATCCAACCTGGCCTTGAGCACTTCCAGGGTTGAGGAGTCCACAACCCCTCTGGGCACCTGCTCTAGTGCCTCACTGATCTTTATTTCAGGTCAGGACTGCCCACATTTCACACCTTAAAAACCTTGAATGACACACAAGACATGTTTTATTAACAAATTCAGCTATTTTTCTGCCATATGCACAAATGAAAAACAGGGATCTTTGCAAAGTAAATTGGAGACTGCCAGGAAATTTGAAACTGCAACAAAAAGTAGGAAAATGTTCTGTGATAGCCTCCCACGGAATTGTTTCCATTTTTTACTGAACTTTCCTGAATGACTATAGCACTCTAAAAATCATCTCAAAAGCCTGAAGTGTTAGAGAGACAGTAAATAACAAACCCAACAAGGAGATGGGTATTACCTTCTCAACAACTGTTTGAAGTAACACATTCAGGTGACACTGGTAACTTGAGCAGGGTTTTCATTTTCCGGAAAAACAAAGCAAATTCTTGCTGCCCAGATTTCCTGGAAGCTGGGTCATTTGTTTGCTTGCATCTATAAATGGAAGATTAAATGTGAAGGCTGGAGAATCATTCAAGTACCAATTGACTAGATAAAGAAGAATAGGGAATAAAACTTGGCAAATGTTTTTTTAATCATTATTTTTAGCCAGAATTAATATAAGTTTACCATTCTATCTCCATGTTTTTGACATTTTATGCAATTTTTCTAAAAAACCCCAACAGAAAATAGAAAATGTTCTGGAATAAACTTTGTTGGCATGGTCCTGAGGGTCCTGGTGTGCAACAAGATACAAAAGTCAGCAGTGCAGCCCTGCAGCAATAAAGGCAAATCAGATTCATTACTGCATCCACCGGAGCACTGCTAGCAGAGATGGAGAGGTCTTGGCTCTTCCCTTCCTCATCTAGGCATGTAGTGACAGGGGGGAGGGCTTTAAACTGAAAGATGACATGTTTAGATTGGATATTAGGAAGAAATTCTTCCCTGTGAGGGTGGGGAGGCCCTGGCACAGGTTGCCCAGAGAAGCTGTGGCTGCTCCATCCCTGGAAATGTTCAAGACCAGGTTGGGACAAGACTTGGAGCAACCTGGTCTAGTGGAAAGTAGAAGAGGGATGGAACTAGAATTACTCAGAATTTCACACCCTGAGCTGGCCTGATGCAACTGAAGCTATTCAGAAAATTTCCTAGTTAGTGCTTATCTTCAACTTCTGCAGTTTGAAAAGTCTAAGTCTCATTTGTTTGTTAGTTCAAAAACCACCAAAAGGACAACTTTGCATATCTGATTCATCAGGGAAATTAGCCACGAGTAGATACGCAGGGTCCAAAAAGGGAGATTTGCGGATTTGCCCACATGTTCTTACAATGCTCTCTCACCATGAAACACTGAGAGTTCAAGGGTTTGACTTCCTCTCCTCCATTTGTTCCCAAGACAGGTTGGGAACAGCAAGAAGACACCTCTAGAAATGGACAATCACCATAAAAAAACCAGAATCTACAAGGTGATGTTCTGCTTTCTTTATTCACTTGGAGCAGCAAAGTTCTGTCTTCAGTCTTGGTGGCAGACAGAAGATGAAGGAATAAAGTTGATTGTGTAGACAACTACCAACCAGGGGAGTGTTCAGTGCAAAATGTGTCAACAAAAATAGAGTCCAACAGAGTCCATGTGGTTTCTGGTAAACCAGATTAAAGCAGCATCATAATTCTGGATAAAGGATTCTCCAGCTCCTACATAAATTTTCCTAGTTTTTCTCTCTCCAAGTGAAAAACCCTCTCCAGGAACAAAGCAAAAAGAATCTTTTGGCATTCAACAAACCTTTAGAAACAGTAAATATGTGCTGCAAATTGCGCTTTCCTCACAGCACCCCTCCCACACAGACAGCAGTGAACACTTAGTGCCTCAGGAGTGCAAGGAGGCAATTCCAGGTAAATGTTAAGTGCTGCCTGTTGCTGCCTTCCAAATGTCATTTCAAACAGTTGTGATTGAACACAAGTTGTGTTGCGTCCTTCCCCCACCAGCTCTCCCGCATCCTGACACGTCGCTCTGAATTCATATCCATGGGTAAACTTGCTGCATTTCTGACAGTTCTGTGCCAAATGGAGAGTTCGTGTGCCTGGAAAAATGCAGGGAAGTTTCACCTGATTTTGTTATGTAGGAGTCAGACTCCCTAAGGCTGTTTTCTAAAACACATATGGTGAACTGTGCCTGGAAGCCCATTTCCCCCCACTGTATGTACAGACAGTATAAGCAAGCAGCTCAATGTTAGGCATCAGCACTGTACAAACCTATCTAAACTGCCCCAATATTGCAGGAGAGGCTGCCCCAGTGCAGAGCAGAGTGAGACAATCCCCTCTGAAATCCCAAGTGAAATTTTTGGGGGAACTTCCCTAGATAAACAGAATCACAGAATGGTTTGGGTTGAGAGGAACTTTCAAGATCTACCAATTGCAACCCTTCTTCCACAGACCAACCAGTAGACCAGGCTGCTCAGAACCTCATCCAACCTGGCCTTGAACATGTGGGGCATCCAAATCTTTTTTGGGCAACCTGTTCCAATGTCTCACCACCCTCACAATAAAGATTGTCTTCTAATATCAAACCCAAACCTGCCATTCTGGGCAGACCAGTGACCCATGCAGTCTGGTTCTTGTCTCAGAAATCACATAAAACACAGAAAGGAGTTTCTTGTCATTCATTGGGGTGTTTATTATCAAACAATGATTACCAGAATTCTTGATTGTATTTAAAAATCCATAGAACTGTATTCACTACATTCCTTGTCTAAAAGCCTGTTGGCTCTTTTTATGAGAAATTAATCATAAAGTTAAAATTGAAAAGTAAGAAGGGAGCAGCATATTAAAATAGATTTAAAGGAGTTTAATTTGCCAGTTCTTCAAACATTTTTAATTGGCATGGTTCCAGTACAGTCCATTGAACTATGGTGATTTTCAACAGCCAAGGGCATAGGAAACATCTAAAAGAGAAAAGGAAGGCCATGAGATGCTACCTGTGTGTAAATCCTACAGAAACAGTGGAACCAGAAGGACTATTTAGGATGGGTGAGGAGGGCTAGAGGAGGGTGATCACTAGAACAAGAGAGGCTGGAATGTGAATGAGATTTAGGTGTCATTGTACAACTCAGTATAACACTCTAAGCCAGTATCCATGGAATTCCACAGTGTGGTACTGACACGAAAGTCAGCTGGAGTTATTGCATTAATATCCCAGTGGTATGTAAACCTCCAAGCCGTCTGAAGAGGCACAAGAAGGCTGGATGAAGATACAATGAATTTGCTCTTTGATCAGTATTATTTATTACAATCTGCACCCTAAGTTCTTCTCTGAGAAGTGATCCTGGCCTAGGAGTCTCCTCCTCATCCCAAAGATTAGTTTAAATAAAAGAACAAACTTTACAATAAAAGCAGCTCTTGAATGAAGCTCGTACCCAGTGGAGGCAATAAACAATCTTAAACACCAAACCAAACGGTACCAAAAAACTCCATGCTCTTGTTGTGAAATGAACTCCTCTTTTTTTACTTTAACTGCAGATCTCAGCAGGTACTGTGATATAACACCCTGTGAGATACTTGATAATAAACTCAAGCAGCCTCATTTTCATTGCTTTACCCATTAAATAGATTATCACAATTGGAAAGAAGGAGAACAATTTTCAGCATAGGATGGTTCATTATCAATTTGTTCCATCCTGGGTACATTCCCTCTGGGGTGGGGGTTAAGTTGTTATCAAATTAGGTGATTGTCATTTTGACCAGTGCTTGCTGTTCTCAGAAAGCTAATTCTCATCAGGAATGGTGTGAATTTGCATTTTAATGCCTTGTGGGTTCCTGCAAGATCCTGGTCAGAGAGCATGAAGTTGTATTTAGTGAAAAGCTCATTAAAGATTAATCCAGCAAAGACCAGCCATAAACATTTAGCACTGTAATGCCATAAAAGTTAATGGGATCAGTAAACAGGATGCTGGAACAAGCCAGGCTCCACGAGTCATAGAGGGGGGAAAACAATCCCAGGCTGGAATAGCAGCTTGCTTGTGGCATTTGGAAAGTGGGAATTGATCCCAGTGGGAAAGGCTGAAGTGGATTTTCTCTATTTTGATTTGCTTAGGAAAATTATTGTCTACCCTATCTGTTGTTAGGGAATGTTCCCTGGAGAGAGAGATCTAGTGCAAGCATAAGCTGGTCCTTGGGAGGAGTACAAGGCACAGGCAGGTCAGAGAACAGCTTTGCTATGAATTTGTGATGGTTGGTGTCTTTCTCCAAGCAGCCATACCTGAAGAGGGAAAATTGATCCTTCTCCATTGATCCATTCAAATGCAGTTGGAAAAGGCAGAGCGCTCAGCTGGTTAGAACATGGTGCCAATAACACCAAGGTGGTGGGCCCTTCACTTAAGTGGACTTGAGATTTGGACTTGATAGTCCTTGTGGGTCCCTTCCAACCCAGAATGTGATTCTGTGAACTATAAACTAGAAAACTGCCCAAATAATGATATTTGATGGCAAAAAATTTCTTCCTGAATGGCATCCCCTGTTGAATTCCCATTGAAATTGTTGCTGTCCCATTCATAAATAGCATTTGTCTTTCCTTTCTGTTGCTGCTGCTGTTAATAATTCCTTGCATTCTATTTATTACATGCTAACATTACACACACAATGGGATAAAAAGTCATATTTTCCCTTAGAAAACCAGTCTGAAGTGCAGACAATGCCATTATACATATTCATGCCTATAGGCTGAATGCCAGTGCTTTTCTAATGCTTTATTAATCCAGAAAGAACTTCATAATCTCTTAATGCAACAGTTATATTCTATTCAACTATCCTATAAAAAAAAATCAAAGCTGGGAATGGTAAATAATTATCTAATCCATCAAGACACTGAACATAATGAGCATTGACTGTTGGTTTATTTTGGGGTGTTTCAAAGCAATTCCCAACTCTTACTCCTCCTACCCCATGACATCAAGTATAGAGGTAATAAAGGAAAAATACCTTCCATTAACTTGCTAACATGTTAAAAGGCAACAAAAAAAGGCTAAAACACACAGGGAAAGTTCAGAAGAACAGTAATTATTTTAGAGTAATACCACAAAAAAAACCCCAAAAAACAAACTGCTACATATCAGAAAAAGCAAAGCAGCATGAATTATGTACTTATGTAAATAAAGCTAATAGGCGATAACATTAATTAATGGCATAAAACTTCTGCTCATCATTCTGCTGATAGCAGGTATTCGTTTGTGAGGATTAATTTATATTTTAATTAGAAATTTACATATTTAGCAGCCTTGCCATGAACAATTAGCAACCCCAGTGCATTTAAGGATTTTCAATTTAGACTAAACATAGTGACTTTCAAAGGGTCATTTTGGAGCAATTTGTCTCCTTTCAGAGCAATGGGAAGTTACACGTTCCCTTCATACCCACACATTACCTAAAAACTCCTGAGAAGTAGTTTGCAATGCCTAAAACATGTTTTGGTCTCTTTTAATTTATTTCTCATAAAACATTTACGTTAAAAATTAATTGGTAGGGAAGGTCTCTATGGAGGCTGAGGAAGATAAAATTATTTGCGATGTAATGAGTTTGGAGAGACCATAAATCAGCCTTATGTGTGCTGGGTGAGTGGGAAAGTGGCAGCAGTGGTTGGTTCCATGTATAATTAAGTTTTAGGTAAGATTAGTGAATCAGAGGTTAAATAAATTTCAAATAATTCTGTAATGTCCTGGCAGTATATATGGCATGAGGCTTGATCCATATAGAAGTAATGAGAAGAGAAATCTGAGTTGGATGGCTTGCATGATTTATTCCAGATGAACAGATGGAAAGATTTGGGCTCTGCTCCCCATAACATCAATGTGAAGGCAGCAGAACTGCACCACAGACACAGTACGAGATGCCTCTTAACCTATTAGAAGTTTTCACATCATGACATCCATCAAACCCTGGCCTAAAAAAACTCACTTCAGAGGTGTTTCATTGCAAAAAGTGGAAGAATCTTTCATTTCTGAGCAACCAGGTTAAACTCAGTTCAGAAGAGCAGTGGCTTGTGTTATATTCCCAGCTGACTTGTGCTCATTCCTCATCCTGCATCCCTGGGCTCAAGGATTATATTTGGGAAGCCCAGAGCAGCACACCAGCACCTGAAACCTCCCCCAGTGCTGGTGAGGTGAGGAAATACAACCCTCACCTGCAGCCTTCACTTGCCATCATGCAAATAACATTGCAAGTGAAATACAAGGAGGAGGAGGCTGACTGATGGAGCTGCCCAAATAATATCTGATGGCAGGGAATTTCTTCCTGAACAGCACCCCTTCTTGAATTTCAGTTGAAACCCTAAAAAACATTTGTCCTTCCTTTCTGTTGCCACTGCTGTTAATAATTCATTGTATACTATCTATTATATGATCATATTACATGCACAATGGAATCAAAAGTTGTATTTTCCCTTAGAAAACCAGCCTGGTTTGCAGATTCAGGAGTAGGAGGAGTCTGACTGATACACTATGATGACTGAACCTCAAGTTTGGCTAGGACTGCTGTTTCTGATAAAGTGGTTTTTTTAATCAAGTAAAAATTTCCATCAGGACACAGTCATTTCCCTCTCTCAGATTGCTGCTGTGGGAACTATCATGTGCCAGGATCAGGGGACAGTGGTTCTGTCCCATCAGCTCCTGTCTGGGGACAAGGGTATGGTCTTCACCCCAACCCACGCAGTGTCTTTTATGATTCAAGGCAAGATGAGCCTGGGTCATTGAAACTCTCCTTCATTCATTTTTTCTAACTGGTTAATAAAATTGAATTCCCATTAAAATTACCGAGATATATTTGAAAATTAGTAGTGAAAATTATTACCAACCTACCTTATAGGATTTCCCTGAGGCTTAAGGAATATAACCAGAAGCACCCTTAGATGGGAGGCTGTCTTGCCCTGACATCAGCTATAGTGCTGGTTGTTAATTTTTTCCCCATGCCCAGTCCTGTTCATTTTCTCAGTACAGCTGTGCCATACAAAGCAGGGCTTCACTAATCACTGTGTGCAAAGCTCACTGATACAGCTGAGAGAAATTAAGGACAGGGGACACCTCAGAGATATTCTACTTCACAACTGCTGATACCTTTCCCTCTGCCAATATTTCCTTTCCCACATAAACAACACCCTGAAATTGGGGTTTGAGAAGCGTCTGTAATAGCTGTAGCTGGAAACATCCCTCCTTTGAGAAAGTGAGGTTTTGCCAGCAATTGGGTAGCCAGCACTTCACTGGCTCACTGCCTTGCCATGAAGGATGAAGTAGTTTTCACCTAATATTACCTTTCTCAGCATTTCACAAACACCTCCGAATCCTTGTGGTACCTCCTCAGCCCTTCTCTGCTAATTTAAGGAGCACTGGCCATCCTCCTGCACTTAGAGTTCATCTGAGAGACCAATATTTCACTGACCAGCCAGAAGGTATTAAAATATAAGTTAACTCTTGGCAGCTGGTGCACAGCCCTATTCTGCTCTCAAGGCACTACTGACACCTTTATTATTTCTCAAGTTATTTGATAACCTGTGGCTTAAAAAGGGCAGTGATGGATAGAGCAAGTATCACTTCCACCTGTACTTACTTCCCAATAGATTTTTTTTTTTTTGCTGAAGACTGAATGAAATGTTTATGCCCTTTCAGAGTGTGGAGACCTGTCCTCTCTTTCATAATTGAACCAATCCCATTATTACAGTCCGTCCTCCTCAGTCATGGTTTTCTTTACCTCCATTCATTTGGCTGTTCAGCCAAACATCTGTCTTTGTCCTTCTTTTTCTGTGCTACAACAAGAGCTTGAAGCCCCAGCCAAGGCTAGTGATGGATTATATTGGATGCTCCGTGTTTGCAATTACATGCACACAAGCACATGTACTGTGGGAAAGGCTCCTGTGCCCAGGCCTTGGATTTAATGCAAGAGGGATAAAAGGCCAGTGGATGCTCAGGAGGAGATAAACATCACCCAGAATCTGTGCCACACATGAACAATGAAGTCAGGTTTTGGGTAGTCAGAGTCACACACAACAATGTGCCCATTCACAGCCACTGAGGGATTTAAAGAAAAGCGTCTGGCAGCCAGTGGCAAAGAACCCAAGCAGAAAGGGGGGAGAGGGGAGAGCCCTGCAATGCAGATGAATTTCCCTCATGTCAAATGCTTCATTTTCAAAAGAGCTACAGAACAAAAAGTGCCATTAATATCCTGTGAATCCCTGCAAGTCCTTCACAAAAGCTCTTCTAGCCAGGACTGACCCAAAGCCTTGCAATTATTGATCATGGTTCTGTCATATATTTGCCTTGGAAGACGACAGATGTAGGTCCATACAAATTATACCTTGGGTTTTCCCCCCACAGTTATACTACCATTTCCCTGCCCTAGAAGCTACCACTACTGTCCTATATCCATTTTTCATTCAAGCAAAATTAAAATCTCCCAGAATCTTCCTCTGTGTCGGAAGCTTTTTTCAGAACATGCCAATTTCCAGAAGAAAATAGAGATAAAAATTCCCAGACAGAAAATATTACTATTTTTTTTAAAAAATAGATAAAGACCCAAAGGTACCTTTTGACCTGCACCTATTAACCATCCCCTTCAGCACTGGATATGTTAATATCTTCATACTTTTCAGACAAAGCAGCAAAATCTGCTTCATTTAAACCATCTTTCTGAGAAAGGAAATGATTACTCCCTTCATTTGGTGTATCTGTCAGGTATGGTAACCTTATGCTAAATATTCCACATGTTGGAAAGTTCTGGATGGTTAAGCAACACGTAGCATTTTGGTGTTATTAACTCTCACACTCACCTTGGTAATTAGTTATCATTGCCAGCACTGCCATCAGACCAGGTGAGAACCTCATGCCAATGGCAGTGAGACACCGACCACCTGCAAGGGCTTAGGTTTCAATATCTGCCTCCTGCTTGGTGACATTCTGTGACATCAAGTACAGGATTGCCATGGGGGCAAGAAGGAGGATATCCTGTCATCTGTGGGAAGAATCTACAGGAAACTTGTGTGTTCTGGGGTGCTTCTGGTTATTAAGGACTTTTCATAAGGGCATGTAATGAAGGGACAAAGGCAAATGGCCTTAAGCTGAAGGAGGACAAATTTAGATTAGATATTAGGAAGAAATTGTTCCCTCTGAGGGTGGGCAGGCCCTGGCACAGGCTGCCCAGAGAAGCTGTGGCTGTGTGATCCCTGGAAGTGTTCAAGGCCAGGTTGGACTGGGCATGGAGCAACCTGGGCTAGTGGAAGGTGTCCCTGCCCACAGCAGGGAGGTTGAAATGAGATGATCTTTGCAGTCCTTTCCAATCCAAACCATTCTGATTCTATGATTGTAGGAGGCAGATCCTGGTGGGATCAGGTGGTGCCCACCTCCTTAGATTCAGTGGAAGTCAACTTGGGATAAGTTGATTTTTTGGCCATCAAATCTTTTAGGATGAAAATTATCCCATAAGTTCAGCGAGATCTGGGTAACTACTATTCTAGGGTGAAAGAGCGTGTCTGGAGTGGTTCCTGCCCCATTAAGGTGTTGGAAGAATCCTCATTCATTTCAATCACAATTTCATCAACGTAGACATACTGTCCTGACAAAAATGGCACTGACCTGAGCCAAGCCATAAACAGCCACTGATCCCCCCTGACAATGCTTGGCACCAGAAACCACTCCAAAACAGATGTGAACTGAGTCCCAACAGCACAATCAATACCAAATTCTCCTACCTTGGAGATGGTTTAAGCAACCCAGTTCAGCTCTTCCCCAGCCTTCTGCAAATAAAGAGAAAGACTCAAGCTGGAAATGTCAGGGCAAGGAAGTTGTTTTGTTGCTGTAAATGACATGAAGGAGTATAAGAAATCTGGGATCTATGCTCAGAATTACATTATGCACATATCCTAAACTCAGCACTTTAGGATACAATTTCTGTAGGCGCTGTAGATAAATATAAACTAAATGTCCTTATTCTATATGACGAGAAGGTACTAAATACTAAAAATGTAGGTGTGAAAATCTGCATTTATTGAAAACAGAAAAATGTATATGCTGACGAAAATGAATCTGTAAACAATTAACATTAAAACAGAGACCCACAAGCAAATATGACAGAAAGTAGCATTTGAAGATCTGTTTTCACTGAAAACATTTTAAAGAATTAAAATGTAAAATGTGTTTTCTTTATCCCTTCCTTCTAATCTCATTTCTATAGTAAAAAAAATAAAAAAATATTTATAAAAGGTTCTTTCCTTCTTTTCAGCTGTTCTGCAAAATCAGGTTCTTCACCAGAAATGCTGTGTCTGCTTTTCTTTTCTTAATTTAACCAGAACATTACATGGTGAGTAACAGTATCTTTTATTCAAAAATATTTCTTTTCTTTTTGTGTATCATATGATTAGAAATATTTTGGGTTTTTTCACTTTAGGAAATATTACTTTTTTTTTTTTTTTTTTTGCTGTTTTGTAGGATCTTGAACAGAAAAGAAATCAAGCCATCCTACACATTAGTTATTCTTGTCAGGATTTCACTCAGAACTATAATCATCTGTGAAGCATCATGCATCCCTGATTGTAAATATACATAAATGACCAATCAAACAAAACAATGCCAGTGGAGGTTTTTCAACTGCCTGAATTGCAGTATGTTTGCTTCCAAAATGTTAGAGCCATCTTCTACTGCTGGGAGAAATTAACAGAGCAAATTACTGATCCAGAGCTTAATCCTCCCTGCGTTGAAATCATTCAAATTGATTTGAATGGTCCTGATTTGAAGCTGCTTTGAATCACCCACAAAGTCAAACCAGGTTGTATATCTTCATACACATGAGGTATTTTCAGGATAGCAATGGTCAGTGTGACCACCTTGCCCTGGTAGAATCACAGACTCATTAAGGTTGGAAAAGACCTCCAAGACTGAGTCCAACCTTTGACCAAACGCCAACGTGCCAAATAAACCACAGCTCTAAGTGCCATGTCCAGTCCTTTCTTGAACTCTTCAGGGATGGCGACTCCACCACCTCCCTGTGCAGCCTATTCCAATCCCTGATAACCCGTACACTGAAGAAATTCTTCCTGTTGTCCAATCTGAACCTTCCCTAGTGCAGTTTGAGGCCATTTCCTCTTGTCCTGTTACTGGTTTCCTGTGAGAAGAGCCTGACCCCCATCTGGCTGCACCCTCCTTTCAGGGAGTTATAGACTGATAAGATCTCCCCTGAGTCTCCTTTTCTCCAGGCTGAACACCCACAGCTCCCTCAACCACCTAAAGTGCAGTTCTCAGAGAGACTTCTGCTCTGGGCTTCATCTCAACTAAATGAAAGTGTCTGCCAAGTCTCAGTGCCAAGTGCGTCAACCTACTCTCCTCCACCCAACTATCAATTATATGAATTTCCTTTGGAAAACTTCATATTTATCTCAAAACATAACACAAAAGCAAGTTAAGTGAAATTGCACAAATTGTATCTCTATGTCAGAGGAGTAATATGGGTTGAGTTTGCAGCTTGATACAGGGCTCAGCTTTGAGTGTGGTGTTGCAGACACTCTAAAAGTTGTTATTGATGGATTTTGGATTCAGCTAGATAGATGGTTCTTTATGTGAACCTTTTGTTAACACTGCTTACTTCAAAAGTTATCCACCTATCTCCTATATTTAATCAACCTTTTTCATCTGAATGATAAATTGTACCAATATTCCCTGTAGGATTTTCCCCAAATGGAGTAATTTAGGAAAGGTCTGACCAGCAGGATATAGGAGCAGAAATCAGGAGACACTAGGAATAAAATCTTGGTTCCACTGAAGCCTGGAAAATTATATTTTTTTTCGTTGGGACTACAGTTTCACTTCGAGACTTTCTCAGTTCAGCTGTTAACTCATCGTGTGACTTTGGACCAACATCTCTGAGTCTCGGATCCCATATCTGTAAAAGAAAATAACCCTTTCAGGTAAGTATTTATATTGAATTTACATAGGATTTAGTTTAACCTCACACAGTACCTTTCTGCAGTTGTTTCTCTCATGTTCTCCTATTTCTTGACCTATATTTACACCCAACTTCCCACAAGAGTGTTGCCTCTTCCCTGCATTTTACATGCAGCTGTGTGGTGACTCACAGCCTTAACCGAACTCTTCACGTTTACTTCCAGATGTTGTCTCTGCTGTCCATTCACTTTACTGCATATCCTATAGTCTATGCTATTATCCAATTCACAACACTTTTCTCCACAGTCTGCTGCTGGGAGATTTACTCACAGATTTCAATGGGACAATAAAGAAATTCCATCAGAAAGGAAACCAACTTGCCAGACGTCTGTAGGACAGCCTTGACTTTTTGCACCTCTGAGCTGAAATTATTTGGATTGACATCAGAAAAAGAACTTCACAGCAAAAAAAGCATTCAATTATTCTCAACAGGTCTCGGGTTTGTTGTCACTTAGAACTGCTTTCATCATATAAAATCAGTGCTTTGAATGGAACAGTTTTAACAACATCACACAATGCCACAAAGCCCTTTTGGTATCTGACATTGCTGGATGCCAGGATGCACTTAATGCATTTACTTACACTTCTGGAGCAGATCTTCCCCCCTGCCAGGCTATGCTGCCTGGAAACAGAGGCTGTTCACTGCCATCGTGGTTAGACATTCACATGGCACCTACTGCCCAACCACATTGAGAACCACCATGCAAAGCACAATATAGGCATTTGCATCTTACTAAGGTGAGGCAATTTGCGATTGCATCAATTTTAGAAGGACCATATTCCTACAATTCTTATAGGTGTTACTGCAAACTGGAAACCCAACCAAGGGTACCACCTTCTAACCTTCAATCTGAAGTGAATTCAATTTAAGAGCAAAATTTGCTTCCCATTAAAGTTATACTCCAGGCACCAAGTTTTTGGATGAGATTCCAGCTGAGACTAAGACATGCAAAAGCACCTGACTCCTCGTGCAGTCAGGATCTAACCTCCCACTGGTGTCAGTGACACTGCTCAGCTTCCCTTCAGCCAGAGGCCAAAAACTCAGTTTGGTTGCCCATGTGTAGGTGAGTTTGCAATGTCCTAGAAGGGATCCACCTGGCCTCCAGCTGATTCCCCTGAAGAGTATGGAGCATGGATCCTGAGTCACATCTTCCAAATAAGCTTGAATACTTTGAAATATTTTAGGATTACTCAAACCACAAGGGCTGCCTACCTGTGAGCAACTCAATCAAGTCAATCAATTAAATTGTTCCATGGGAGTTTCCACTGACTAGAATGAAATCTTAGACACCCAGTGCACAGATAGACATGCACACTTAGGCTTCTAGGTATAGTTTCCTTAATCTCAAACTGAATACCACTTTTCCACATACTGCTTTTCTACCAGGCAGATATTAAATATTTCTTGTCTCAAAGTATAGTCAAATAATGCAGAAATATTTGTCAATAGCTTTAACAAGCTTCCTCTCTTGCTCAGTTTACTCCTTGCCATCCTGGAACATTTCAGCAGTAGAAGGTGCAACTGTAGTATGAGACCAAATGGTGGTTTTTCTTTTTGATGTCTACTTTTCCCACCTTCAGAAGTTTAAAGATATGATAAACCCAACATGGGCATTCACACTCTAGTTAGCTCTTTGAACAGACAGAAAATTTGCAATACATTTGAGAATGAAGTAAGAATGGAGGGAGTTTTCTGTACTTTGAAGGCAAAGACTCTTCACTGGAGCTACCCTTACAGACAGCATGGCTATTTCTACAGTGATAAATTAAACATACAGCACACCTTTCTCTGTCACCATGTTCATAAGAAGCTGGTTTACTCTCTGAGACAGTGTGACCATATCCAACTGCCTATTACAGGCAATCATTAGCCTTGCTAACCTTTAAACTGTCTCAGAAACAATTTGAGAGGTGACTCCATAGCCCAGGCCAAAGAAAGTGCCAGTATCTGAGAACGTTTACTTGCACTGGTTCCTCTACTGATGTGGAAGAAGTTTCGATACTCCAGTATATCTTCTAATGTATTAACCAATGTGTTCTATATCTTGTTCACACACTGCAAATACACCTATGCACAGACATAAGCCTTTAGGCCTGTCATGACCGAAATCATTAGCCCTACAGATATTGTTATACTTTGTGCTCTTTGGGGCTATTTGAGAACATGATCACTCTTCAGATTATGTGCCATGACAAAAACTGGACTTGGGCAAGGGAAATGTCCAAGCATCCAATTCCTTGTTTTTCTTGCCTTTGCCTATTACCACCCTTAGTGTCTAGCTTGGACACAACCACATGCCTCCTCTTTCCCATTAGTCATCAGGGCAAGACAGGTGAAATAGGACAGTGGAACTAGATGATCTTTAAGGCCCCTTCCAACCCAAACCATTCTGTGAGTCTGTGAAATTATAGGTTCTCTGTGTGTGCTGGTTCTCTAGTCCCTTTGCAGTCAACACAGAGAGATGGCTCTCTCTCTAGAGTCCCCATCCTCTCATCCTGAGGTAGATATCTGACCTACTTCAGATGAATTTCCATCCGGACACACTTGTTTGTCTTCACCAAGCCAAAAGAGGTGAGCTGGTTGAAGAGCTGTACACTGAAAATATCTGAAAAGAGGCAGGAGGCACAGCTAAACCTGCAGCAGATACTAACTCAGAGTCCTGGAGGGAATGCAAGGTCATGCAGCAAGAGGATAAAAACCGAGTTAGCACTGGCAATATCCTTCTCCTGGAGGTGAACACCACATAGGGTGGGCTGTTGGAAAATAGCCCATGTTCCCATCACCACAACCAAGTTTCCCAGTCCAACACACCAGCAGTGAAGATGGACTGACAGTGACATGACTGATAGCAACTGATGAAGGCGTGGATGCATTTTTGATGAAGTTTGCTCCAGGCAATTCCAGAGCCTGTCTTTCTGTTCATGTCAGACCTGCACAGTCTCTTTGTGCCAGCCCAATGGGCAGCAGTGAGACCACGCTGCTTTCTGTCTCACTTTTTTGTTGCTGTTGTTTTTCCACAGTGTTGGCCAGACTTCTTTTTTTTTTTTTTTCTCCAGATCAGGTCTTCTTTCACATATGAAAACTAGGCCTCGACCTCAGAGTCTTTCTCATCACTTGTGCAGCTTCATTATGTGAATATTTGCTTCCATCCTTCCATTTGTCCTATGCAATGACAAGCTTTCAGAGTACATCCAAGGGCTGATTTCCAGTGTTTGAGTTTTGGAAAAATTTCTATTGCAGATGCTGCTTATTAAGTAGTTTACCAAGTCATTACCCCTTAGGATGTATCTTCTTGCTTACACTGGAACAGCTAGGGAGTAGAAGGGATCTCTCAGAATTTGGTTAATTAATCCAGCTGCAAACAGTAATTAGATTTTATCATAATCAACTAATTAATTCTTCCAACTCAGTAGTCAATGTAATGAGCAGAGGAAACACAACCAGCCCTTGCAAAACATGAACCTCGCCTTAGAAAATAAAGGAGCAAAGGCCATTTAAACCAATTAAAGGAGAGTATACATACTGAGCTACTCGGAGGGAAAGTGGTTGTGGGATACATGACACAGTTAATCTGGTGTTTTTCCTTTCCAGCATTGCTTTGGAACTGATTTCTAACCACAGTCAAATGTCTTCCACACTTTCCCAGTTATGTGGTGAACCTGTCTTGTCCCCTCTCCCTCGACTCCTCTTGAATAACTATCTTGGAAGTTGTATTTTATTTTCTTAATTCTCAAAATAATTACATTAAACCAGCCCTTAGGAGGAAGATGTTATATTGTGAATATATCCGTGCCTTCTCCTCGCATGAGAGCTTTTCTGGAATGTCAGCAGGAGCACAGTGTTTTACTGGCACATTGACCAGCACACTGCCAGGCAGGCACTGAGCTGTCCCACTGGCCAGCTCCAGTGCTGGTGACAGGACAAAATGACATCAGCATCAGTGAGACCAGGCTGGGTAGGGCCATGCAAGGGCTTGTTTGGGAATTTACGCTTGTTTTCTTAGGGCTAATTGAGGCATTTTACAGGTGGACACGTCTAAAAAGAGTGAACGAATTTAGTCATGTCAGCGTGGGAGGTCACACTAAGCAGAAGAATCACAGCAGCTGTGGCTGTATTAGCATTTTTATGTAGATTCATACAACCAGAACCACAATTCACAGTGTTCATGGCACCTCTCCAAATGTGGCTATATTGGCACTGTGCAGGGAAAGCAAGCTCCCCGTCTCTGCACATGCCATGTTTGGGAACTAGCAAAATTGGGCTTGTAAGTGCACACGACAGGGAAAGTTACTGAATGTAAACAGACTAGCAGGGCTCTTAACACTGTCTCCCATAAAATCCTGATGGACAAAAGGATGATGTATGGACTAGATAAGTGCACACTGAGGTAGACTGAAAAGTAAGTGCAGTGTTGGGCACAAAGGTTGTGATCAGTGGCATGGAAACCAGCTGGAAGAGAGTCAACAACATTGTATGCCAGGGATCAAGATTGGGAAAAATACACTTTAACATGTCTGTTAATGACATGGATGGTGGGGCAGAGTGGACCCACAGCAAGTTTGCAGATGATAGAGAACTGGTAGGAGTGGTTGTTACACCACATGGGTGTGCTGCTATTGACAGGGAGCTTGACAACCTGTAGGAATGGATCAACACAAACCTAAGGAATTTTTTGCACCTCAGAGGATTAACCCCGTGCACCAGTAGAGGATGAGGGGCAAGCTCCAGGAAACAACTGTGCAGAGAATGATCTGGTGGACAACAAGCTGAGCACAATCCTGATAACATCATGCCTTTATAGCAATGATGGTCAACAGCATCCTGAGCTGTGCTAGGAAGAACATTGTCAGCAGTCCAAGGGAAAAGATTTTGACCCTCTACAGATCCTTCGACCTAAGAAAAAGCAGAGGGAAGGGTTAATAAGACTACTAGCCATTGCCCTTCTCACCAGCATCATCCAGTGTGCCATACATCCTCCAGTCCATGCCATATGCCCTCTAACTCCCACAGCCCAGGTCAAGATTGTGGAATCCAGGGAGCATTGCTGATGCAGCTGTCATGGGAACTATTTAAGGTTAAGCCAATCCCAAAGGTTTCCAGAGAAAAGTGGTGTTCCAGGCCAGTACCATCAATTGAAAGGATACTTCTCTAAGAGGCAAGGGAAATGTTTGGTAGCTGTTGGAGTTAAAACTTTTTACTCTGCAGTCCCTGCACGTCAGACTCATGCATTCAGTCATTAACAGTGTTCAGCTAAAGAGAAATAACTTGCTAAGCTGAGGTGACTGAAGTTCTTGCACATGTCCACACAGTGCCCAGCTACCTCCACACTAATAGGATTCTACCCTGGGTAGTGACACAGCTGTTATTAAAAATCATTTCATCTTTGTGAGACAGAAAATCTATTAGAATATTTCCACACAGCACTCATTTACCCACTGTGTCCTTGAACGCCCTTTAATTAACTCAGTGAATTTCTGAGCAACATCAAACCCTACCCACTTGTTTTGTCCTTCCTGAGGTCTGTCTGAGCCTCCTGGTCATCTCTAGATGTCTTTGAGGTCTGCACATCTGCAGGTCTTCATCTCTGTGCTAGGACTTTCTAACCTATTGCGCTGTGTGTTCAGCTGCTGTTTGCCAAGGATGGGTTCAATAAGAGTCCAAAGGAAAAACACAATCTTCCTGTTCCTGACAGTCCAACTGACAGGCTATTTTCAAGAAACACGACGAGCTCAGACATAAAACTGACATTGTCCATCACAGTACACTAAAGAAAACACTGCTGTCTCTGTCTCTCCAAGCATCACCTCAAATTTCCCTGCCTCTGAGACCTCTGATAAGTTTTTGCTGAAGTGCTGTATGGCATTACTGCCTTCAAGGACATCAACACGTGAAAAATCCAGGGGATCACTATCTGTGGTGAAGCCAGCAGATAGTGTCCTGTGCCCTGACCTTCTTGTGTTTCAAGCATAGATGACACTCAGCTAAACTCCCTTCCTCACTAGTAGATGCTACTGCTGCTCACCTGAGCAGCACCATCAGGCCACAGATACATCAGTCCAAGCCAAGTTTATCGTGTCTCTGCACCTTTTTGGACACTTTAGTGACACTTGTCAGGCTATGAGCAGCTCAGTGACTGACATCCTTCTGCATCCTCCCATCCTGGTAGTGTGATGGCCCCTGGCAGCAGGTGGTTGCACCTCACATCACTGCAGCAAGATTTATCTCCACGTGTCTGTCAGAGTCCTAAATCATCTAGCAGCTGTGCTGGTGGCTAAAGGGACAGAAGCACAAAAGCAATAAAGAAATAGCTTCCCATAATTCTTAACTCTTTTACATTTGAGAATAAGGTGAGAGAATGGCTGAGTTTTGCTCTCCCTCTGGGGACTGGCTGTAAGTCAGCCAGTGATGCTGTGCAGGAGTAAATAGAAGTGTTACCCCAAACAACAACACTGCTGTGAATATTGGTAACTGATGGAACTATTCAGCAGGCACTGTGTGAGTCTGTGCAGGGCAGAGAGGAGACAGAGCAGGTTATAAGGGATATGTAATCATGCATGATGTTTATAGATGAGGGACGTTTAGATAGATCTAGTGGTGATGGATGAATTACAAAAGAAGGGAGTGAGGGAGAAAGAGTGGTGTGCATTACAAAACAGCAGAAGAACTTCAAAGAGTAAAAAATTGGCACCAAGGAACCGTAAGAAGTTAGAAAGGGGGTTAGGAATAAGAGGGTCACTTTTAACCTCCTCTGTCTGTCTGTGTAGGCATTGCTAGTGATAATTTCACACTTAATTATCAAAAATTAGGCCTGGCAGGACATCAAGAAATCATGTAGTAGCCTAATTCCCTGTCCCAAGGTCATTCTCTCCAGATGTTCACCCACCCCAGTTATAAAGCTTTCTGGGACAGAGTCCACATTTAGCTCAGGCAATTTATTCCAGCATTTTTCAACTATTACTCTCAGAACTTTCTTTTCTAGTATCTAATCCAAGAACTCCCCCGTTGCATAAGCACTTTTTACTTCATGACTCCCTCATGAGGGACATGAGAGCAGCTCATGAGAGCACGAGAATAACTATTCCTTCCCTTCTTTCAACTTTGTACTGCATCATAGAATGGTTTGGGTTTGAAAGGACTTAAAAATTATCTTGTACCAACACCCAGGAATGGTCAAGGACACCTTCCACTAGACCAGGTTACTCAAAGCCCTGTCCAACCTGGCCTTGAACACTTCCAGGGATGGGGCAGCCACAGCTTCTCTGGGCAACCTGTGCCAGGGC
>JAWWTY010000077.1:147750164-147776878 GCA_035222235.1 Margarornis squamiger | reverse complement strand
GCCTTGAACACTTCCAGGGATGGGGCAGCCACAGCTTCTCTGGGCAACCTGTGCCAGGGCCTCACCACCTTCAGAGGGAACAATTTCTTCTCTAATATCTAATCAAAACCTGTCATTGTGAAAAGTCCCTCTCCATCCTTCATATAAGTCCCCAAGGTGCTGGAGTGGTGCTATAATGTCTCCTGTATACAGTTATTGTATTTTTCCTAGGTTAGATCATCCCTCTTCTCTCACTCTTTTATCCTAAATCATGGTGAAGAATCCTCTTGTTTAACATCATGGTCAGTGACCCCATCCTTCACATAGCTTTTCTTTTAATGTTGGAATTCCTGAGGACTTCCTGTGGACTACACTCACTGACACTCACTAAAAGCTTTGTCATTTTTACTACCTGGGTGTTCTGCTCAATTTTAGACTTTATTGTGCTTCAGTTTCTGTCTGCAGAATGCAGGCAGTGATTATTCATGTCCTATCACCGCTTGCCCTTGGAAAATGTTCTTCTCCAGCCTTCCTGTAAAGCCCCCTTTAGGTATTGGAACGTGCTATAAGGACTCTCTGGAGCCTTCACTTCTCCAGGATGAACAAGCCCAACTCTCATCCTGTCTCCACAGCAGAGGTGCACCAGCCCTCTGAGCATGTTTGTGACCTCCTCTGGACTTGGTCAAACAGGTCCATCTCTTTCTTGTTGTGGTGGCCCTTGTACTACGACACTACAAGCCTTAGGCCAGCTTCCCCACAGCTCTGTGCACATAAAAATGGAACTTTTCTCCCTGCAGTGCTCACAGCACATAATTTTTTTGCACTGGTGTGTCATGGGACAAAGGTTTATGCTTTACCATATGTATGTGAGACACCTGGCACACTGGGGTTAAATTTGGCAGAGACCCATCCAGGGAGCAAATGGCTGTTACCAAAAAGTCTCCCTTCTAGACAAGCTCATTTGCTGCTCTGCTCTGAAACACATTAGTCAGTTTGTGCTTTGGGTCCCAATTCCCTTCCCTCTTGACTTTCTCCTTCATTTTAGTATTTTATTCTTTGCTTGATAAATCAGGAGACTTTCCCATTGCATTGCACTCAGCCCTTATCAAGAGGCTTTATAAATAATAGTAATGACCACGCAAAAGATGCAATTCAGTTAACAGTGTAATGACTACAGGGATTAGCACTGCTGTATATTTTTTATGGGCGTAATATGTCGTTTTCGTTCTGTTGCTGTAATGAAAATAACAAATTAACAGAAGCATTATGCAAATTGTACATTAAAAATGTCATGTTTATTAATCTATCTTGGCAAAAGAGAAGCTACAGCAACAGCAGTGTTAACTGCTTAATAACCATGTTATAAAATAGAGAACAAGCTCAATTCAGCACAGTCTGGCTTGGCATTGGGGTCATTTTCAGTGACTTCAGTGGCAATGTTTGCATGCTCAGGGCAAAATATATGCTTAAATACATTTCTGGAGAACGAGATGCTAGTAGCAGTTTCAGTTCAAGGGTATTTATCTCAATTAACTATCTTTGGAAAGAATTCCCCTCAAAACATCCTACTCTTTGCAACTGCAAAATGGTTCCATGACAGCTTTTACCTTAAAGTCTTGCTGCTAATTCAGAAGCTGCTACGAATATTTATCCAAGCATCAACTCTATTATGTTTTCTGCAGAAGACAGTTCTGCCTTGTTCTTTTTGACATTAAGGGACGTTGGGAATTTCTTTTCCAGCATGTTCCATACTTAATTTTGCCACTAACCTTGAGGCGGTTTATTGAAAATCCAGAGGTGATTGTTTTCTTACAGCCTTCAGTAATTAACACTTAGTGGTAAGAATTTCTTTGTCCTTGCATAAAGAACTTTTTACTCACAGGAGAAACAAAGATTAATAATAATCAGGAGATTCACACTTGGCTTTTGTTAGTAACTCAGTAATATAATACAGTTATGACAGTTTCATAATATGCCATATTATTCATCAGAATCTAAAGACACAAGGAAATTAATTTTCTGAATGAGATTCAGACTGAAACAATGATAGTGCTGGGAACTGTATATTTTTTTGCAAGACAAACCATCTCTTCAATTTGGATTTACATTTAGAGAGCAGGGAGATGCAGGGAAACCACAGGCCTAGAGTGATTAAAAGGGACAGTATCTTGTCCAAAATGGTGAAGTCAGGATGAGTATTCACATTTCAAGGCTTTCACATCTCTACCTCACTGCCTGAATCACATCACCTTTATACACTCATGGCTGTGTAAATTCCAGATCTGCTGGAGTCTCCTCGTGGTGTCAGCGGGGACCCACGAGTTGTCTGTACACACCCAAGGGGAGCAGATGCTCTGAGCTCAAAGTCTAATTAAAAAAACTCAATAATAAACATAATTAAAAAGAAAAAGGGGGAGAGGAAAATAGCCATCAGACAAGTTCAAGCACAAGCCAAACTAATCCAAACTTGAAAGAGAAGTGTTTATTTCGTAGTTACTGTATTGGAATAAACATGTGAAGTCATTTTCACAGGAGTTTAAAACCCAATAACAATAAATGTGAAGCTCAGGGAGGCTTGAGAATTCCATTCTGTGGAAATTATGACATCTTCAGAATAGATTTGTTATACTGAAATGAAACAAAACCAATTTTTGACATTTCTCACAAAATTTAATTGCCTGAAACATGCCTTAATTGTTTCAGCTCAATCAATGCATTTCATTTTGTTTTGATGCATTGGAATATTTCTAGCTCATTTCACTACTGAAACTCAACCTATATATAGAAAAACACTCTTCTTAAAATCCGGGTTTGGTTATGTTTCTTAAATTAAAAATATAAAGTGGAATGAACCTCCATTGACTATTCTAAACAGGCAATTGGCATTCCAACTGTACTGGTAATTAGAAGTTAGACTGGTTATCACTGGTAGTCTGATCTCTCAGTGACCAGGAGCTGGTAATTACAGAACATGAGCAACATCTCCTTATCAGAAATCTGTGTGGGCACTTTATCTTGATGATAGATCATGCAACATAGTCAGGAGGCCACATTTAGATCAGAAACCCAAGTCTCACATAGGTCTCAGCCTGCTCAGGAAATAGTTCCATGTAGTAAGAGTCTGTTAAAGCCATGAACTAATAAGAGGAGTCATACAGGACTGGGTGAGACAATAACCAGGAATAGCAACGCTCAAGCTTTTCTAAAAGGAGAAACTGAGCTGTTAAATTATTTCTAGGATGATCAATTTTTCATGCCTTAAGAACAAAATGTCGTCAAAATCACCATTTTTCAAAAAACTTTGACATTTTGCAGCAAAAGTTGCAACTAGAAGAATATTCCATGTGTGAATTTTAAAGACTTTTGTTGTCCAAGAGTGGGATTCAGCTCCATATTTCAGTACTTAAATGACACTGGACCAGTGGACTCCATGTGTATCAGTGGCAAACAGCAAAGGAGCCATGTAAGCAATTAAATTCTTCCTGAAATGGATGCATGTGATCATAGGATCATAGAATATTTAGGGTGGAAGGGGCCTTTAAAGGTTATCTAGTCAATTATGAGAGCCATGAGGATGGGGTGCCCTCTATATATACTTACCAGGTAACTAGAACAATGGTTCCTTCTTTTTCAAGTACCTTTCAAAATATACAAACAAAATTATGGACTGAGTCCCCAGTGGAATCCCCTTGATCTCATATGGACACTGGTTTTGAAGCTCCCAAAGAGAAAACTCCTTTTGAGTATGTCTGCAAGTCAGGACCAATAAATGGGCTGGAAAGTGTACCAAACCTTCTTACTACTTATCATAGGTCTTAAGTTCAAGATTCTAAAAAAGGGAAGGGAGAGGGGGGTGGGGAAAATAGGGATGAGTCATAGTGGTTTGGGAAACCTGGAATGCAAGGAAGAAAAATGGGAACTGACCTTCTTTATCAAAGACAGAGAAATGAAGGAGACCACTCTGCACTCTGAGGTGGAAAACATGGTTTTGAAGTGAAATAAAGGAGTTTATGCTTGGAACCAGGGGGGAAAAATAAACAAAATCAAAAAACTCACCTCCCAAAAAAGCCAGCTTTCTAATAGGAGCATAGAGGAAGTCTGTGATGGACAGCATAGGGATGAGACATTCTCCATGTCCAAAAATGTTGCATGTTCTCCAAAACAGTGCAATCATCCATCCTGGAATAATACAGAGCAGTTGGTCCTGTGCATTTTCTGAGTCCCTTCCAGCTCTGTTTTCTCTCAGGCTGGAAAGCACAGGAATGGAAGGGTGTGAATTCAGAACAAGCTAGTCTTGATTAAGAAGCAAACAGGTAAAGGTCTTTCCTAGAAGGATCCTCATCCATGTTCCATTGGGTACTCTTATTCCCTGGGTGGCTCATTACATCCCCGGGATTTTTCACACAGGATCCTGGGGATGATGTGGGAAGAGCCATTCATTCCTTCCAGCCTTTTATGTTATCAGTACCTCCCACAGAGATTCATTTGATGATCTCTGGGAAGGGGGCAAGAAAGAAATCCAATCCTGATGAGTCTCAGTTTGGCAAGTTTTTGCTGAACCAATGCATTATTCATGTGTTTGTGACAGAGAGGAGTGAGTTAAATGTGCAGAAATGAGCTTGGAGAACTGTGGGGTTATTGCTGGGGATGGGATGTGCTCCGCTGTGGCTGTGCAGCAATTTGTGCTGGTTGTTGCTGCTGTGCCAATGCTCCTATGCAAAGTGCAATCCCACCATGCAAAGACTATGAGTGCCTCTTGCTTGTATTGTTTTTTGGATTGCAGATCCTGTTATCACTTCACATTTATGGTATTTACCAGTTTCTACTGGAAAATCTTAGTGAACTGAAAAAATGTTAACCAATCTCACTGCAAAATCCCCAGCTGAAGAAAATATAAAATCATAGAATTATTTGAGTTGGAAGGGACTTAATTTCATTCCAACCACCTGCCATTAGACCACCTTGCTCAGATGCCCATCCAGAATGGCCTTGAACACTTCCAGGGGTGGGACAGCAACAGCTTCTCTGGCAATATTCCACATTGCCCCTTAAGTTGTTAGAATCCAGATGCCTGAGTCACAATGGGCTGAAGTATTTCATTTTAACTGACACTGAAAAGAAAGACATATATTTTTGATACCTCTTTTGCTTCTTCAAGCAGTCAGCTGGACACAGAGAGAGAAGGACTTTAGGAAACATCCTTCCCATCTTCCAATCTCCAGGAATACAACGGTTGAAAGGAACCCCTTCAAGAAGAGCCTGAGGTCTGTTCACAGGGGGATGTACCTGAAATCATTCTCACCTTGTGATGACCTTTTAGATTGGGAAGCTGGTTTGAACGGCTTGTGTTGGCCGTGTCCAACCATCTGACTGTTCACAAATACTAAATCAAAACTCTGGGAACTTACAAAGACACCCCCAAGTGTGGCCAGCCTATGCTTTTTCAATAATGATATGATGCATCAGATTAAACCCAATGATACCTGTAGCATTAATGCTCCAGACCAGTGACAGCAATGGTGGCTTTGCAGTAAACATTGAATTGTAGCAGAAAGGAACATGTAAAACAATCCTGCACTTGTCCAGCTTGCCATACTTTACTGTTATCTATACCAGTTGTCTGGCAGTTTTGGAAAAGACAATCATCAGCAACATGAAAGTAATGATGGGAGCAACCTCATGAGCCCACCCATTATTTCATAGCATTTTGTGTTGACTGAGAAGCTTTAATATTTTCCAGATGGACCTCATATCCTAAATGACACTGAAAACCACATGGAAATACCTCCAAGGGCTATCCTGAGCTTTGTCCAAACTCTGTAAATCTGTTACAAAGAGATGTGCTGAGAGATAAACTATGCAGTGAAACTTCAAGTTAAAAGGAGCAATCATCTCTTCCCATCATCATTTCTGTAGTGCCTTTCATCACATCTTCCAGAGTGCAAACAAAATAGAAGCCCATTTATACTATTTTTCCTTATATAAACATAAAACAAAGGTAATATTTTTTCATCCAGCACAATTCTGACCTACTGCATTGACTTCCACTAAGATTGTTTGAAGACCTCCATAACTCATAAATGTAGAGCCCGAAGATGCTGCCATTGTTTTACAGGATATTTTCTTATCCTACATGCAGTGCCACTGAAGTCATTTATTTCCTGTGGAATAAGTGATGTTTAGTCTAACTTTCAATTCTCTCCAATATATTTCTCCATGCTGTAGCTGTAAAGGTTAATAAGAACTTTGATTGTGCAAATCAGAATATATTAAGGTGGTATGTTAAGATTATTTTCCTTTCTTCTTAGTTCCAGTGGCCCTAGTGCAAGAAGGAGCATTGCAAATCATACAAAGTTCACCATATGATATAATGACACGAAATGAACCTTTGCAGGAAAAACAGAAAGGGCTCAGTCTCTTCAGTAAAAAGAAAGTTAAAGAGTCTATAATGAGATTATAAATTTCTATGAAGGAAAAAGATATTTTATAACAGGGGCTTTCAGTTTAGCAGAACACTGAGTGAGAATTTAAAAATGCTTGCACCAGGTACCCAAAGGATCCTTTGGTTTCCTGCATGTTGGAAAAGCATCTATCAAATAATTAGGAGGTTAATGTTGGCAAGTGCAGAGGGAAATGAAGTTAAGACTTTAATTGCAAAGGTAGTGAAGCACCAAAAACTTGCTAAACTTGCAGTGGATTCTCCATTGCTGAGCTGGGGGAAAGAGCTTTCTTTAAATTTTAAGGTATTGTTTGAATTGTAATGAATTCCAGGAAAAGCCCTGTTTTCTCTTCTGTGGGAAATCAAAAGAAGCAATTTCAGTCATTCCTCTGGCTGTGTCCTGTGTGAATTTGTTGCTGGTGTAAATTCCAGATGGGTCAGGATCTTTCAGCCTTTGCACTCCTGTGTCTTCCATCCAACTTGCAAGAAGGGAGGGAGGAAAAGTAACATGAGATGTTTGGATATTGCTGAACAAACACAGTTTTTCCTTCCTCCAGAGACAAGCAAATGAAAACAAATGAACCAAAACAGATGGCACCGAATCATTAAGATTGAAAAAGACCTCTAAGATCATCCAGTCCAAGCATTAACCCAGCATTGCCAAGTCCATCACTAAACCACCACATCTACAAGTTTTTTGAACATTTCCATGTTATAACATTTATAAGTAGGACTGCTAAAACTGAGAAAACAAATGCAAGCAGAGAAATCATGTTCCCAAAACTGGAAGAACCACCTACTTCATCTCCTGCCCATGTAGGATCACTCTCAAGAGCATAGCACTTGACTTATTCAGAGGTGGAATATTTAATGCCAAGCACCTTTTATCATATGCAGAGATTTCACTCAGCCCAAAAATGAATATAATCATTCCAAATCACAACTGCCTAATACCCATTAATTTGCTCAGTAATTGTCATAATAACATTAATCCTGATGAGCTAGTGTATAGCATTAAGATGATCACCATTTTTATGCTGTTCTTTTTGCTGTTCAGTGCTCAGTAAACTCAACCTTTGCTATCAAGGGACATTTGCAAATAAACAATCCCATGCTTATAAGGCTCTTTGAACACCACACCAAGCATTAAATGATGTTGTTACTAAGGTGGGTTCCAAAAATTCTGGTGATGATGCTGAGAATCTCCAGACTGCAGCAAAATGAAAGCAGAAGAATTTAATAAATGTTATTGTGCTTTAGCTAACAAGTGGTACAGATCAGCTGGCTTTGATACAGTGAGTCCAATGTTATTATACCTACAAAAGTGAATAAGGTTTTTCCTCATATTTATGGTAATTTCCTATATTTCTCTTTATGCCTGTTTATTTTGTTCCTGGTCACTGGACACCACTGAGGAGAGTCTGACTACATCTCCTTCACTCCTCCACACTGGGTGTTTTACACACTGATAAGATCTTGGCCTTCTCTGTGGCCAGGACACATTGATGGTTCACCTGTTGTCTACCAGGACCCCCAGGTCTTTCTCTTCCAGCTGCTTTCCAGCCAGCCCCCAGCTCATGCTGGTGTGTCAGGTTGTTCCTTCTCCCTGGGTGCAGCCCTCCTGCCACTTCTCTTCCCTTCCTGAATGTGAGGATGGACAATTCCTGACCTTGGAGAAGGCAATCCTTGAAAGCCATTCAGTGGCTACTCCATTCATTTGCAATCAGTAGGTATGTCCTCAATGGAAGGGGCAAACGGGACACTATGCCTGCATGGGGAGGTGACCAGAAGGAAGGCTGGACACATCCAAAGATGTCCATTTGCATTATCACCACAACACACCTGATAGGACATGTCAAGCATTTTATTAAAAAAGGCTGCTCATGTCTGGCCAGCTCAGAGCTCAGAGGAATGAGATGGGGTGTCTTGACATCTGTGGTGTGGTTTTCTGTAGTCAAAATGAGGATCTAGATGTTTTCTCCCATATTCAAACTACACCAGATTCTGCAAGGTGATGTTACTCTCTGTTACTCAGAAAGGTAAAGGTGGTGTCCAGGAAAAGAATCCTTCATTCTGAGCTGCTACATTTATCCCATTTCTAGAGCAGCTGCTGGGTCTGGACAAACAGTCTTCAAACCAGGAAAAGTGAGAAAAAGTTCATTAGAAGTGCTTCTAACATGGATTACCATTCTTCAAGCTTGAAAATCAGATCATTAACTTTTATCCAGGTCACGACGTCTACCTTTTTACCCAGGTCATGACATCGACCCTTGCTCAAGTCCCAGTATTGAGTCAAGTTGTGTCCCACCAAAAATTCTTCAGATCCAGTCTTAGATCCTAAAATTCAAAATAACTGGCAACTTTGCAGATCTTGCTGCCTCACTGGGCCAGGCATAGGCAGCAAACTCTCCTTTCACTAGTCCAGCACAAGGAACCCACACTGCAAATCCTATAAAGGCAGACCTCCCAAAGCCTTACAGATGTTAAGATGTTCCCATCACTGCAAGATAAAATGAGTATGAAAATCATGGCTTTTTCTTCATGCTCTCAGGACCTAACATTAACTAAGTTCTGTTCTTAAACCAGTTGCTTCCTGCTTGACATTTATCTGCAGCTTTGGCTCTGAAAGTCTATTTGCACCGTCTGTTCTGTTTTCCTGGAGGGGAATTACCATCTGTATTTGCCATTGTTTGATGATTAGCTACAAGTAGTATCACACGCTGCTTTTTCAGGTGTTTGCTCTGGAGAAAGATTCACCTGTTTTAGTGGTTTGACTTATTATAGATTTTAATTCTAATTAATCCAAAACTTTCTGTTCTAAAGAGCCTGTTTTCTCCCAGGGGCAATGGTTTCCAGCCATGATATTATACAGTTATGGGGTACCACTAGCAGGAGTGACTGTGAAAAACATGTTGAGGTCCACTGAGCTGGCAAAAGCCAAAGCCCAGACCACAACTCCCTGTTTGAAAAAGATACAGTTCATTATCCTTGCCTCGAATTTGTTAACTGCTCTTGGCACTACAAAAACATCAAAAATATATATGGAAAGAAATTATAGGATATTTCCATGCTGAGAAAACAGTATTTCAAAACCATATTTCACTGTAACACTCAGGTGACTGGTTTTAGTGTCTCTGCAGAAGAAGGGGAAACCAAGACATGCTTGCTGAAAGAAGGCTTTGCTCTAGAGAAATGGCTTGGAAAACTAATTAAAAAAAATTGAAAACACCAAAATAATACTGACTCTGATTTTTCTGTTCCTTTTTTGGCACAATACCCCTGACTATTAAGGTATTCTTTTTTGATCAAGCCATTAAAATGTGATATAACACCCTTTTTCCACAGAAGGCACAAGAAATTGCTGGCCAAGTTCTCCCTTCAAATAGCGAGAATTCTGTACTGGTGGCACAGGAAAAGAAAAAGTTGAAAAACAACGTTGTTAAAAGTACAGAAAACCAGCTTAGTGAGGGTATAGCAAGAACTTTAGTGCTTGTTAACATGTTTGGTAAGCTCTGCACTTCCCACCCATGGACCAAAGATTAGGGCAACCTCATCAGATCGTCGCATGAATAGCAAGACTCTCAGATTCAAGAGCAGATTTAGACTGTGCTCCAGAGTTTTTTTTCAGAGGACAACAGAGACTATTTACGAGACAATGTAGTGACAGGATAAGGGGGAATGGCTTCAAACTGAAAGAGAATAAGTTTAGTTTAGATATTAGGAAGAAATTGTTCTCTGTGAGGGTGGTGAGATCCTGGCACAGGCTGGGCAGAGAAGCTGTGGCTGCCCCATCCCTGGAAGTGTCCAAGGCCATGTTGGACAGGGCTTGGAGCAACCTGGGCTAGTGGAAGGTGTCCCTGCCCACAGCAGGGGAGTTGGAACAAGACAGTCCTGAGGGTCCCTTCCAACCAAACCCACTCTGTGACTCTGTGAAGAGCAGTCTTCAGCCCAGTGGGATGACAGTGTAGGCAGCTGGTCCTCCACGTCAGTGGTGAGGACTACAGGGATTCTTTTGTATATGCAGCGACTGTTGTTTCTCTCCTACTATTGTTTGCTTCTCCTCCTTTCCAGGGCCACGAAACCAGCTCAGTGGTACACCTGCCTTTTGCATATTCATTACTCAGGTGAATAGAAATGGGATGTATTGATGCTTAGGCAGCAACAGACAGTTGTGTGTCGACACCCAGCAGCCCAAAGACCACAGCACCCTTTAAACACTGCACCTTTCTGAATCATTGTTCTGCATTTCCTGGTGGGTTCCTCTCTTATTAATGTGCTGCATTCACCATGCAGGTAGCCCGTGCTTTTCTGACAAACCCAGAGCTGTAGCAGCCTGCAAATTGTCTCTGCATTGTGTTAGCAAAGTAGGAGCCTCCTGGATGTGCTAAGTACGATCTTCAGTAAATACTGTTTGTGTCTTCCCTCTGCCCGTTGCACTCCAACCCTTTGTGCCATTTGAGACACTTTGGGGTGTGAAACACCTGCTCAGGGCTGACAGCTGGGGCAGGAAACCTACTGGTGATGCAAAACCTTCTGCAGAAGCACCTGGAGGCCACAAGGCATACTCATAAACACCTCCAATGGTGTGGGACAGCTTTATACGGAGCCTGTAATAATAATTTACAGTCAACCAGGCATAGTCTTCATGGAAAAATGGGACTGTGTTGTTCATTTATGTATTAATAGAGAAAACATGGGCTTTGAGTTTACCTTTTTTTTTTTTAAGGTTTGCATGCTCCCCTACAAACAGAAAGGACATGAGTTAAAAATAATCAGAGGCATCAGGAACCCTCACCTTCACAGCAAAAACTCACAGTGTGTTTGAGCAGAGCTTGTCAAAACTGTCCCTGTTACAACACTTCTCTGTACAGAAAATCAGAGCGCAGCAAGACCAAATGAAAATAATAAAGCAAAAAATATAGATAACTACATAAAAAAAAAAAGGCAACTACATGAGTTTTTATGTGACCTAATTCCTTTTTTAATACCCAAATCTTGTCTGCCTAGGCAAGAGCATGTCACCCCCATGGTTTCTATTTCTCTAAGAGAAGTTATTAATCTCTTCAAACTACTCCAGACTGTAATTATCACCCTTTACCACAAAACAAAAGCTTGAAATTTTTTGAATTTTGGTACTATTTACTGAAGCTGTCCCTGACTCAACAGCAATCTCATAATAAAAACTGTAATCAATATCTTATTATGGGATTTTTTTTATTTTTTTTTTTAGATAAAATGGCTTTTATAGCACAGAAACCTGTACATTTTCTTGTTTTAGAGAGCCTTTTCTCTCTGGATATCTACTCCCTTTTCATTTAATCTCAAATCAAAACCCACATCCAATGATTTATTTTTAAAGGAGGCAAAACAAGTGGAATTTTTAGAAGAAGAGGAATGTCTGTACAGTGGGACCCAAGAGACCTGAATGCTCTTGTCTGGCTGTAACACGAGAGATCTGACACTGAAGGCATTTCAAGCTGTAGTCGCCCCTTTCCCTTCAGCAATGGCTCTACTGTGTCTTTTACTGAAATAAAATGGGTAAGTTTTGTTACAGCTCAACTATAACCGAGAAAAGAGCAGGTACAAGAAACAAATTGTGGAGCAATACTGAACTTTGGTGTATGTTGATTACTGTGAACAATACTCCAGACAGGGAAAGCTCACAGCCCCCGTGAAAAACCCTTATAAAGTCTAAAAAATTCCAAATTCAGAGCAGATCTCTTGCTATCAACCTGGCTTTCCTTAGTCATTATCCTCAATTAGCATTAAAAAAAATAAAAAATCCTTTTTTCTTCCTTATTCTGTTCAATTTGTAAAGAGAGAACTGCATCATGCAACCAAAATGAATGACCAATATTTAGGAGTGAACCTGCAGCAAACGTTTTATAATTATATTATAAAAGTATTATTATTGATGGGCAGTAAGGTCATGGTAAGGATACTTTAAAACCTTTAAAGAAGTCTTTATCACAACCTTCATTAAACAAAAAAAATATGTACAGCTCGAACGAGTCAACAAATTATGTTCAGACTATTATGTAATGTGTTAAAATAATAGAAATTAAATTGGGAAGCTTCCAGCAGCAATATAAAACTGAATTGAAGCGTGATAGATGGGTTCTGAGATATGAAACTCATTGGAATAAATGAGGTAAAGGGACAAAATGACAAGAAACTGTTTAGAACCATGAACATGCTTGACGGGATAAGGAAATGGGAAAAGGAGCAGAATGAAATTGCAGAGCAGGAGGCACCTTTGCTGCCATGTTGCTGCTCTCTCAATTTGATGCTCAAGTTCACACAGTCTGTGAGCCACTCTGTGCTGCAGGTTCTCTCTACAGTACATGTGTTTGGCCGGAGAAATTAAAAGAAAAGAAATCAAAATCAAAGAAATCAGTATTCATATTGTGTACCAACCTCCACTAACCTCCCACGAGCACTGAGGAAGCCAAATTCACTATGGCACATTGCTCATGGGTCATATGGCACAAGCTCATCTTGATCCTGAATCAAAATTTCCTTCCTCTACAGAGGCTTTTCCAAGATTTCCCACATCACCAACTGAGCAGAATGATAAATCCAGCACCCCTCTTTCGTTTCTTATTCCACTGCCAAGATGAAGTAGTCAGAGGCAAGACCCTCCCCTGCTATTCCCTCTCCAAACCCACAACTCAATCAGTTATTGCTGTAAGGGGTTTGCAATCTGCATAAGACTTTTATAAATCTTTTCTTTTTCACAGAGGTAGAGGATATTTATGGTGTGTTTAGGAGCTGTGGGGGAAAAGGGATTGAAAATTTATGATAATCATCCCATCCAGCAGTGTCCAGGACATTTTCAGTGCCTAGAAATGCTCAGCACTTTGGAGGAAGGCACTCTGAAGGGATCTCAGAGCACCAGCCAACATTTGCTTCACGTTCTGTTAATATTTAAACAACAAATCTGTCAACAGATTAATTAGCACTGCCACTTTCCAGCAGTTTTATGGGTACTTTAAACCACTAGCAGTCAATTCCTAAAAGGAAGCGTGTAGCATTTAAATATGTGTGCATACAAGATAATAGCAATATTAAGCATCTTGAAGAAAAGGCAGAGTTGTTATCATGCTGTTCTTGTGCTGAATTCCCAATGTTTCCTGCTTTCTCTAGAGGGGTGTTGACAGAAAGAGGTCATCAAAAATATTTAGAAGTTACTTGGGCACTTTTTCCCATGGCAGAGATGACATTGATATCAAAGACTAAACACGAACTGGAAGAAGCAAGGCAGGAGAGAGGATTTTAAGTAATGTAAGAAGGCATTTCATAGAATCATTGAATCATAAAGGTAGGAAAAGACCTCTGAGATCATTGAGTCCAACTGTTCATCCTGCACTGCCAAGGCCACCACTAAACCACGTGCCCAAGTGCCACATCCACGTGTCCTTTGAACACTTGCAGGGACAGTGATTCCACCACTTCCCTGAGCAGCCTGCTCCAGTGCTTGACCATCCTTTCTGTGAAGGAATCTTTCCTAATATCCGACTGAAAATCCTTCTGGCACAACTTGAGGCCATTTCCTCTTGTCCTATAACTTGCTACCTGGGAAAAGAGACTGACCCCCACCTGGCTGCACCCTCCTTTCAGAGAGTTGTAAAGAGCAATAATGTCCCCCCTGAGCCTCCTTTTCTCCAGGCTGAGCCCCCCCAGCTCCCTCAACTGCTCCTCATTGTGCTCCAGACCCTTCCCCAGCTTTATTGCCCTTCTCTGGACAAGCTTCAGCCCCTCAATGTCTTTCTTGTCATGCGGACCCCAAAACTGATCCCAGAATTTGAGGTGAGGCCTCAGCAGTGCCCAGCACAGGGGGACAATCACTACCCTGGTCCTGCTGGCCACAGTATCCCTGACACAGCCCAGGATGCCATTGGCCTCCTTGGCCACACTGCCTCATGCTCAACAGCTGTTGACCAACATCTGGAATACATCTGAGCTGCATGAAATTACAAGAAATTCATTTTAGTGCTTTACCCTGTCTGTGTCACCATCACTTGAAGAGGGATTCATTTCAACTAATTTACCATGCCAAGCTTGGACATCTCTTGTAATCAGTTGACCACGTTCATTCAGGAGCCAGTGGTGACAAAGAAGAGTCACAAAAAAAAGGCATTTCTTTGATTCTTACTTTATGATGCAATAGATCATTCTCTGGAGACTCTCCTATCCCTTTTCCATTTGCTGTTGAGGGAACCTCAACATTTAGATTTCAACTGAGGCTTAAAAGCTGAAGTTAGGTGGGGGAAATCTTACTTCTGATATATGGCCCCACTCAAACCCCATTTACTTAAATACACGATGACTTTCCCAGCTCTGTTTTGACAGGCATGTCACAGTTAATTATGGGGAGAATTCAGTGAAATGGGCATAGATTAATGCATGGGCTTGCTCACACGTGGGATCTGTGCCAATAGATCTGGGAAAACTTTGCAAGAGTGATAAACACTACAGTACATAATCCCCATTGCTCCACTTCAGTAGCCAAGCATGTACCAGTTTCAGGAGCAGTGATACAACCTCATTTGCTCTGCAGTGGGATAAAATCCACAAACAAGTAGGAAAGAGAGGAAAATGGGCACAGAGAAAGAGACTGCAGCCCCTAATTGATCCTTCACAAAATGTATTTACTTTGTTCTCCTTCCCTGGTGAATTCATTAGCTCACACTTAGCACCACTCTTTGGTCAAATGCTCAGGGAGGAAATAATTTGAAGCAATCTATTCTAGAACTCATAAAATACTGTTGTATTTCCACCTTTTGACTATACAACCCACGGTAGCAAATTTACACTTTGGAAGAGAAATAGTTCCCTTCCTGGCCTCCAGAGGCTTTTTTAGAAGAAACTCACACAAATATATGTTTGTGTTTGTGCACAAGCATGGCAATGTAAGGGACATAATTTCATGGTGTCACTACTTCACTAGAAACAGCTTAAGGACAAAATAAAATCATGACAATCAAAGTTTTCTGCCAAGCCTTCAAACTTTTCTGCCGGAGCCTTTCTCATTGGCACTGCAAATTAGATGGGGTTAATCAAGCCCTCTTGCACTCCATCACATTTCCTTCCTCAGCCAGAGGGTGAGTAAATGTGATATAACTACATTTCATGTTTATAAAGACTCACATCTCTTAATTTCACTTTTAATTTTAAGCAATCAAGTAATACTTGTGTTCATTCAGCAGCTGTTCAGTGCCTCTTTGGTGAAGTAGGTACCTGCCCATTTGGGAGCCAAGACCATATTTCTGCAACATATAAACAAAAAGGGGGTTGATATTTACCACTGAGGAAACTTTCTAAAGTTTACCTAGTTACCCTACCAAGCCATCATTTCTTATTTAATGAGTGTTTTCTGGCTGCATCTCAGGTCACTGTGGGTTTCTGTAATTAACACTTCACTTAAAGCTCAGCTTATATGACATTACACCCGGTGCCTGAAGTGAAAAATGAATTTATGAAAAAAGAAATAAAGACAGATTTTAAGATATTTGCTGCTTACTTTTATTTCCCTTGCTGGTCTGTTATTAAACACACTCCTTTCTCCTGTAGTACAATGTTCCAAATGCCAATAGCTTTAGTTAAGTGTTTGAACTTCAGAAATGGGAAATTTCTGAACTTCCAAAAGAGTCTTTGATCCTCTAGGAGCTCATTAAAGTTCCTCCTGAATACAACACTATATTTCTGCAATCACTTTGCCAATTAATGCTAATGTCACTTGTTAGTAAATGTGTGAGATGCCATGACCTGGGTATTTAGAATAACAGGCTATTATTAGTTTTGACAAAGGAGCTACTTCAGTAGAGCTTTGATAAGTATCTGCTGTCTCGATGCAAATAAACTGGCTCAAGTGTAAATTATTTAGTGACAAACGAGACAAATTTTCTTCTAGAGCCCCACTTGGCTAGAAAGCTGGCATCATTCTCCCTTAGCCAGAGCCTTTCCGATGGAAGAGAGGAGCATTATTTCCAGGTGATATTGTTGGTGGTGGTGGTGGTTACCATTAAAACACACTTTTCTTATGTTTTTTTCTTCACTCTGCACAGGGAACGAGAACATCACTGATTTGGGGATTTCTGTCTTCAAAGAAAAGATAGCAATGTTGATGAAGAAGGATTATGCCAAGGATAAACCAGACTTGGTTATAATTAACACCTCCAGTATGTCCATTCTAATTTCCTTTTAAACTGTATTACAGCTTTAAGTATTAGGAGAGCTCAGCTGTGAATTTACAGCTTCAAGGCTCAAATAGACACAGCTTCTCCTAAATTGTATCAGAGCTCAAAATGCAATTATAAATCATGTATTTAATTATATTGCAATCTCTTTGTATACACAGAACATTCCAGTTTGCATAATCAATAGGAAAGATAGAGAAAGCATCAGTGTGAACTCTGAAATCTCAAACATAACAGTTAATTTACCCAACACAGGCAGCAAAGCCACAACAGCACTCCTCAAATTTCAGCTACAGCAATGAACTTCTGGAAAAGCATTTTACCCCAAAGTATTTTATTATATTTATTATATTCCACTCAAATTTTGAAAGTCGTAGTTAAGAAAGAAATGAGAGAAAATGGTCTGTTTGCAGGATTTATGAAGAAGAATGAGGTGAAATGATGGCTTTAGCTCTAAACTCAGGAGGAGACCCTGTTTTTTGGTGTGCTCTGCAAGCACAAGGTAAGGTGATTTTTTCCCTAGGGACCTTACAGGACTCCCTAAGAGATTGTGGAGTCTCTATCCATGGAGATGTTTGAAACCCAGCTGGACACAGTGCTTTGCAGTCTGCTTTCACTGGACCTGCTTGAGGGGGTTGTACTAGCTGATCTCCAGAGGTCCATTCCCATGTCAGCCATTCTGTGATTCTCTGATAATAAATATTATAAATAATAAATATTATAAATAATTTGGTGGGTTTTATTTGTAAAAACAAATTTCCTTTCACCACAGCAGATCTGATGGGCATCCCTCACCCACCCTGTTGACGAACTAGATGCATTCCATTAAAAGACACTGTTGGAGCTGATGTCTCCATGGGTAGTTAGAATCACAGAATGGTTTTGGTTGGAAGAGAATGTAACAATCACGCCATTCCAACCCATTGCTATGGGAAGGAACACCTTCCACTAGACGAGGTTGCTCAAAGCCCTGTCCAACCTGGCCTTGAATTCTTCCAGGGCTGGAGCAGCCACAGCTTCTCTGGGCAACCTCTTCCAGGGCCTCACCACCCTCTGGGTAAAGAATTTCTTCTTAATATCTATTCTAAACCTGCTCTCCTTCAGCTCAAAGCCATTAGCAGCAGTAGTTGTAGAGCTGTTGTACAACACAAGCTTGTTCATGCCTAGAACTCAGAGTTTAGTTCAGAAAGAGCTGATGAAGATGAACCCAATCAGGAACTTCAGTGCCCATATCTGAGGAAATCATGTATAGCAGAGCACAGATCATGTGCCTCGTGCTCCAACAGCACCTGTCTTGCACTGATGGCCAAGATAAAAAGCAGGAATCACGTTCTAACAGAATTAGACCAAGAAATCAATCTCAAATACGCTTAGGAAGACTTTTAGGAAAGATGAGGCATATGCATGGAAGTGGTTTTTAGGCTTTGGGGGTAATTCTAAAGAGATCTTCAAAGGGAAATGTAGCAGAACTGGACGGAGACTTTCAGAGTATTGCTTTACCAGGAAAGCAGTCACTCAAGTACAAACAGGTAGGATGAAGCGAGGCCAAGAAATAAAAGTTAAATAACAAAAGAATTAACCTTAATTTACTCTAATTAACCTAGAGATAAATTGGTCCCTGCCACTAAATTCTGCCATCACATTTTGGTTTTTATAAGTTATTTTTATGGGCCAATCCATCTTCACTTCGACTTTCTTTCTGAAGTCCTCATTACTATTCCACAACTCAATAGCTTTTTTTTTTTTTCCACTGGACATGTTAAATGGCAGAAAAATAAAATGGATCAATACAGCAACTCAATTAATTCCTCATCTTAAATTCTAATAAAATCAATTTGGAGAAGTGTCGTATCGTTAAGCTTACATCATAATGCAGTAATTAGAAACAACTTTCATCTTGCTTATTCCTTTGAAGATTTTAATGGCAATCAATTAAACATGCCTTGCTTCTCCAGTAAAGACTTTCAAAACAGAAATTGGATGAGAAGTTAAAGATAAGGTGCTGATTACACAATCATCCCTCCCACCCCCACTTCAAATATTCCCCCCAAAATGTGCAAACTCACCATTAAAAAGTTAGCATGAGATAAGTCCCATTTTCGTAGTAACCAGCAGTAAGTTTTCAGTTAATGGATCATGTTTTAACAGACTGGTACAGTGCTTTGTGATTTGCATATTTACCAAGCAGAAACTTCGACTCACTGAGCTCAAATTTTTTTTTTAGGTTTACACCTTTAGGAGTTTCACTACTTTTTTATTAAAAGGATGCATTTCAAGATTCACTGTGTACTGCTAAATCAAAATTTCTCCCCAGGTCTTAGAGAGAAATGATTTTATATTCTGTTCCCTTAATTGTAATAATAAAAAAAAATAGCAATAAAAAATAAATGGAAAAAGACAGCACCAAGTTCAAATTTTCTACAGTCTAGGCATAAACCACCAGGTATCTCCATTAATTGTTCTACTGATATGGATTTATGCCTGAAGGAATTTGCATTCCAAAAGAAGACATGCACACCCAGTCATTGGCTGAACATCCAATTAGCTGCCCTGGCTCTCCTCTGCTTCTCTCTGAAATCAGGGAAATTCCACTTCTTTGATTGTTTGTGTTTCACCTTATTAAATTCCAGCAGCACCTTTCCAGCACTGGGATGTCAGCACTGCCCATGCAGTTCCTGGAGGTGTCCCAGCAGGGATAGATGGACCACACACCTCCACACCATCCTCCCCATGCTGTCACCCCACAACACCTGAAACAGCACTTGGGGGTTCTTTACAGGTTTGCTAAATTGTTCAGATCTTGTATATTGATATTTACCCCACAAATTACAGAATCATAGGATCATAGAATGGTTTGGATTGGAAGGGACCCTAAAGGCCATCTCATTCCAACCTCTTGTCACTGAAAAGAGACACCTTCCATTAGATCTGGTTGCTCAGAGCCCCATCAAACCTGGCTTTGAACACTTCCAGAGATGGGGCAGCCACAGCTCCTCTGGGCATCCTGTGCCAGGCCCTCTCCACCCTCACAGGAAAGAATTTTTTTCCTGATTTCCAACCTAAACCTACTTTCTTTTAGTTTGAAGCCATTCCCCCTCACCCTGTCACTCCATGCTCCTGTAAAAAGTCCCTCTCCATCTTTCTTGTAGTCTCTCCTCATCAAAGGCAGATCAGAGACATTGCCATTGAGATAATCACAGCACAATACATGTTTTGGATCAATTCCAAACCCTGAATACCATTTATTCTCCAGGTCTCTACATTGTCTCCTGTTATTTTTATTCATTCATTTAACTATACGGCCTTTCTGCAGTCAAAGAAAAGAAAAGAGTAACATTTAAGTAAAAGACTCTTCCAAGAATTGAACAACTTGTTCTTTAGTCAATGTCATCAGAATTTTATAGATAAAACTATTTCTGGATGTGTCAGTAAAAGAGACCTCATTGTGCCAACATTTGCAGTCAGCCTGAGTATTGATGAAAATACGAAATGGTATAATTAGAGTTCACTGTTATAATTAGAGTTCATCACTCTTTAGTTCATTAAAAGTTAGCATTTTGTTGAAAATGTAAAATCAACTTTTGTCTAAAAGCTTTAAAAATTCTTTCTTGAACATCTTATGAAATATTAGTATGTGAAAGAAATTCTATGCTTAAGTTTTCCTGAACTTTCTTACGCTTTCAACAGATAGTGAAGAAAAAGTTAGGAAACTCTTTTAAGAGGGATATAATGCAGTCATAGCAGAAGAAAAAAAAATGAAAAAGGAGGAACAAGAGCCAAAGAAAAAAGAGCAAAACTAAAAATGGAGAGAAGGAAAAATTTCTTTTTTAAAAAAGTATCACCCTCACAGAAAACAGATTAAAAATTGTTGATTTACAACATTTCTGAATAAAATTGTATTGTTCAGTCAAACACTTGTGTGATTTGTGTTCATCTCATAGAAGGTCTAACAGCCTACACCTTTATGTGTAAAAACATGTTTCCCTTTATGGGAAAAAACAACCCATCACAGGGTATAATTCAGATGTTAAAATCAGTGAGATGGATAATGTTTGCTCCTTTGCAGTGCCTGCACGGTAAGCCTGCTGTTCCCAACACTGAGCAGTGTAGGCACCACCCGAGGTAGGTGAAATTAATCCCACCTCTGGGTTCTCAGCCCCATCAGGGTCATGGGAAAACTCATTCAGGGACAAAAGAGGTGCAGGGTCAAACACCCAAGAACCCACAGATTTGGGCAGAACAGCAGCAGGTGGAAGCTGTGACAGGGTGAGGCAGTGGATTTGTTGGCTTTGGGAAATCACAGAATCATAGAATGGTTTGGGTTGGAAGGGACCTTAAAGCGCATCTTGTTCAAATCTCCCTGCCATGGGCAGGGACACCTTCCACTAGCCCAGGTTGCTCCAAGCCCCATCCAGGCTGTCCTTGGACACTTCCAGGGATGGGGCATCAGCAATTTCTCTGGGCAATGCAAAGGTTTTCATGGCTGCTTGATAGTAGAACTGAAACGATCTTCAGGTCAATTTTCAGGTACTTGTATTAGCAATAACTTAACCTGGCCTTCATGCTGGTTTTATCCATGCCCCTACTTTTCACATCAAAAGATCAAATGGTAGAAAAATCCCCTTTTACATTTGCTTAAGTGGCCTCAGGAAAACATTGTGCTTTTACTACATAAAATTGCTCCAGACATCTGCAGGTTTAAAGGAAAGCATGTTGCAGGAGGCTGATGTAAACATCTGACAAACTTAATTTCACATCAATGTCAATACCTGAACTTGACTTTGAACAAGTTTTCCTGTGACATTGATGGAGAGACATTGCACTCAGCAGGAAGGCAATGAAATGCAGATCACGGGTGACCCTTTTGGAACCAAGCTGTAAGCCAGAAGATAAAGCCTAAGTACTCACCAATGGAAAATATTGGAATATCCACTGATAGAAGAATCAGTCTTACCAGAATTGAGCCATTTTCGAAACAGAAAATGTGAGACACACTTTAAGACTTCTGGATATTTCAGAGAGCCTTGGAAGCTGCATCCTCTTGGCCACTGTCAGAGCTACTGCTGTGTTAAATAAAGATACAGTGGCACTGGTAATTGTGGTCTTTTAAAACCGAGGTCTGAGAGAACGCCCACACACCTCTAGAGAGAGCAGCACTGCTTTAAAAATGATCAACCCAGGGCAAGTCCACAGCTGAGTTTGTATTTTCAAGACAGAGGACAGATAACTGTTTGCTCAGAAACTTCTGGGGAAAAAAATAGACTGAACGTGGTTCCATTAACCCTGGTAGAGGATCTGCCCTCAGGGACAGCAATCAATGGATGTGTTTGTCAGCCAGCAGGGCCTGGAGAAACCATTTGCTTGCAGAAGTGGGATCACAGTTCAGGTGTTGTATGTACAGATCCCAACCTCCCAAACAGTTGAACAATAAATCCCATTTAAACTTGTCCAGAGCAATGAGCTGAATGTGAATTCCCTCATGAAACAGCTTTGTATGTCCTTTCTTAAAAGCCCTTTCCACACCTCTGCCTTGCTAATGCTTTCTTTGGCACAGCACAATTCCTCAGCCTTATGAGAGGGGCTGAGACAGCCCAGCTATTCTATGATTATCCAGTGTTTCATGCAGCTATTCAGGAAGTGTAATCCAAGTGACTGTAATGGTACCACGAGTCATTGCAGACAGTGGGAGGGAAGGCAAGACAAGGCTGATTCAAAGCATTAAGCCATAAACACCTGAGCAATGCTTACCTTTCAAATACCCACCATGGGATATTCACCAGAATTAGAATTCATGCCAACATCCCCTGAGAATTCTGTAACGGGGCTCCTGAGCTATTGGTTGTCCTTTTGTTGTGCTCTGGAGAGAAATCAAGCTTGAAGGAAAGATCATTCCTTTTAGGAATGGAAACAGCACTATTTGTTGTTGTGTGCTTTAAATTCCAGTGGAGTATCACAGTACTCTGCTAATCTGGGCCATTCCCAACCATGCATCTGAGATTTCACTAATAAAGAAGTGCAACATGTCATCTACCATCCATTAGCAGCACAAGACACCACAAATTTTGAACCAGAAGTTTTACAGATGATTAATTGTCTAATGTCTAGAAGTCTCTCAGGTGTTATTTTACATTATTACCATAAAGGCATATGACAGTCTCTGATAGGAATATGAATTTCCATCTATGCAATGACCCGGCAAAAAATCTTAATTAAGAAAAACAAAATGGTCTTTTAAACTGATTTTATTTATAGGCAAACATAACCATACTATCCACTTGTAGCCACAGCCTGAATCTGGTCTTTTTGAAGAAGTAAAAAAAAAAAAGAAAAATCAGAGAAATGCAAAAAGACAAAAAGAAAAAAGGGCAAGGTTGCTTGAAAGAGAAACATGAAACCTTTAAAGCATTTAATTTTATGAAGAAAGTAGGAAAAGAGAGCAAAAGCCTATCGAAGTAATTGAAACATTAACAGGGAAGCTGCAAAATTTCCATCAGCAGAGATTTTTAAGGAAAGGTTGGACTGGGATGGTTTGAACCCAAGTCAATACCCTCTTGAGGAAATGGCTTGACCAGAAATCTTTACTAGCCCCCTGTTTTCTACAGCATTCTCACCCTCTTCAGCTCCTCTATGGCAATTAAAATAGCTGAAGCTGCACAAGAGGAATTTTGCACAGCTGATTTCTGACAGAGCAAGGAGTTTCTCCATGTCAGACCTGCAGGAACCAGCAGAAGATGTTTTCTGTGGCTCCACTTGCTGTAGAGAGCATTGTCCCAGTCCAACAAGCTGTTCTGAGCTATAACTTAGCCCTTGGGTCATCCAAACTTTGTTTTTCATAAGAGTGAACTTGTGGGTTAGATGGTACAGAGTCACTTTCATATACGGAAAGGAGTTGTATGCAGGCTGAGAAATTAGATTGTTGCTCTGCTGTCCCTGTAAGAGTCTGTGTATAAAGATCAGGTTTGGTTTGATTTCTTTTTTCAAGCAGTGCATATAAGGTGCTTCGGGTTATTTTCTGCACATGGAGGAGTTCTTGTGTCAGGGAATGGCTTAAATAACAATCAGACAGAGAGTACTAAACTTTAAAAATGTTTATTATGAATTCCTTTAATTTATGCCGCCCATACTACTATTCATCAAGGAGCATCTCCTCTGCTGTCCCTTCCCTGCCTCAGAAGCTATGCTGTAATTAAGAAGGGGCTTTTTAGGTCACCTGGTTGTCCAGGTTTATTGGGTTAGATCCTGACCTGGGAAAATTAGACCCAAAAGTAGGCATGCAATGGGTTTCAAGTGGTTAATCAGGTCCTGAAACTAAATGCAAATACTGTGTTCAAGCTCGTTCTTATCAGTAGTGGCCTGTACACATCCCACCTCACTTTTAATATAGTCTATTAGAAATTAAACCATCTTAAGCAACAGTTCATTAATATTAATATAACTAGTAATATTATTAGTAATATCATCCCTTCATTTTTAAGAAATCATTTTGTGTATAATTTTTGTGCTTATGAGGCCTTGGTAGACTTGCACAAGGATTTGGTTGTGGCTAAGCAGAACAAATGTCTCTATTTGCCCCTGGTAGGCAGTTTTCCTCCTTTGCTCTCACACCTTCTCCTCTCTTAGTGATTTCAGACACTGTTGCACATTTCTCACCCTGAGACTGAGAGCTCTGCTGTTTTTCATTCACACAGATCCTCACCAAACAGAGCCCTGATCCTCTCATGGGAATCCCTGGTGCTGCAGCAGTGCAGATTCATCATGCAAGGCTCGAGAGCTCCCCTCCTGCCGGGCAGCTTTGCTCTTGGCCACTATGCCATTAGCATTCCTAATTTCCAGGAGCGCTTCAGAGCAGCAGGAAAAGCTTGGGAATGAGAAACTGGCACAGAAAAAGCTCTGCTGTGTGGAGGGGGCAACCTGCTGACCAGTGACCATCTGAGGTGAGAGCTCTGCTCACCCATCATCAATCCAAAGTTTGCCTTCAGAGCTTGGTCGCCAAATCTCTGACGGGCTGAGGACAGGCCCACCCTCTGTGGCAGTGCCCATTTTCCTCAGGAAAAAAGAAATACAACTGGGAAAGAAAGCCCCAAGAGTAGGAAGTGGTCCCTGGAAGTGTTCAAAAGGTGTGTGATATGGCACTTGGGGACATGGTTTAGTAGTGGGCTTGGCAGTGCTGGCTTAACAGTTGAACTTGAGGACATTAGAGGTCTTCTCCAACCTAAATGACTCTATTATTCTGTGGTCCACTTTCTTCACAAAGAAAACATCTGGGAAGTCTCTGCCCCTGTGGCTGAAGCATGCCTTAGAACCTGGTGGCAATCAGGACTTCAGGACAGTCTGTAGCTCTCTCAAAATTGCAAGACCATAATTAAAATGGGATTAAAGCATGATTGTGCCAGTTCTGCTCCTGACCCATCTTTCCTGCTGTCACTGTGCTGGTGTGTGCTCTCCTGTGGACAGCACACAGGGCTTGCAGACTAAGATGGAAAGCTGTTATTGAGTTCTTTCATAATTATTTATACTCCACCCAAAGCATAGAGATTAAGGAAAATACAGATTTTTGTCAGCACCTACTTCACAAACCCAACCAGCCACAGGAACTCCACTGTTTCCCAAGATGACAGGAAAAATAAGAGACATCTCATTGTGCACGAGTCTGTTCCACTGTGCATTTCAATTACATTTGTCTTTGAAACATCTCATCATGCATTTACTAAAGAATCAACATCTCTGCTCACCAACCCCAAATTTCCCTTTCCTATCCCTACTCTGTACAGCTGGCAGAAATATTCTTGATTTTTTTTCCATAATGTCTGATATTGATTTGAATAAAATGCCTGTCTGAGGAGAAGCTGAATTCAGAAAGTGGAAATCAGTACCAGACAGGAATTATTTCCCGTTTCTACTGCAGATGGAAATATGCAGAGAAGGAGATTGAAACAGTGAAGGCATCAGGAGAATGAAGTTTGTATTTTTCTATAGTGCAGAGACTAAAGCCCTGAGCAGTTGCCAGAGACATTCAGTCTCACCTTTCTAACCACCTTTGCCAGAAAAAGAAAAAAAAAGTTCTACTTAAATTAGAGAGATGTAATTACACTAAACTCTGCAGAGGTAAATGAGACTCAGTGATGCATGAGGGTCTTAGAAGAAGAAGATAGGGTAGACTCTGTGGTTTCCGTGGAATTAGTCTCCCTGTCAATCAATTTGATCTGCAAAGCTGGGCTGAGCAGTTTTTTTCTGGATTTTATTATTATAGCACGAGGAAATTGAAGTGACTTGAGAGGCTATCGACAAACCAAAAACACTTTTACAATTCTCAGACATTTTTGCAGCCTTTCAAAAAAAATTTAGGGATTCAAAGTGCCTGCCTTTTGGTGCACTGTACATTTTCTGAATTTTGTTGTAAATGCCACCAGTTGATTAAATGAGCTGCTTTTATTTATTTTTGTCTTCAAGAACTGCCAGAAGTCCTGGCTTTTTACCACCACTACTACCTCCAGCTCCTTTGAGAGTTAATAGGAAGAAAAATGAAAGCATCTTCTACCCAACTAACAGTTTGTGGTCCAGAGGGGGATGAAACACCAATGGATCCCTGGAGGAGCAGAGTGTGAGGGTTCGTGCTGTACCACAGCAAGCAAAGGAAAACTCCCTAAAGGGTAGAGAAGCCATAAAATGACCAAATAGATGTACAACAGTAAAGGGCTATTGAAGGCAATGCTGGTAGGACACGGGAGACAGGGACTGGAGGAGGACACAAAGAAAGCTGAAGGAGTGGAAAAGTCATTTTTCTGAGGGCTCACCCCTTGTCCATGTCATTATTTTCATTAAATAAATGTGTATGTACACAAAAAGATCCCTAAATTACTTATTTGGGGTAGGAGGGTGTTCTGATCTCTGCATATGAAAGCACAGGCACGTGGATTAACCATTTTATTCCTGACATTTTTAGGGCATCAGAAGGAGGTAAAGAAGTGAGGAAACAGTACGAGGAGGTTCTGGCAGCAGAAGATCCCATAATGTTTTTCTGGACAGAGCTATAACACAGGTTGTACAACATTTGTGGGAAGTGTCTAGGAACAGTCAAGGGCAAAATCTCTGCCTCT
>JAWWTY010000077.1:147731585-147750064 GCA_035222235.1 Margarornis squamiger | reverse complement strand
GGACAGAGCTATAACACAGGTTGTACAACATTTGTGGGAAGTGTCTAGGAACAGTCAAGGGCAAAATCTCTGCCTCTTGGGTTTCCTGGGAGCTGGAAGTCAATTGAAATAACCTCTCAGTGTTAGTTTACATACTTTCAGGAATGCAGAAATTGTTGCATTTTTGAGAGCTGGCACACCTGCAGGAGCCCAGAGAGACCCAGAATCTCAGCAAACACAAGCACGAGTCAATCCTCTGAACTCGGCTCTGGGATTTGCCCCTGGGGAACAGCCTGGGAAAGGTGGCAAGTCATTTATACTCTGTGATTTCCTCTGACAGCTGGGACTGAGGGAAAAAACTAGCTGGTGTCCTAGAAGTATGCCAGGCATCTCCCCATGCAATGCTCATAAAATCTCAAATGCAAGCCAGGACATTTTTTCTCTACCTGTTACCAACAACTGGTCCCTTTGCTTTTCTCCTTGTCTGCATGTGGCCATGCTCAGACAGATAATTTGGGCTCTCCTCTGTCTATCCTCAATGCTTTATGCATCACAGGCTTTGCCTGGTCTTTGAAGCTGCTGACTTTAAGCAAGAGCTGTTGTTTTTCAAGCTCTCTTGTGTCTATGAGCTTTCTGTAGCCTCGCAGCTCCCCGACTGCCCTGAACCCTTGTAACAAAAACAAATAGCCCTGTGGCTGTCATCCATGGCATTCTGCAAAGGAAAGTAAATGTGTTGCATAAAACCAGACTCTTTTTGTCCCTGAAAAGGCAAAAAAATGTCTAATTAAGAGTGAGGTGAAGCAAATTTCATTCATTTTTTTAAGCCTGGTGAAGTCAATAGGAAAGAGGAGCTACAGAAATGCAAAGTGAGCAACCTGGTCTAGTGGAAGGTGTCCCTGCCCCTGGCAGGGGGGTTAGAACTGGATGATCTTTAAAGTCCCTTCCAACCCAAACCATTCTATGATTCTATGAAAACTCTGTCATGATTGAATGCAACACTGTCAGCAAAACAAAGAAATGAGACACAGGTCTGAGTTACTGCAGCTCCACAAGCTGTAAGCCACTCATTGACAAAAAATGAAGGAAGCTGACACAGTTCTCCTCACTTCCAGTATGGCAAAAGAAGGTTCTGGCAGTGATAACTGCATAGACAAAGCAGGGTGATCTTACTTTGCCATGTAACTCCACTTCCTGAGGGAGCCTCCAGGATGACCACCTTAGCAAACTATTTCAAATACTAACATAATAAAATTTGGTCCCATTGTGACTTCCTTAAAGTCATAGAAGAAAAGGTAACGCTAAGAAGATAACACAAGCCCACTGCCTACATTCTGCTTCTCTTAAGGACCAAGCTGGTAAACAACTGAAAAACTTGCTGCAAAAAGACCAGCCTAGATGCTGCTGGTACTCCAGTCCTATTCACCTAAGCCTTTTTATTTTCCTGACAAACTGCAAATGCTTTCTGCCTATCTCAGAGCCCTAATGCATCTCATATTTGTAGCAGCAGAGTTTCCATGGGAGAGGTCCATTTGGTCGGCTGTACAGCTCGGATGGAAGATTGTTTCAGATTAATAGAGCCTGTCACTTCTAAAGTAACAGCTGTTACTCACAAAATTGGACATTTTCCAGCTAACCACTGTTCTGAACAGCAGAGTAAATAGAGACCATTTAGCAGAGGCGAGACACTCGGCACTGCTGGAGAGTCAGGAGTGACACAGGTGACAGCTGTCCTCGGAGTGGGGAGTGGGGTCAGGCAGCACAAGTGTCCTCCCATCTGCTTCTCCTTCACCACTAATTGTCAGCCTTATGCTTCACGTTGGCTGCTGCCTCAGGTAAATCAAGCCTTGGCTTCGCTTGTCTGAAATGAGCCCAAGGAAATCAGAGCAGAGATTTCTGCAAGACGTTTGCAAGCTGTTTATCCAAGCAGCCCAGGCAACGGAGGAGCTCACCCAGGGAAAGGTGTAAACCCTCACTAGAACAGCTTTCCAAAATAGGTTAAACGAGCTCCTACGACAGCTCTGTTTGTTAACATTTCCACAGAACAAGGAGACTGCTCCAATATTCCTCTGTATCTTATGACACACAGAGCTGCTAAAAGTTGCTGAACTCACCTCCTAAGAGACATAGATACATTGAAATGGCTAATAAATCCAGGGCTCAGCCTTAGTCTTATCTGAGTAGCTTATATTTAAAGATCTCATAGAATCATTGAGCTATGGAATTGATTAGGTTGGAAGGGATTCGAAGATCACTTAGTTCCAAGCCCCCTGCCATGGGTAGGGACACCTTCCACTAGATCAGGTTGCTCAAAGCCCCATCCAACCTGTCCTGGAACACTTCCAGGTATGGGGTATGCACATAAAAATGATTTAAAATAATAATAGTAATAATTAAATACTACTACTATTAAATGTTATTCCAATATCAACAAGAGAGTCTAGAACTGACCTGATGTGAAAGACATTCCTCACTTCAGACTCTTTCCTGGCAGTCACATCACAGCAGCACAACTCTGGAAACATTCCCCAGAAAAGCCCAGAGATGGAAGGTGTTGACAGTGTTCTTGTTTCAGCACAAGCAATGAATTTGTGGCAGAAATTGCCAACTGAGGAGCTATGCCTGGGATACCAGGATCATCTCATTCCAACCCCCCCTGCCATTGGCAGGGACACCTTTAACTAGATCAGTTTGCTCAGAGCCCCATCCAGCCTGGCCTTGAACATTTCCATGGATGGAGAGTAAAAAAACCTCTTGGCAGGATGTGCCAGTGCCTCACCACTCCCACAGTAAAGAATTTTCTCCTAATATCTAACCTAATATCTAATCTAAACCTCCACTTTCAGTTTAAGCCCATTGCCCCTGATCTCTCACTACATGCCCTTGTCAAAAGTCCATCTACAGCCTCCTTGTAAGCCCCATTTAGGTACTCCCTTACAACCCAAAATAGCCTTTCATACTACAGAGCCCATTCTTGAGCAAAAAGCTCATCCTATATTGGATTTTCAAAACATGAAGTAGAAGCATGTCCTGTTAAGGGTTGCACATGAGAAGAAATATTCATGAGCTTCATTTTAGAAGGACACAATAGTCTCAGGCAACGTTCAGGTCTGAGTTTTGTTTTTAAAAGTACGGAACAAAAGGCAGTACCAGTGGGGAAGAGCATGCTCATGCATTCCTTTCAATTTTATTTCTCAGTCTATGCAGAGCCAAAACCCCCTCATTATTCTCATACCTACCATATATACAAGTCTGAGTGAGTCAGGTCCAGCAAATGGATAGAATTTCATCATCTAATTTTTTGTACCTGTTCTGTTGAATAGTAAGGCATAACAGGAAAGTCTCTAAAATCAGGTAATAACTTCAAAAGGGTTGATGGTGACAGAATTTTCTCACAGGCATGAACTGAGAGAGACATCCCAGAAGGCTGCTTGCATCTGATCTTAAAGGCACTCCCTGACAAACAAAAGCCTTTCTCTGCTCCCATGGGCTTTGTTTGATGCCTCCCAGCAGAGGTCAGAGCTGATGTGTGAAGGCTGCACTTGCATCACATCCCCAGAGAGTGACATTCCACACTTCCTCAGCTCATGTGCCTGAGCACTGTTCTCTCGCAGAGCAGATTCCCTTCTGCCACATGTGAAAGCCTTATTAGCTGAAACTCAGCCCTGTATGAAACACAATGAAATTGATTCCCAGGCCTTTTTTCCTTCTCCTTTTTCAGTTCCTGAACTATCCTACCAGCTAATTTAGAGGGAAAATGTGCTGCGAATGAGGGGAACAAAACAAATTATTTTCCTTTCACTTCAGATCACTTCCAATTTCTCAGTTTAAACTGCATTCAGGTTGAGCATCTCAGTACAATCTCACAGTCACAAACAGGAATTCTCAGCAACGCTCCTGCTCAATCACTACTACCTGCACAACTAGGGATCAGCTCATCACTTGCTGAGAACCTGTTGGGTTTGTGACTTTTCCAGTGACCTACAATACTCTTTAGAGGTCTTTCTATCAAGCTATAGGTACTGTCCTACCAGGTAAATGTATGGGTGGCAGTAAGCGCTCCAGAGCCATGAGGAAAGCACCACTACAGATACTGCAGGTGGAAATTCCTGTTATATTGTCCATCCCAGTAAAGGGTTGTCTCTGATGCACCATTTCCTAAGTCAACACACCTTGGCCGGGGCATCTGCTGCCAGGAAAAGGAAAATGAGGCAAAACTGTATTGGAAAAGGCCAAGACAGCATGGCAGCTCAAAGAGAGACAGCAGGAGGTATTTGCCCTTCATGCTGTCATTGTCCTGCTGGTTCCTATGCTGGAATGGTGAGCAATGACTCCACACCAGTACCCACACACTTGTTTCACTGTGTGATGATAAGCTGCTCTGTGCAGGAGTGGGAAAAGGGAGCAGTGTGGGCAGGAAACAAGGGAGGAGGATTTGGAGAGAGGAAGAATACTAATGTGCAGCTGGAGAGGGATGTGGTCACAATAAAACAATGACAGGGGAAATAAACAAAGGAGGGAAAAATCCAAAATGCACATGCTCTCATTATTTAAGCAAAGAATCCTGAGGACACTGATAATAGTGGTCCTTGTCAGGTCAGTGTCCAGCAGGAACCCTTTAATGAAGCCCATCAGCATCACTGCCATCTGCCCTGTTTCCACTGATTGTGTCACCAGAAATTTAAACCATTTTAAAATTGCAGCCTCTGCAGGGAACTGTGATCTGTGGGCCTCACTGATGGCTTGAGCACATAGGTGGGAGCTGCAGGGACAGAGTGAGCACTGAGCTTGCTCCATCCATACATAATTCTATGCTTTCATCTTTCTGCCCCTCCAACCCTTCATTCATCTGTCTTTTACTCCTTCAGCCCTCCTGGGGAAAGCAATATTGATGAGGCTGGGTTGGTCATACCCTTCTCTTGTGATTTGTTGAGAGAAATCCTTCCTTAGTCCCATCAGATGTTTCTCCCCCTGTTGCACTTTACTCTCTAAAGGAGATGATAAGACAGAAAAAGAGTAAGAATAGGACATAGGCTTCAAGTCCTTCCATGGAGCCAATTCAAAGCATACCTAAGGGTGTTCATCATGAAGCCAGGGAGCTCCTCACCACAGCATGTTGTAGGTGCTGAGAAGTGGTGGGTTTTCATGGGTATGTTCATGCCAAGAGAGCCACTGATTTTACAAAATTACACAGAAACCACTCCTGGTCAGGACATCTCTGAACACCAAGTGGTTGGATGTCAGAATAGTAGTTTAGGAAATACATACTTATCCTGTTCTTATACCTGGTATCTCCCTGGACCACTGGCAGGACCAGGACACTAAGCTACACAGCCAATACAGCCTTTCCTATGTCCTGTTATCCCAGGACCTATTCCATACTCCATGCAAGCAATATCTCCTCTTCCCTCACACCCTTCTTTCCAAATTGGCCCAGTGCACAGCTTCCAGCACAATTCCAACCACTCAAAGGCTCCAGGGACTATCACACCAGCTCCATGTTAGTTCCAGTAATGCTTCAGTCCCTTCTGCCTGAGGCCCCCCACCAAGAAGCTCAGATTCCCAAAGCTGGGTCTGGGAGATGGAAGGAAACTGCAAAAGCAGGGAGACATGATTTGGGAAAGGAAGAGTAAGATAAATAAATCCACAAAACCAACAAGATGTTTTATCTTCTGCTTCTTCAAAGTCTGCAGTGCTTTTTTACTCCTAGTTTTTGCTTCTTTCCCTAGTCAGCAGTGCCAACACATACTCTCAGAAAAGATGCCTTTAAAGCTTTGTTTGCTTCATAAGATGCTATTTTTGTTGTGAGGTGTGATGAGTACCTAAGAAATCTCTTGGACCCCTATCAAAGACAGAAATCTATCTAAAGAAGAAGTGTTTTCTTAGGCAACAGCATGAGCTCAGTCCAAAACAGGTCTATGATATGTAATTGCTTCCAACAACTTGGACTATCTTAGTCTTGGCAGTTGTTGGCCTAAGAAATCCTGTGTAAAGGGGAGAAGTGCAACATTTACAGGTTGGCTTAGGGCATCTCGTTTAGCAGTGTACAGCCTATTCAGGCTTAGCTTGCCCCCAGGTTGATCCCCCATTTCCTCAGACAACTGTCTCTTCAGGCAATATATGTGTTAGGTTTGACCAAATGTCACTGACACAACTGGAGCATGGAAATTTCATCTTTACCATCCTGGGGTTGCAGCACCTTCCTGCAGGCTCAGAAGATAATGTTTGCTCTCATGGCAAACATCACCACAGCAGCAAATATGTCTTTTCTTGCAGCATTGCTGGGCACAGCTTTTTTTTTTTTTTCCCTTTATAAAAATGTCTCTTTAATAGGTTTCTGAGATCCAGAAAGTCCATTGCAGATGTGTGTGTGTGTTGGGAGAGAGCAGAGGACAAGCAGCCATCCTGATTAATAGGACGATGATGAATTGTGTGCATGACCTGAGCCATTATTTGCGTCTTTTCATCTCGATCTGAGAGCTGCCTCAGCAGAGCAGGCATTCGGTCAGGGCACTGGCAAGTCACAAGGCTCTCAAAGATGCACTTTTATGTGCAGAAACAGTGGTTGCTTTTAATTTGTCTCACATTTCAGGGCTCCGTGCTGCTTTCCCTGCAGCAGGGAGAGGGAGGTGAGACCCTGCTGGGTGTCTGCTGGCTGCAGTAAGATCAGACATGCAGGTTCACACTCAGAATATTTATTTAAGAGTGCAAGAGTGAGGGGAGACAGTACACGACATGCAGATCAAGTACCAGCCACAGAGGTTGCAGAGGATGTCACGAGCTTGAAAACATGTTTAAAAGCTTCGTGGCATGCTCTGCCTGCAGAGACATCCTTGTTCTGCATCCAACTCTTTGGTCAGAATGGTCTGCACTGGATAGGTAAGAAGGACAGAGGCTCGGGCACTGATTTGCTACTCACTGGACCACTTGCATCTGAATTTGGAGCAAGAGACCTACTTTCAAGGAAGTCTCCCCAGACAATGTATAAATATTGTTTGAGGAATAGCACAAGCCCAAGTAAGGATGTTGCATCATACACATGCCAACTTGTATGTGTCTTCCAGACCAATGAATAGACTTTGCCTCTTATTTATCCATAAAACACTGTCATAGAAACTAAACTGTAGACAAAGCTGAATTTGTTTTAGGATGACTATTATAGCCCAGTGGTATTTCACAGAGAAAATTAAGACTCAACAGACTTAGATCAAAAAGTCAAAGAGGAACCAGGAGGAATGACACCCTGAAGCACTGAAGATTTGATTCCTTCCAGTGGCAGCTGTTGATTATTTGCCTTCAACTGTGCCAGCTTGCCTGGGCATTTCTATGATTTCCCATTATCCTGCCACGTGAGAAAGATGCTTGAACTTAGCCTCATAATGCAGGACTACATTTCTGTGCAGCAGTCTCACCATATACACAATGATGCTATGGATACAGGATGTTTGTAATCAGGGCATACATGTTATTGTCTGTCAACAGCACCTGGATTGAACTTACCTGTTCCACCAGCTCCCTGTCTGCAAACCTCTCATCCTGGGACAGTCTTCTATCCACACCCTCCCCTGCTGCTGTCTGCTGTTGTCAACACCCAAGCAAAGGGCGTAGGTCTGTGCTATTGGCAACAGGACACAAAGGCAACAATTCCTCAAAAATCATAGTTAGCACTATAACTCCAAACACTTTGGCCATGAGTTCCATTTTAGCCCCTTTACCCTTTCCCTGTCTAGATGCAAGTGTTGCCTTGCATCCTCATCACACTCTTTCATCCTTGTTCCCTGTTGGAATACCGCAGCTTTCTGGTGGCCACTATTACTATCTTCTGGGCTGTCCCATTCCAGGCTCCTGCTCTCAGCACCTGCAACATCTTGTCCTGGCCCTTCATGGACCCATGAGGGTGGCTCCTACCTTGCCCTTCAGACTGCTGCAGAACATCACTTTGCCCTTGGCCTTGGGATGTTGTATCCCAGCCTTGCCTCTGCTGTAGCTCTGAGTGTGACTGTCCACATCCAGCACCTTCTCCTGCAGATGTGCAGTGCCTGCTCCCTGTGCTCTTTGTGCTGTATCAGCAAGCAGAGTAAAAACAACTTTGGATAACGACTTTTCACAAATTGCATTCCATGGATTTGGCTCGTTGCTATGGCAAGACATCACTGCTTTCCAGAGAGAAAAAATATCGGACCTTTTTGGCTTTCTGTTTGTATTTTCATGAAAATTTTAATTTTCCATACGAACTCCAGCCAGGCTGAGCTCATGACTACTTAGAGGGCTTTGAGCCCAGGAGGGAATGTAGGTTTTGGTACACTGACTCTGCTTCACTGCAGTGGCTGGAATTAAATTCCTGACTTCTTTGTGTGGAGGGCTCTGGAATTTGAAAAGTATAATGAACAATTGCTCATATGAATTAATTAGAGCTTTGAGATGTGGATTTCCAATATGTCAACAAAAAAAAAAAAAAACAAAAAAAAACCTTGGGAAAGGCTTTTCTCTGACAAGGTCAGTCCTGGGCTCGAGCTTTGGCTGGAGGATGGCAGTGCCTAAGGGCAGTACAAGAAGAATGTCAAGGGAATGGGAATAGTCACTTTGTCAACAAAAGAAACCCCTGTTTTTTGATTTCTTTACCAATTGAGAGCTTTTTTCTGAACTGATCAATACTGTCCTGCTCTGATCTTCTTGTATGTGTGAATATGGGCTTTGCAGTACTGCTGTAAATTCGATGAGACAAGTTATCTCACAAGTTACCATGAAGCTGGTGAGTCAGGAAGTTCTATCCACACAAATATTCCAAGCTAGGGAACAGGAACAGTTCAGAGTAGAACAAGTCCATTGGCACTTCTCTCCTTGGCCAGCTCTGTGGCTTTTTGGCTTCTTTGCCTGCATTCAGACATCTGCCTCTGCCTTACACTATGCAGAGAGCAGTTCCACTGATCACAGTTCAGTGGGATGACTCACACACATGTTCCTGCAAGGCTGGGATGTGCATTAGTAGGAATTTTTAGTCATTAGATGGCTGTGTTCATTTAATAAATTAGACATAGTATATATTTCTGACCAGTGTTTAACTTTGGATCAAGTTTCCAAAAGAGATGCAAAACTGTATACTAGGAAAACAGTCTGGAGCTCTACAGGACATAAAGGGAAACTTCAAAGACACAAAATCAAGTTCACAAGGAGGATTTCAGAAAGGGAAGTAAATAATGGATACCTTTTCCCTCCATGAGGAAGCAAACAGATGGGAAACTATGGATAGGCTTCAAAAGGAAAAAGCATGAAGCTGTGGTCCATAAAAATAAGCTGAAGATCCATTCAGATGTGTCTCACTTGTTCATCAAACAGGCAACCCAACAAGCTGGGTGAAATCCTGCTTTGTCAGATTGAGCTTCAATTTTTTTTCTCCCTTTCTCTTTTATCCTCTGGTGTTTCTTTTTTTCCTTGCAGAAGGAGGAGATCAGGGTGACCTCTCCCCAGCTCCTTTCCATATCAAACCTGTAGAGCTGAGTGTGATCTGACATGAACTGAGTTTGCCAAGCAGCATTCACCGCATTGCTCAGGACTCCTCTGAAGTTTGTCAGACACTGTGAGTGACCACTGCTCCTCATGGCACAAAATATCCAAGAGCAGACCCTCTGCTGGCATAAATTACCACTTTGCAGCCTCTACCTTGGTCATTCACACTTGAAGGTGGCACTTCAGCCAATTTGTGATGGACTGTGTCATCCTGGGAGATGTGAGCAGCCACCTCTACTTTCCCTCTGATCATAACTTAAAGGTGACCTTGCAGCGTTCAACAGGCCCGTAGTTTGAGATATGGAAACCTCAGAGCAAAAACTCTTTCCACACACCTCAGACTCTCTCAACAACTAAGTAAATCGATATTTTTTCCAGAGCTAGAATTGGTCCAGCCCAGACATCACAGTCTTAAATGCTGGTGAAAAAGGAATGTATGGTTCCTGTGTGCCCAAGATCTTGTTCACACAATTCTGTTTTCCATATTGATCAAGCAGTAAACACATGTGGCCTCATCATTTAGCTTTCTTTGTGTCTGGCTCAGAGCTTGCCTGGGGAACCATGAATTTGACCTGCCAGTCACATTGCCTGCATAGAAACTTCTCCTCAACCCTCAGACTCTTCTGAGACCATCCAGTAAAAGCCAACTACCATATCTGGTAGTGTTCAAAGCAATATTATACACAAAACTTTCACACATGCTGAGGGTTGAACACGTCTCTTTTCCTTGGTTGTGATGGGATTCCTTGCAGCCCTCTTAATTTCTAAGAACGCATTTCCATTAAGGGCACATCTCAGAGCAAATTCTCAATAGAAGATGTCTCTTTAGGACCTGTACTCATTCCATATGGTATCAGGCAGGGATAAGATTATCTCACACCTAAGAACATGCACAATAACTATTGATTCTCATGCATAAACAGAGGAGTAAATATGATAGAGATTATTTCCCTGCTTTGAAAATTCCAGGAAGGAAGAAAAATAAATAAATACAAACCAGCCAGTGTGTACTTTGCCAGATGAAATCAGTAAGGAACAATGCTTGTTTTTGAAAGTATAAGAGCCTCTTAAATACAGTGAAAATATTCATTTGGTTTTTAACAAGAAGGAAACAATAATTGCACAGTTGTTTCCACTGATAGTCACTCTCTGGACAAATGTGACTGGCAGCTTTCTCCAGTGATGTACAGCAGCAGGTTGAAAGAAAACTTAGGGGAAGTAAAACAGTTTAAAAGAACAAAGAAAAAAAACCAGCTGAGTAGCCTGAGAGCAGGAACATCAGCAACATTGGTCTTTCTGCGTGGTAGAAAGTCACCTGAGAGTCAGTAACACCAGGAAAGCAGCCACACAAAGTGTGTGATTTGTGTTGGAAGGGATTTAAAAATCAACCAGTTCCAAATCTCCTGCCACAGTCAGGGACACCTTTCACTAGACCAGGTTCCTCAAAACCCCATCCAACCTGACCTTGAGCACTTCCAGGGATGCAGAAGCCACAACTTTCTCAAACAAGTTGTTTAAGAAAGAAACAGCCCTGTTACTTTATTCCATGAACCATTCTTATACCCTTAGTCCCAAGATCTGCTATACCATGTGTGGTATAGAAACATTTCCTATGGGCAATGCAAAAATGTTAAACCACCTTGTGATGGTCATGGTGGGACAGAGACTTATCTGGGCCACAGTATCTGCTGGTGTAAACTGGCATCACAGTCAAAAAAAGGCAACAACTCACACTCTGCAGGAGGAGTGAAGCTGAGAGGCTGGTGGGGAGGCAGTCTTGCTCGAAGATGGGCCAAAATTAAGCCCAGCAATGCTAATTGAGAATCACAGAATCATTTAGGTTGGAAAAGATCCTTAAGATCATCAAGTCCAACCATTAACCCAAAAATGCCCCATCTACATGTCTTTAAATCCCTCCAGGGATGGTGACTCAACCACTGGGCAGCCTCTTCCAATGCTTGACAAAATGTTTGATTTGATACACATTTTCAGGACAATTGAAGTAGCTGCAAGTTCTGAGTTCAAAGCAAAAGCTTTCTAGCCTTGACTTTAATTACAAAGCATCCTCTAGATTTGGACCTTGGTCTGGTGAGCCAGGACACCACTTGTCTTGCAGGAGGTACATTTGTCTTCCAAAATGCACAATGAGTGGACAGTACCCACTTTCACTCTATTCCAGATAGATCCTACAGAAGGATCTCACAGATCTACAGCCACAGGGAGAGTGAAAAGCACTGCACAATAGTGATGCACACATCTTTACTGCCCAGGGTGTCCAGAAAGACCAACCATTGAACTGGTTGATGGATACAAGATGTTCTCATGCCCTGTCACAGGAACATGGGCTTGGACAGGGATAATCACATTTAGGTAATTTCTCCCTGGGGCAACTGTGCCCCACCATCTGCCTATGTAGGACCCTTTCCCAGAAATTTGTTTTCCTCCTGTCTGGCAGTTTCAGCCAAGAAGTCTGAATGAATGCATTTGTTCATCACATAAATTCCTGAAAGACAAGGTTATGAAAATACTTAATTTCCACAACAGGAGGCTTTGACTTCGGGGCAACCTCTGTGCCAGTGTCATCTCTGCTAAAAGACTTACAAGTATGTTCAGATCTGTGAGATTAAGAGTTGTGTAAAAGGGTTAGGGGTTGTGCTGAAATATTGCTGAAAGGCATCACAGTGATTGCTCTGACTCAATATGAAAGGAGCCTTGTTATGCAGCTCCAGTTTGGCCAGTGGGGGATTTCATTCCAGCTCCCTTGGGATTAAAAGTTCCAGTTCTTTCCCCAATGCTCTAACACGTAGCTGCTCTGAGGCATTGGGGTACCTGGTTCTATTACAGAGATGTATAAGGGAGCCACTACACTCATGTAATCAGACTCCTTGAAAGTCTGAGACAATTGGGATTGTTCAGCCTTGAAAAGAGAAGGTTCTGGGGAGACCTTAATGCCCCTTCCACTACCCAAAGGGGTCCTACAAGAACTCTAGAGAGGGACTTTTTACAAGCGAATGTAGTAATAGGACAAGGAGTAATGACCTTAAACTGAAAGACAGCAAGATTAGATTAGATATTAAGAAAAAATCCTTTACTGTGAGGGCCATGAGACACTGGAAGGCCCAGAGAAGTCGTGAATGTCCCATCCCTGGAAGTGTTCAAGGCCAGGGTGGATGGGGCTCTGAGCAACCGGGTCTAGTGGGAGGTGTCCCCTGTCATGGCTGGGAGGATTGAAAGAAGATGATCCTGGTATCCCTGACATAACTCCTCAGATGACCGTTTCTCCCACAAATTCATTGCTTGTGCTGGAACAAAAGCACTGTCCTCACCTCTCATCTCTGGGCTTTTTTGGGGAATGTTCCCAGAGTTGTGCTGCTGTGATGTGACTGCCAGGAAATGGTCTCAAATGAGTAATGTCTTTTATAGCAGGTGAGTTGTAGATCCATATATTAAACCACGTATTAAATACTAATGGGAACAAAAGTGGTGAGCAAAACCTAGTCCAGTTTGAGACCAGTTCTTTGGCTCAGGGCCAGCACACAGTGACAATTTTCTAGCATTAGGGCCTTCCTCTGGCAGAGCTGTGATCTTCACATTTAATGGCTTTTGATGGATTTTTTTCCCCACTTTTAATTTAGTCACGGCTGTTTTACTCCACCCAGACTTCTGACATTCTCACTCACCTGTGGCAAGAAATTAAAAACACCCATAAAAAAACTACATGAAGAAATGAAAGAAAAATACTGTTTAATGTACGAACATTAAGTTCTCTCCCTCTGTCCCTTTATCCACCTGATTGACTGTAGAGTTTGCCAGTTTTCACCCTGACAAAGACTCTTTCCTTCTGTGTCCCTCACCATGGAGGATACATCCTTAGGCTGCTGTCCTTGGAGGCTCTCACAGACATTTGAACATATTTATCTTCCCTCTCCAGCTTTGGTTTATCTGTTTCCTATTAAGGTGACAGTCTTGCTCTCCGTCTTCACTAAAACAGTCAATTGGAGAGGCAAATACTTCTCTGCATGTGTTATCTCCAGCACTTAACTGGCTAAACAACAACTTGTTACCTCAGGAAAGGGCAACTCCTTCATCTTTCACAAATATGTGCATCATCCAGTGTGAAGGGCATCTCCTGCTGATCCCAGTGTTTGATAAATCCTCATATCTGCAGGTTTCTGTACAAGCACACTGGATACAAACAACCACACAGCATACAAGTTATTGCTCATTATGGTGTGTGAGGTTTGTATTTAGCAATGATTTCTGAACAACCTGGGACAACTGGTCATGGCTGACCTAAAAGTGCATTCTTCACTGGAAGTTTTGCTGCTCTTGCTGTCCTTCCCTGCACCTTCTGCAGTGCATCCTCCTTTAAGAATTGTGCCCACAGTTGCCTGAATTAGTAATAACAAAATCAAAGTCAGAAAGGGCCTCAAGAAATCCTCTTGTCCGAACTCCTGGTCAAAAAAGGGCTTTGAGATTAGATCTGATTTCAGGAGTTTTGTTTTGCTAATCTTATTAATATCTCCAAGGATGGAAACTCTACAGGCTTTCTGGGTAACCTGTTTCAGTGCCTGAATTAGCATTGATAGCAAGGAAATTTTGGCTATGGAAAGTCACTCCAATCTTGTCTAATCATTGGATTACCACAGTCTGGAGCAAATTTAGGATGAGTACCTGCCAGCCTGGACCTGATTAGCATTGTATCTCTGTTCTTTGTGTCTCATTATCAACAACTCCAACTAGTTCCCCCAAAGAGTTCTGGCTCCAGGGACTGTGACAGCTTTCAAATTGATTGCCCATGGTCATTTCTTGTTCAGATTCAATTTCAGATCATTTATTTTGGCTTCATGGGCAACATTCTGGGATTCACTTCCTTCAGCCTTTCTGACCATTGATGCAAACTTTTTCTTGGCACCTTGGACAAGAAAAGTCAGTGGATCAAACCAGCCACTTGAAGACACTTCCCACAATTCTTTCTAGCTGGAAAAACTGGGAGCAAGGGAGAAAGTTTTGATACCTTTTTCCTTCTGCTTTTTTTTTTCTGTGTGTGTGTGTGTTTTGGGTTTTTTTTGTTTGTTTTTTAAATCCTTCTTTATCAAGACTTGAAAAATATCCTGTTTTCAGGTTTCCAGATGGCCCCAGCTCTATGATTATTTATTGTGTGGACATGAGGAGGCTGGTTGGCAATAAACAAAGGTCCACAAATTTTCAAAGGAATTCAAACCACTTGTTGAAAACCCAATTAAGTATCATACAGACTAGCTGCATGCTACAGTGATTGCAAATGCTTTGTGTCTCAAGTGCTATCTTAGCACAGACATCAACTTTATAATTTTAATTTCCTTACGCTCACCCTCTCTTCAGTTCCGCCCGGGTGATTTATTTGGGCTTTTCAAGTGGTATAAATTAGCATAAATTGAAATGTCAATATCAGGCAAGAGAAAAAAAAAACACAACAACAACAAAAAATAATTGCTGTTGGGAAAACTATGTGCCTTTTTTCAGCTTCCTGAAGCATCCTTATTTTTAAATGAGGAAGCATATCCACTTCAAAATGCTTTGACCTCAAGTAGTTTAGTTAGTCTCACAGAGCAGAAGAAAGTGCAGGTCATGCCTTAGAAGACTCTAGAGGTTTGTCACTCTCATTTTCCCATTCTCACAGTGCAGGAGTTGATAAACCTCATGATTTACGTGGTTAGGATGTATAAGAACACATGGCAAAGGGCTTTGTTGGGTGATGGGTGCCCTGAGTGCAGGTGATGGGCTATGACTGACCAGGCAATCTCATGTCAGTAGCTGAGAAACCACTTTGCAACAGCTGCGTGACATTTTTATCCTTGTTTAAGACTTGATCAATCACAGGATCAACTAAGAATCAGACATCAACCCAATTTAGCAGCCCTGCAGCCTGCCTGCTGTAATCCAAGCCCTTATTGCTCTCTCAAATTACCTGAAGGGAGGTTGTAGACAAGTGGGTGTTGGTCTCTTCTCTCAGGTAACAAGCAATGGGATAAGAAGGGACAGCCTCAAGTTGCACAGGGGGAGCTTTAGTTCAGATATTGGGGAAAATTTCTTCACTGAAATGGTGGTCAGGCATTAGAACAGGCTGGTCAGGGAAGTGGTGGAACCATCACCCCTGGAAATGTTCAAAAAACACATAGATGTGGTGCCTGGGGCCATGGCTTAGTGGTGCACCTGGCAGTGCTGGGTTAATGCTTAACTCAACTATCTTAGAGGTCTTTTCCAGCCTTATCAATTCTATGATTCTAAGTCTTATCCCAGAGGAAGGATGGAGAATATATCTCTGTTGGAGGTTTGTGCAGAAGAAATTCATGCAGCAAAAAGGATTGACTACTTTTTTCATTTCATACAGAGGATGTTCAGATGGTATCACGCTGGGCAGGAGCAGAATACAAGAAATCACCTGTCTTATGAGCAACTCATTGCTCTGAGGACAGACAAGAGTTTAGACACTGCAGAAAACCAGGACAAAAAGATGATCCCTAACACAGTGAACTTCCCAGCTGAGGTGACAGGGATTAGATGTAGAGATGATGGTGTTGTGCTAGATGACACTGTTTTAGAGGAGGTTTTTTAAAAGCCAAAGACCAGCAACGCAGTGCCATTTCTAATTCATCTAGTCCATTCTCCAGTCTTTAGGAAATCCTTCATTTATCGTCTTCATCTGTGGCATGGAATCAACTCTAAAAACAATCATTTGAGAAGTCATGAGCACAAGGTTGAGAAACAAATGAGTTTTTTCTGCAGCCATATCTGTATGGGAAAGAGGATCTCTGTCTTTCTTCACTCTTCACCAAATATCCAAGCATCACTTGACCAAAAGTGCTAAAGGAGAGCCAAATGTCACAACGTATGGGGGCAGCTGTATTAATGAACTGTGTGACTAGAAGCAGCCAAGAACCAAATGAAGTGCCTGGAATAGGTCACTTCAAAGCAGCTGCAACATTTTGCACATGCTTTTTTGCAGCCTGGGGTGCTGTAGCCACTGATCTCATGATCTTCTTGCCCACTATTCATTCTGCCCAGTTCACATGGTCATAGACCATAAACTCCTGTGCCCTTGCACACAGAGTGTGCAAACACTAATCTTTGATTCTACGAAGCCAGGTTTTCCTCTCTAGTTGTTATTCCATGCCAAAAGGAGGAGCAGATTTCCAGAGGTAGCAGCAGTCAAACCTTTCAGAGCTGGGAGCTCCATTATTTCTCTGCTACAGGTACATTATAGCTCCTCAAGGCTCATTACTTCCCTCGCCTTCAGGAAAATCGGAGACCTTGAAGGGATCAATAAGTACATTATTACTCTTGTTCCATTACACTCCTGCTTGATTCTGAGCCATCTGAGGGAAGCTGTTCATTGGCTCCAGCTTTCACAGCCAGGCAGCTCAGCTCTGAGGTGGTGCCAGTCACCCCTCTCTGCACTAGGTACTTTGCCTATGAGGGTAATCAGAACTCATCATTATCTTAAAGGCAGCAATGAATGTATTAGGGATGAGGCACAAAGGTGGTAAAACTGCTGAATGTTCTTCTTGACAACCTATGAGCTTTCCATTCTCTCAGCTGTAGAATTGGAGCAGTGTTTAGGGCAAAAGAGACTTCATTGCTTGTTAGTTGCTTTGTTCAGGACAAAGTTGTCTCTCCAGCTCTTCTTAGAAAGAGGATTCCCATTTCCTAATGCAAACCACAAAACATCTTAGTGTATGTGTCCTATTTTTATGCCATAACAAATGTCTAGAGCCAGCTGTGTTAGTTTATGTGCCTGTACAAGTAAAACTCAAAATTGGAAACCTGTTCATTTTCCAAAATCAGTGCACAAAGGGGAAAATCATCTTCCCAAACTACTTTCCTGCATGTTGGTGACACTAAGCCCAAAGACCACGTTCTCATCTCAGTTAAATTGGCATCAACCTGCTCACTTTCCATCACTGCCCATCTAACTTCCAGTTTCCAGATGCAATATTGGCACCTTTTACAATCCCTCCTGCCATTAATGCAGGCACTTGAGGCAAGAGATGTGACAAGGCTTAGTTCCATTTTGACTTTGGAAAAAGAACTTTTATGATGACCTGCAACCCTTTGCCCTGACAGAAACTTTCTGCTGAAAGAATTTTCTTAATCATACAAAGATCTAGATATTAATTTCTATCTGAAAGTCACCAAAGTTTGAAATGAAAATTAGATGCTTATTTTAACAGAGCACAGTTAATTATTGGAGCTTTTTATGATGGGATGGAGGAAAAATCTCCACTGTTTGACCCTCTTAGTCAAAGCCTGATATCTTTCTAAAAAGAGCTGTGATAAATCATTAAGCAGCAATCTGAATGAGATTATAAAATCAGTGGAACATCCACCTAAGACACCTTTCTCCACACCCTGAGCTTTTGTATCTGTTTATTCTTTTGGTGGAACCAACATTCAAAGCACTACTCCATCACACTGTCTGAGCTTTACAAATAAGTGAATCCTCACAAGTTTTAGTTTAAAACCAATTTCTTTATATGGTGTCAGTGCCAATCTGGAGGCTTTTAACAAGACTTCTACAGGCAGGGGTGTGTTTTTTCCCTTAAGGAAAAATCCAGAAAGCAGCAGGATATAGCCAAGCTGCAGAGCAGAAAGGGACAAATACTGCAAGTGCAACATTATCCCCTCCAGTTCGTTCTTCTGTAGGTCTTTTCTCATTGTGGATTTTCTCACTGTGAAGAGACCAGTGTTTCATTTCAGCACCTCAGGGAGAAATAGCCTAAAAATCCGTTTGCTGCTTAAACAAAGAGAGAAGTCCCTCTTAAAGCAAAGAAATCTTTAGAGGGATTTCCTAAAGCATCCTCAAAAATTGGGGCAAAACTGCTGTAGACATTCTAAGAATTACTTTCTCTCCCTGTTCCAATACATTTACCCAAGATATGATCTTCAGGGAAATGGAATCAATCTTCATCTCCTAGGATCATACAGGGGTTTACAGCCCAGGCTCTGAGGCAATG
>JAWWTY010000077.1:147672685-147717315 GCA_035222235.1 Margarornis squamiger | reverse complement strand
CCTCCCTTCTCCTCCCCTCCTCTCCTCTCCTCTCCTCTTCTTTTCTTTTCTTTTTTTAAAGTGTTTTGTGCTGCAAACACAAAACATGCAGAGACTCTGACTATGCCACAGGCTGGACTTTCAAGAATTGAACTGATGGGACAGAAATTTCAAACAGTTTGGGGCTCATTTGGCTATGGTTGGAGGAGAATGCACACAAGTAGTTCTCAGCTGTTTTTTGTTAGGATTAAAAGACAAAAGGCACTGAACATTTTGTTTCCTGCACTAACAATTTTTCTTTTGCTACCCCATAAAAGTAAGCAGACTCCTGTGATTCTGTCTTAGAGATATCCAGAGGGATGGTGCCCCATGAATTGACTCCTGAGAAAATATCTAACCATTTGGGTAGGAATTTCATATGAATAACATGTCTCAGTGAAGAGCTTTTTTTCTAGTTTCTTTCAGTGGTAAGGCTAGGACAGGGGTTCACATTCTCCTAAGGTAATATTCTTAAAATCCTCTATAAAACATCAAACTCTCAAGAGACAGCTGATCACCTTGGCCTGAAAGCGACAGAATTTAGTTGTTTTATTCCTAATCATACTTAATCTAAATTTTCCCCCCTATAAATTCAAAGTCATAAAAATCCTCTTGCTTTCCCTAATTTCCTATGTTTGGTCTAGATAAAGGCTATTTTACAAAACACTCTGTGCCTGTGTATTTACATATAGCTTAACATAATGAGCCACTAATCTTATTTGAGGCCTCCAAGCACTATTGAAATATAGATTGTTATTAATAATGATAGCACTTACACGTTACTGGTGCTGAAATGCCAATCCTTCCCTCCCTGCCTGCAAATGTAGCAGCAGGGTATGTTAGCTGAATTTCAAATGAGTATGTCAGGAAAACAACATCAACCACGGCAGAAACTCCCTGCTTTACTGAACATGTTCCTCCTTTGAGTGAATTCTTGTGGGGCAGATTCCTAAACTAAATAAAAATAAGGAAGATATTACAATGTGGGAAACTTCAGACTGGGGTTTCAGCTGAACTGAGCTGACATAAGTCAGGCAAGTGAGACTCCACCAAGCCTGAAAAATCAGAGAGTAACTCTGGAGTCTCATCATCTTCACTGATAACTGATGGCAAGGCTGTTCCTGAAGGTCCTTGATCCCGAGATTCAGAACATGCAGCTTAGCTGGGAAAGCTGCCATGACTCCCTTCCCAAAGTTGCCCAGCTCTGGTGGCCACAAAGATGCCACTCTTCAGGTTTGCCATCTTTACAGTAAGTTTGGAGCATTTCTTCCAGAACAATTTTCCACCTGTAAACAACATTTTATGGAAACGGAGACATTGTACTGAGACATGTTGATTTTGGTGAAATAAATGACAGGAAACTTGGATTGTTTTGACTTCCACATTTTACTCTGGCATTGAAATGCTTTGTTTTGGTAAAAGCAGAGAGGGTTTGTTTTGACTTTCTTGCTCTGTTTTATTTCACCCTAATTTCATATTATGAGCCTTCCAATACTGTGTTTATATATTTGCCTGTTACAGAAACAGTTCTTTCAGCCATCTGAAAATACACTGAGATGAAAGAAAATGAGTATATTTCATCTTTTCCCTGAGTAGTATTGATTACTTCACAGCATAATGTTTGTACAATCACGGATGTTTTGGATGGCTTTTGTTTGTTTTTTTCTCGTTTCACTAAAGTTCCCTTTTGCCACAAAAGCAATTTTCAAAATGGCAGCTTTTGCCTCAAACGAGAACATTTATTTACCATCAAAACTAATGTGTTAACCAACAGTGTCGAATCCAAGGCAGCTGCCAGGACAATTAATTCGCCCACTGCCTGGCCACGGCTGCCCTTTTTCCTGCTGGTTTACTGGCCCTCTTTGTACAGTTCCCCCTTGCACTGGAATAAGTTTTCTGGCCTCCTCACTGGGGAGATAAAGTCCTATTTCAGGTACAAAGGTCTAGTGGAAGGTGTCCCTGCCCATGGGAGGGTGTTGGAACAAGATGATCTTTTAGGTCCCTTCCAACCCAAACCACTCTACGATTGCAGGATTCTCTCCAGCGTTCACAAAGGGCAGTTTGTGACTCCTGGATCAATGCAATGGAAAACCATTGCAACCAGGTGAATTTGCATGTTAATCCTTGCAAGGGTGTGCAGAAAACCTAAGAATATCTCCACAGAGTTGAGCACCTGGGTTCTGAACAGCATCCCTGTGAGGTTAATGGGTGGTGGCAGTGTATCTCCACCCACCTCACCCCCAGAGTGTCACCTCACATTAGCTTCTGATCCAAACAAATCCCAGCAATTAGAGCTAGGGAAGACCTGTGCAGTGAGTGTAGTGGGAACAGGATCTTTGCTGAAGATTTCCCCTTGGTACCTGATTCCTGGAAGTCAGGAGAGGCAGTCTGAGTCTCCACCTGGAAGTCTAATAACTAAAATACTAAGCTCAAAGCCAGGTCTCTGAATAACCCTGTCCCATGGTATATCCCACATGAACACAGTGCTGGGAACCCCCCTACCACTGTCCCAGTGCAAAAAATACCCCTTTCCTATTCTGCATAGCCCAGCTGGTGCTTTCTAATGCTTCAGGGTGTGATTTCAGGCTGCTCAGGTATCTGATATTTCCTTTCAGATTTATAACCATTTCCCTCCACTTAAGTCTCAATATTCCTCATACTCACCATGCATGAAAACTCTGATGTTTTATTCAGGGGCTGTTTTTTTCTGACCATACTTCTGCCAAATTAAATACCAGCAGCATAACGATGCTGTTGCACAGCTTCAGTTTTAATTCTCTGACAAGGTTTTTGCTGCTCCAGATTTTGACTAACATATTCTTGTTTCTCGATGCTTTCCTCGTTCTCACTTCTATTTCCACCTCTGTACTGCTGTTATCTGTTATTACCAGGTTGCCACAGTAACTGCATTCCTCAACACTCCTTATTTGTTCCACACCAATTGTTATAGGGACAGTGTTTGTTCTCATCGTTGCCAAGATCTTGGTCCTTTTTTTGTTGTGTGTGGAAATTGCGCCCTTATCTTCTCCCCTTTGTCGGTGGCTTGGAAGCTTTTTGGGGGAAGAAAGAAGAGAGGTACCTCCCCCTCCAAGTCCCCGTGTTCCCAGTTCTCACTGAAAATATTGCTGTTTTCTCAGGCAGTCGGCTCTCACACATCACCCTCCGCACGTCAGCAAGGTTTCCACCTCTCTGACCACCCAAGGAGCAAGGATGCTCCCTCTTCAGCCTGGTGCTCTCCACAAACCTGCCCTGAGCCTGAGCTACAGCTGCCCAGCAGCTCTTTCTGGTCTGCAGCAACTGGGCAGTCCCAAATCCCCCTCCACACCAATGCACCCTTCCTGAAACTGTGAATGAACTCCACGCTCGGCAAGGGGACCTCCTTTCTCTCTCTGTCTCTCTCAATCTCTGTGTTTTGCTGCCCTCTCCTGCTCAGCCAGGAAACATCCCAAACCTCTCAAACCGGGGACTGCAGATCCCCCCTGGAAATTATAGGCTCCCTCATATGTATGGCATGTCCTGCCAGAGCAGAGCATCCCCGATGGGAGCAAAGTGGCAGAGGCAGCAAGCAGGTACAGGGTATTAGTGAAGACCAGGATTAACACTTTCCAAGTTCTGGGGGAAAAAACAGCCATGGAGAAAATTTCTGCAGCAGAAGGAGTAATGCAATGCTTCTACAGCTTGACCCAGGTGCTAAAGGGGGCATTTTCCAATGTCCATATTGCCCTTAGGGTATTAAGGATGCTTCTGTCCCCTTTTTGCCCATCTTGCCCTTTTTCCTTCATTCTCAGGAGCTCAGGGTGTGGTGGCTGGGAGGACAGAGAAGTGCCAGCAATGCAGCCACCACTGTAGTGGAGCCTCTGAGCTCACACTTTGGGGCTCCCAACTGGCCCCCCGATATGCTCCATCCCATCAATAATAGCAGCAGCAGCCAGGTCAGTGAGTGTGACCACCTAAAACAGCAAAGGGCAGTGATCCCACCCCCTCCATGCAGCCTGGGAAGCATCTCACTGCCAATTTATCTGTCTCAGCAATGTTATTGCCCAAAAAAAACGGGGTTTATTCTCCATTTCAGGCATCACTGGAGTGATTTCAGGGTTCCTCTACTGACGTGTTGATTAATGACCTTGCTGTGCTGCAGAACAAAACCTTCTCGTGGCTGAAACAGAAACCCGTCACAAACATCATGAACTTCTGTGGTGCTGCCCAGGCATCAGGAATGGAGCTTCTTTCTCCTGTTAAAATCTACCAAAAGCAAGAGGAGATTGGGGCTGATTTCAGTGTATTCATTCACTTTATCCCTGAAGGGAATGCAAATGGTTTTCACTGACTCACTCCTTGTGATCAGTGCTGGGACATCCCATGGTAATGTAGTCAACTAAGCCATAGAATAACTGAATCATAGAATACTTTGGGTTAGGAGAGACCTTTAAGGGTCACCTGGTCCAAACCTCCTGACATGATCAGGGACATAGTCAACTAGATCAAGTTGATCAGAGCTCTGCCCAACCTGCCCTTGAAAGTTTCCAGGGATGGGGCAGCCACCACCTCTCTTCTCTTCCTTCACTGCTCTCAGTTGACAGCTGTGCATGTTACTGGATCCATGGCTTGCTTCAGACATCAAGCTGCTTTCCCTACCTAAAAATAGATGGGCAAAGATTTATACATGGCTGCATGTGTTTTACATTCACAACTTCTTTGTATTCGTCATAATTGTTTTCTTTATGAAGACATGGTAAAAATGCCAAGAAAAGTATCATTGACAGCAAAAGATATACTTTAATTACAAGAGCAATTTAATTACAGGAAGGCTGGAAAGGGACTTTTCACAAGGTTTTGCGGTGACAGGACAAGGGGTAATGCCCTTAAACTCAAGGAGAGTAGGTTTAGATTAGATATTAGGATTAAATCCTTTACTGTGAGGGCAGTAAGACACTGGTACAGCTGACCAGAGAAGTCACGGATGCTCCATCCCTGGAGGTGTTCAAGATGAGGCTGGGATGGGGCACTGAATAACCTGGTTTAGTGGAAGGTGTCCCTGCCCATGGCAGAGGGGTTGGAATGAGATGATCTTTAATGTCCTTTCCAACCCAAGCCATTCTATGATACTCTGAATATAATTTCTACCTGACCAACACAGCCATCAGGTAATGCTTGTTCCACCCAAGAGAGGGGAGACAAAGGCCAGGGTGGTGCTATAAATGCTGCACAAACATGGACATGGGCATAAATGGGACAATAAAAAAGCCAAGAAAAAAAAAAAGCTGAAAAAAGATGGAACTTGGCAAGTCAAGTAACACAATATTTATTGGGTTTTGATAGAAGAATTTATTGAGTAAGAAAAAATTACACCAGCCAATAGAGGATGAAAATAAGCACGTTGCAAGAGCTGGGTTAAAACTCTATCCAGTCATAAGGGGAGGAATATAAAGCAAGAAGAAGGATAGATCCAAGACAGGGATGGTGGACATGTTACTCACATGGTCAGGAAGGTGCTGCAGGTGAACTGAAGCAGTTGGGATCTTGGAGGGGATGTTGCAGAACCTGTCACCAGGCTGCAAGCAGGGAAACACTGACTTCTCTGAACAACCAAGTTACCCCAAACCTTTCCCAAGAATGTAATTCCTTATAATGATGTCAATATCTGGAGCTAAGGAACTCCAGGAAAAAGAAAAAAAAAAAACCTGGCATCAGGCAGAAATGGCTGAGAAACCTACCCCAAAAGACAGTTTTATTTTAAATTCAGATGCTAATATTTACACTGAAATGTTGAGCCACAGGAGGATGGAATCAACTGAGCCTGCAAAAGCAAAATAGGCCACATTATTAGACAGTACTTTTAAAATCAGTTTTGATGTTCACTTAATTATATCCCCTTGGCTGAGTCAGAAAAACAGAATCTTGCCTTATTATTACCATTTCACATTGTTTTGAAGGTCTTTGATTGGGTTCGGTGGATGATATTAATGGGACCTGTCAAACAATAGGATAATCTTCATCTCAGTGAAAAAGTTATTTCTCCCAAAGGCACATTTTTTGATAAATGGCTCTTTCATGTAGACACAAGGCATTGAGTCGTGTTCAAAATATAATGGCTTACATGATTAACACAGAGTTAACATGGGAAAGGTATAATGTACTTTGGAAAAATATCTTTATTCCCAAGAAGGAAAAGAAAGATGGGGTAGAAAGAGCAATATTTACTGCCAGGTCTACAGCAACTACATCCACACATGGTTTAATTATTTGAATTCCACAGCCCTCCAGTAAGGTGGAGGTCCAGGGAACTAAGGACAATACATCATCTGGAGTTGCCTGACAGTGTAACTCCATTGGAAGAAAATTCCTTGATAAGTTTATCAAAACTATTACCAGAATGAGTAATTTCTTCCAGCACAGTTAGAACTTGAGTGCAAAATCAATCAAATCAGTGAAAGCAGAAAGGTGTGTTTGTCAAAGCAGTATTACCAGCAAGGAAGCATATTACAGCAAAAGTGCAGAAAACTGCACTTCTTTTGCTCAGAAAAGCTATAATTTGGCAAAGAACTTCAGCATGTGCCTAAATTATGAAGTATATTACACAGGATGGAAATCAAGCAGTGAGGTTGTTATTCCCCAGAATGGTGCAACTGAATTTCCTCCATTTGGCAATTAACAGAGCATGGGAAAAATACTTTAGAAATCCAAGAATAAATATATCCATAGAAGTAGTAGCACAAGTCTGATTGGTGCAAGACTTTTGGCTATGATGTCCAAACTCACACAGCTTGTACAACTACACCCATTACAGATTCACCTGTGATTGAACACACTACAGATCTGCCAATAAAACCAGAGCGCCTCAGGCCTTTTTGGAAACCCATTCTACATAAGAAACATGAAAATCCTGACTTCTGTTATTTATGATTTAAAGCAGAATCTCTAGAGCTTTTCCAAGGCTGAGAAACGTGCAGCTTCAGGGTATGTGGCAACCTCCAGCCAAGAGAGGTCAGGGGGAACATCATCTCCACACTGGCAGATTGTCCCATGGCAGCAGGACTGCCTGGAACATCTCAAGGTGTGTGCTGTGGGCTCTTGCAAAGGACAATTACCTGACCCTGTCTGTAATTCCTCTGTCTCTGGCCACCAGGGGCATCTCCGTGAGGATCTCAAAGGACATTGGTAATGGGACATCTCTGGGATGGTCCTTGCTTCTTCCCCAGCTAAATGCAGCCCACCCAGAGGCTTGAGTGTCTCTGTGTAAGGCATGTCCAACCTGTGCAAGGTATGTCTAACTGGAAAGGAGATTGTAGCAAGGTGGGGGTCAGCCTCTTCTCACAGGCAACCAGCAACAGGACAAGAGGATATAGCCTCAAGCTACAGCAGGGGAGGTTCAGCTTGGACATCAGGAAGAATTTCTTCACTGAAAGGGTGGTTTAGCACTGGAAGGGGCTGTCCAGGTTGGTGGTGGAGTCACTACCCCTGGAGGTGTTCAAGAAACAACTGGACATGGCACTTAGTGCTGTGGTTTAGTTGACATGGTGATGATCAGTCAAAGGCAGGACTCAATGATCCTGGAGGTCTTTTCCAACCTGAATGATTCTGTGAGTCTGTGATTCTATGTCTGCTTTCAGGTTAAACCCAAAGGGTGACAGGAAATGTAGCTGTACACTGGGAACTGCAACTAGAACTGGAAATGTGGGGAGGGCAACATAATGGGGGAGATGTTCAAAGAGAAGTGAAGAAAGGAGATTTGGTAGATATAATGTGACCCTTTATCTTTTCAAGTCAGTCCTGGAGCAGCTTTGTGACTCTGAAGAGTGTTAAGCAGAGAGCTCTGGACTCAGGCCTCAGAGGTCATGTCCCTACCATCATACTACTTAGTTTTCCAGTCACCTCCAGAGCCCTAGCTCCTGATTATCTCCAGACACATAAACACCAGTTCTATCCCAAGGTATTTTGCAATAAATCAGTCTTGTAGAAAACAACCCCTGCTTTGTCATGAAGAGTTTTTAATCTAAAACTCTTGCCCAGTGAGCAACGTGGATGAGGTTTCATAAGGTTCATCTCTCCTTGCCTTCCAGTGTGTTCAAACAGAGTCCCAGCTGGTTTTGCATTTCCACAGCACGTGGAGTGCAGTGTAAAAGCAGTAGGTCTGATCTGTAGGAGGTCACTGTGGAGAAATAGTGAGCAGAACCAATGAGGGGAGTAGGGAAAGGGATGAAAGAATGATTGAGAAAACACAGAAGATGATGTGATGAAAACCCCAGACCTTGTAGGATCTCTGTGTTGATCACATTCCTACTCAGCAGCATTTCCCACTGCAAAGCAGCCAGTTCCCAGTTACAACTCAGCACTGCAGTCCCTTTCCCCAGAGTGCTGACCTCCTATCTCACCTGCAGAAATGGTGGCCAAACACAGCAAAGTCCAACTCTGCAGGGCCAAAATTTCTCCTGGAATGGTTACAGCTACGGTACGCTCCAGTCTGTCCCAGTAGAGCTGCATGGAGCTTTGACAGAGGAAATCTGGGCCCAGTCCTCGAGAGTTCGTGAACCTTTCAGTAAAACTGGCCCCTGTTCCAAAAAATCCTGGGCTGGCATCCAAGAAAAACTCTAGCTCCAAGAACACCCTGCCTTGCCAATAGCTCTTCTGCATCCATCCACCCAGCTCACACCAAGAAACGCTCGGTGCTCTTTTCATCTTTAATTGCACACCCAGAAGTGGAGAGGGATCTTGCTAGCAGGAGAACAAGTGAGAACAGAGAGGCCAGGTGGCTGCTAAAAGCAGCTCCAAGGATCCTTTCTGCTCTCCAGTAGCTGGTTTAACAAGTGGGTATTAGTTCACACAAAATTACAGCTGCATTCCTGTGGAATTATACACTCCATCCACATCTGTTCTTGCACTGAATATCGAGGAAGAGGGAAGGAGAAGCTATTAGACTTTTCCTCTCATTCTGCAAGCATTTGGGCATTTGGTTTTATGCATCTGTTAACCTACTCTGGGAAAATGACTTTCAAACACATGGCATGAACCCAGCGATCCGCAAATAGAGAAAGGGATTTGATGGTGTGTGCCCTTGCAGACAATAGCTTAGTATGGGCATTGTTAGGACAGGCCTGGCCAGCCCACAGCTGCCAGGCTTCATTTGCTGCCCACACAGTCCAGAAAAGGCTCTCATGTACATCTCTGGACCTGCAGCAGTGCTAATCTGCCAGGACCTCCCTGGGTATCTGAGCCCTCAGTCATTGCAGGAGGGACAACCCAAACTCTTCAGGTGGCTGATGGGACTCTGTTGTGCAGCTCAGCCAATGCCACTCTGATGTCATCAAGTCATAGAATACCCTAAATTGGAAGGGACCCACAAGGATCATCCAAGCCCAACTCCTGGCCCTGCACAGGACAGCCCCTGAGAGCATTGTCAAAACCCTTCCTGAACTCTGGCAGGCTTGGGGTGGTGTTCACTTCAATGTCACTCTGCTGTGTCCTGTCCAGCCTGTGGACCACACCTTGGAGCACTTCCAGCTCTCCAGATATGTGTGTGAAATACCCACATTTTTCAATTCTCAGCCATATGGAGAGCCTGGCATGCTGCAGGTAGGAGCAGGGATGTTTCTGCCCTGGAATGACAGTGTTCTTCCAGCTCCTTTTTTCAGGAAGAGGTGAGATATGCTCAGGAGACGTAGACACTCATCTTGCAACAGCATAAGGCAGAAGTGCTCTCTGCCAGGGTTGGAAATCCTTTCAACCACAGGGCACACAGCAAGCAGCTTGAAGGATTTACAAAGCACTGGTACATGAAAGAAACCACGGTGTGGATTTTTTTAGGTTTAGTCAGACAGGGTTGGACAGGGCTAGACAAGCAGGCTGCTGTCGTTCGCATTGCATTCCTGGCTATTGCATGTTCAATGAGCAGTGAAACTCTGCCCCTGATAGATGCACTGAGTGGGAACGATAGCAGTGGAACAGCTTAGCACCACATCACTGTATAACCTGTACCACTGACATTGATTTTCTTTTCAATCAAGAAAAAACAGGGGAAAACTCTGCTTCTAACTCTGCCACCTCCAGGAATTTCCAATCATCCATGCAGAGAAGCCTGTTATCATGGCTTTGAAAATTATAAAGGAAGCAAAAATCCTGCTGCTGGTTTGACAAGCAGTGCGAGCCCTCTGAGGAGCGGGTTCAGGTCTCCCTGCCACCTCCCATTCCCTCCACGGCTCTGAGCAGGCTGTTTGATCTCTCTGTGTCCTTCAGATCTGCCTCTATAAAATCAAACTAATGCTGCTGACCCAGAGGGCTGTTGTAAGGAGAAAGGTCTCCACTTATCTCTGGTCCCACACAGAAGGAACCAAGAGAGAGCATAAGGAGAGGAGTAGGGGTTTATGTTCTGCTCTGCTGCTTAATTGAATAAGCTGCTATTTGCAAGTAATTGGGGAAAAGCACTTAAGTGTCTGCTAGTGGGGTGTAAGAGGAGAATTCTTCTAATTTACATCTCATTGTCGCTGAGATAAACATGCTTTTCTCTTTCTTACCAAATTACTGGGAATGGTGGCCAAACTGTGCAACACCAATCTCCTGGGTACGGGTAGACAGCATTTGTGCTTAGCACTGGTAGGACAAATTATTAATGAGACCTTTCTTAATGGTGATGCCTTTTAGCTACTGCTATCATCTAATGACTAAACTAATGGGTAGCTAAAGCCTGGAAGTTTCACCTGCTTGTCTCATGGAAAAAAACTTTTCTCCCTTCAGCCTCCCATCCAGTCCAATTTACAAACTCCAGTTTTGCTGCAGATTTACCCAGCAGTGGAACTGGAAGAGGTTTAAGCCTGCTTACAGCCAAAATAGTGGAGTGCCCTGGGCTCACTGAGCTCTCCTGCACATCAGCAGGCTGCACGTCAGGATCTCCCCTTGAGCAGGGACATCTCTCAAGGTTACTCCTTGAGGCTGAGAGAATCTTTATTGTGTCAGACACTTGATAAATGAACTTGAAATAAGAGCACTGAAACTTTGACATCTTAGCTAAGTGATATAAAGGATTGATTGTGCACGTATAATCCTTTAGATATAAAGCACTGACCAAGTCTGGACTAAGTCTGGATCCAAACACACCTAAACTCCCCTCCGAGAAGGAGTTTAGAATGCAAGAGTGTCCTTTCTAAACCTCATGACTCAATGGGAGAGTCTCCCTGACAGTTTTGTCTCCCCCTGCCCTCTACGCAGTGATTAATCAAGTGCACCTCGCTATTGAATCTTGTTAAACCACTGACACATTGATTACCAAACGTTGTTAAATTGGATTTATATCAATAAACACGTTGCTACTTCTCTATTACAAGCAAAGGGCATCACTTCACCTGTGATAACCCAATCTGTCCAAGACTACATTGAAGGTTGTCAGACCGACTGTAGCCCAGACTCAAAACACACATGGATTACAGAAAGCCAAGCTCAAACACCCCCCCACAGGGTGCATTTGCCTTCACATACTCCTCAACCCATGTCATCTGTATGCCAGCATTCCTGTGTGTAACTCAAACACTTTGGGGTTGGATCCACACACATTCTGAATTAGCTACAGGAGCAGATCTTTGATGACTGCATATGGTTTTGGATGAGGATTTATCAAATCCAAGCTGGAATAAAAGAAAACTTAGAACCTTCCCAATCACCTGACATCATAGGTAGCACTCAGATTTAGGATATCCACATGTACATGTGTGATAGTGTTTGAGCTCCCATAAAAATCAGTGCAGACTATGGGCAGCACTCAGGTGCTTAGACAGACATCTCGAATGTCATTTTAAACACCCTGGGCAATCCTATCTGACTCTAATTACAGCTTCAGCCAGGCACAGCTCTCCTGTATGGCCTCTGTTCTCTTTACCACCCCCATTCAAACAGTTTGGGCACCATGGGCCATGTCAAATTGCCCTAGAAGTTCACAAAATCAAGTCCTTTCCCTGGTAAGCCGTGTCAGCTGAGCCCGGAGAATGATTCACTCTAACATAGATGCCTTTGAGCTATTGATCCAGGGAGAAGTCAGTCACTCATAAGTCCTGTGCTATTTCTGTCTGGCCCATAGAGATCTCTGGATGCCGTCAGGCATGTCAGCTAACACTGGGCACCTTCATTTGGCAAATGAATCCCACCTTTGTGCACTAGTGAAAAACAACTTAAAATGCTTCCAAAAAGAAATCATACCCAGTGTCAATGTAAATGATCTTGTGAGGTATAATGCAGCTGGTAAACAAATCCATTCTTTTGGGTCAGTCTTTCTTTCTTTTTTCTGAGCAAAATTTCCTACCTGACATTTTAAGCCTGCGAGCCTGCATTAAATAGTAGCATCTCACTTAACTAATTTTACACTTATATTGCTTCTCTCGCCTTTGCTGCATGGGATGCTCACTGTGTTCCTTGCCAGTAAGCCATCCAGAGAAGCAGAACCACATTAATGATCATGAAAAAAACAAAAGCCAGTCAATAATAACCTCAGTGGTAATTTTATGATGAGAAATTCACTCGCGTCTTTATTTGTGCCTGGGAGCTCTCGTTGTTCTTATTATGAATCCTCGGGCAGGAAAAGTGGATGTGATTTCTAATTTAAATAGAGTTTGTATAACCCTCCAAAAATGAATCTTCATGAAATGATAAAGCAGGGCTCTAATATTGTGTTCTGAAGGGCACCACATGTTCTGAATAATGTTGTAGGTGCATAATTGAACAACAGAGACACGAGGCCACTGCCCTTCACGGGACAGAAACAGGACCCCTTGGATGTGCCTCACAGATTTTATGTAGCTACATGAAAACAGTGGATAGAGGATCTGTGCTTCTGGAGCAGAAACACAGGGAGTGTTCCCTGAGGCATTCCAAGAGGCCAACAAGGCAATGAGCTGCTGACCTACAAAGGATTGAAGGGATGCCAATGGTGCTGGATCACAAAATCTTAGAATATAGAATTATAGAATGGCTTGGGTTGAAAGGGACCATAAATATCATTCAGTTCCAACCCCCTGCCATGGGCAGGGACACCTTCCACTACACCAGGCTGCTCACAGCCTCACCCAGCCTGGCCTGGAATGCTGCCAGGGATGTCTGAGTTAGAAGGGGCCAGAAGGATCATCAAATCCAACTCAATATTTGGTGGGATATGCTGTAGTGTGGATCATCCCTCTTCCTGAACATCTGAAATAGAGAACAACACCCATGAACATATAAACTTTTGCCAAAATGGTAGCATGGACAGTTAGACATGAGACTCTTCACTTACTAGATAAGTGGAGTTTGCTTAACTATTGCAAGCTATCAAAAGACATTTCTTTCTCTGACATGACATATCAAAACCTGCTGCAGAGCTCATGCGGACACACACATTGGTGCCCTTTGTTCAATAACTATGGAAAGATATCTTGGGGAAGGTTTTAAGAAACTGATCACATAGATGAGGCTGATTTGGTTCTTGCAGAGAAAATTGTAGATATTAATGACTTATTTGACAAAGCACAGAAAAAATACAATAAGCTGGGTTGTCAGTCAATACACCATTTCCTCTTCAACCTTGCCTCTAGCATTTAAATATAATTTTCACCCAAAGGACCAGTGTACTTTCATTCGAAAATTAAAACAAACCCTCTACTGTATTTTCAACAGCAAAAAATATGCTTAAAACACAGTCCTTCTGATCCTGTGGCAGCTCTGACATGACAGCAGTAACTGCAGAGCAAGACACCAATGGAGGGTCAGGACCCTGAAGGTGAAGGGTTTGAGAACTACCTCTGGGATCCAGAAGGGTGAGCAGGTCTCCAGCATAGGGCTAAAGTAATTGCTCTCACTTCCTTGCTTCACAGAGCAGTTCAGGATACCCAGCATGGCCTCCTAACACAGCAGGGGAGAAGCCAGAGCATAAAAACCATCTTTCTCTTTTATCTCAGAAAATAAGAACACATGATTTGCACAGTCAGCATCAAATGGGCATCAGTGACATGAAAACCAGGTTGTTGCCAGACCCATCTGAGTGCTATGCTGGAGGTTAAGGTGAACTTGAGGGAGTGCTGGCTGATGGATATGAAAAAAACCTGCTTAAAATCGAAGGGCTGATATTGTTGAATTTCTCTGTCCTGGGAGAAAACAGTTCCTGGCAGGAAGAAGTTTTTCTAATGTGCTGCCATGTGAATTAACCCTTTCCTCTGGAAATAATTTTGTCTTATAAGTGAAAGACTATCAATTCCATGGCTGGAGTGATGCCAAAATCCGCTTCAATGACAAGTTAAAAGTTTTCAGAAAAATAAAAGTCTTATCTTTGTCATACACAGAGGGAAACTGTGGCAAGGAAAGGGACTATGGGAAGTTCAGTGGGGCAGGACCTGGAGCTCACAGTTTTGTGGCTGGCAGCTTTTCTGAGTGCCTGTGCATCTTTTGTGGGTCAGAAGCTCAGATATATACTAAATTTTTGAGTGACAAGAAGAAAAGCAGTTAAGAATCTTTCATCAAAATGGCTCAAAGAGCGGACAGAGCCCAGAGGTCTCAAATCCGAGAAACTAAAAAATGCCATCTACAAAAGTGCAACCTTCAGAGGTGACTCCTCTAGCACTCGTCCACATTAATTTGCTTTAAAATGGTATTTTTATGGGGTCCTAGTATGTTTTTCACTGACTGAGGTGGGCACCAGAGAGGAGAGGGAGAAGAAAGGGGAGATCCTGAGTGTGAAAGGTGGTGAGGCCCTGGCACAGGTTGCCCAGGGAAGTTATGGGTGCCCAATACCTGGAAGTGTCCAAGGCCAGGTTGAATGGGGCTTGGAGCAACCTGGTCTAGTGGAAGGTGTCCCTGCCCATGGCACGGGGTTGGAACAAGATAACCTTGAAGGCCTCTTCCAACTCAAGCTTTTCCATGATTCCCATGAGACAGTACAGACCTACTCCACATTAAGACAGTGTTTTCCTCCCTGCAGAGAGATCCAGCTCCCACAGCTTTGCTATCTCCATCCTTCCAGCCCAATGCTCAGATTTGCCCAAGCTCTGTTGATAGCAATGCCAAGACAACCTGGGAAGAGATGGAGATGCTCACATTACAGAGCCAGACCAACTTTACACTATGGAGGGTTGATCGGGAAGCCTCCCACTCTTCATCTCCAAAACAACATGCCAAACTCCTTCCCTTACATGGCAAAAATAACAGTCACAATAGCAGAATACCCTGAGTTGGAGGAAACCCACAAGGATCATCAAGCAGAACTCCTGTCCCTGCACAGGACAGCCCCATGAACCACACCACATGCCCATGAGCCTTGTCCAAACACCTCCTGAACTCTGGTAGGTTGGATGCCTATGTACTGTCTGTTATATACTGCCCAAACAGACACCACTAGGGCATCAGGAGATGCATAAGGGAGAAATTCCTCCATGAGTTACCTAAAGAAAAATAATATGCCTTTCCCTTTCATGCTGATTAGACATTTGCACATTTTTATTGGACTGTAGACCAACTTCTGGGAGTAAAAATCTATATCAAAGATAGTTTTTGTTTTCATTACAGAGGTTGATTTGGCAAATAGAATTAATTTGGCTAATTAAAGGAGGAAAAGGAGAGCACACTCCCTTTTACTGAGCAATAAACTGAGGGTAGTGAGTTAATCAAGCAGAAAAATAGCTACGATGGTGGAAAGAGATGGGGCTTTTTTCAACCTTCATCTCAGAAAAAGGCAGGGCTCTGCACTGCTGGGTAACCAGAACTCCCCCAGGGATGGTGGATGGCTGCACACTTCCCACATTTCTCCTCTTGAGTGTGTCCAAAAAGCCTTGAAACCACAGAGCATCCCCTGTTTGTTACTCATCAAATCCACCCTGATGCTGCTGTGCCTTTCTTTGTGCCTTAAATGCTCTGAGCCATTACCAACACCTTTGGTAAAGGAGCAAAAGGAGCCGTGGCTGCTGTGTTAGCAGTGAAGCCTCCTGTATAAGGAAAAGAGCTCTGGGAAACAGGTGAAAACGGGATTCAAGCTGGCACTGATACACACACCCAGTGTTATGAAACTGGAGGGGGAAAGATCTTCCTGGGGAAGGAAAGGGCTGTGCAGGACCAGCCTGAGCCCCTCCACACCAGAGAGGCACAGAGAGGGGCACACCGAAGGATGTCCCCTAAGAACAGGTCAGACTCTGGGGGGTTAAGGGCTCATACACCCCATCAATCAGCAGGATGCATGGAGCAGGCTCCCAGAGGAGGATGTAAATCCCGGGCACCCCATGGGCAGAACTGTGCCCTTCGCTGCAGGTCTTCGGGTTCAGCCGCAGACGGCAGCGAGTGCGAGGGTGGGCAGAGCCCAGATGCAGTTTCACACGACCTTCCTCCCTGAACCAAAACTGCTGACGTCCACCCAGCCCCGTTCCTGGGCACAGATCCAGGCCTTGCCTGTGAAAGTTTGTCCCCCTTCCAAAACACATCAGCTGGAATTGCTGAATCCCTGAACCTGCTCTGAGAATAACCCTGGGCTGTGGTTCACCTACGTGAGAACACAGCCTGGGTTTGCTCGATGTGCAGTTCTCCAGCAGCAGCCTGAAAACCCCCACTACACATCCAAAACAGGGGTGTGGAGACAAAAACCACCTTGCAGATTCACTAGGGCAATCGGTAAATGAGCCTGGAAATTAAGCACTGGCATCCTCAGTTTGTAGTCCAAACCCTGTCTTGTCCTACACAGTTGGTTGTTTTCTTTTTTTCTTTTCTTTTCTTTTTTTTTTTTTTTCCTTATGTTAGTCTTATTTGCTGCCTAAAATAACTAAGGAAATTATTCATTTGAGAGGTGTTCTTATCTTTAACAAGATACCTGGATTTCCATATCAAGGGGCTGGTTCTTATTTCTTGGAGATAATAAAAAAAATGCCCCAGGGAGTTCTGATTTACATTCAGCAGCTGGTGAGAAACCTATTGACAAAAACTAAGAAATATTCGAGGAAGAATTGGACAGATTGTGTTTGAGGATTATCTCTCCACCCAAATAGATGTGTAAAAAACAAATAAATGCAATATAAGCCATTCCATCTAAACAGAGATAGAGACAAGTTCCTTTTTGCAGTAAGAAAAGCCATTGTTGTAGTTCTTATTTATAGAATCACAGAATGGTTTGGGTTGGAAGGGACCTTTGGGGTCATCTAGTTCCAGCACCCCTGCCACAGGCAGGGGCACCTTCCACTAGACCAGGCTGAGTGAAGGAGAGGTATAAATAAACACTGAATTGCAGAATAACTTTGCAGAATAACATTTCAAATGGTGACTTAGCCTCACTCTCCTTATGGGTTGGAAGGAAATGAGTTTAAAGAAACATGATAAACTGATACCTGCATTGTACCAATTCATTCCTCCCTCCATCACCGGTCCTTTAATGGGACCCTTGTGCATTGGAGAGGGGCGGAGAACCAGCTGCCATCCCTCAGATAACAGGTGAAATCCTCTTCTCAGTGAAGAGTTTAATCCCAGATCTGTTCAAAGCACCACAGGCACAGAAATAAGCAGTGTTGTACCTCAACTCCACCAACCCTGCTGGCCTCCAGCTGGCACATGGTAGAACATCTCTGTGAGAAACAAGGACTCTTTCGGTCCTTGTCAAGGGTGGTTTCAGATACTCTAAGCCATCTTCTGCTCCAAGCCAGGGGCAACAGCACAAATGGCTTCTGCCAACATCATCCAGCAGCTCTTGCCTAGGTTTTGCTTCAAATCTGGAAGGGTGGTGCCTTTGCAAGAGGTCTGTCCAGAGCTACTGTCTCACTTCAGCAACTCCTCCTGTCTTTTCATACCCCACATCTTCACCCTCTCAGGTGCACCTCTCAGGAACCACTGAGGCTCTCAGGAAAGGTCTAAGCTGGTTTATAATGCAAAGGGAACACAGCTAGGGTATGAGCAGTTTTCCTTGTGAAAGTACTTCCATGGCTTTGGACAAGCACAGCCTTCTTTGGTTCTGGTTTCTTCTCAAATCTATTTGCAAACATTCAGGGGTGCAGGGGCACGGGTTTAGAATTTTCTTTTCAGATATGCCTGAACAAGTGATGGCCCTGGTGGGAACCTCTGTGGGCACCCCTGGAACGTCACAAATGTGTGCAACCAGCACTTGCCTCATTACAGAGCAGGGTTTTACCAGCATTAATAAGACCCTCCAAACCCCCTGATGAAGCCAACTCAGAGGATTCAGGACTGAGATCGTGATTTGGGGCTGTACCATGAAGATGTTCATGTGTGAGGGATTTTTGCAGAGCACTGAAAAGAGGTGGGTCATTTGTAAGGAAAATAAAACAACTGGCTCCCTGCTTGGCCTTGTTTTTTCCTGAGGAGGCACATGTTTGATTCCAGGATTTTGGCAAATACCTATGCACCAGGGATATGAAGACCACAGAAAGGACTGAGCAGATAGACAGATATCTACACTGAATCCTAAAGTATATCTCTCTGAGGAGAGTGTAGCATGTATAATAATTCCAGCAAAATACCACAGCCCATTAATGAACTGAAAAACTAAGTTTATAGAAAAACTTTCACACATTTGGAAATAAGTAGCAGCCCTAATTAAGGCTGCCTGTTGGTAAACAAGCCCAGGTCAGTGGAAATACTTCAGATTTATATGAACCCTAGGATTTATATCCTTTATCAAGGATTTATAACGTCACATTTATCAATCTATGGGCTAGAAAGAAATGCACTGATGAAAGCTAGAACTTGTGCTTGGTTGTGCTGACTGCTCCCACCATGGTGACTGGCACTCAGAGGCATTCCAGTCAGCTCCAGACATTGAAAAATCCTGAGTCAGGCCTTAAAACCCACATGCCCTGCTTGAAAACACACAAGAGAATTTGACATTTACGAATAACAATAACAAAAACAGCAGCAGCAACAACCTTGGTGTCTTATCCTTGGCTTTCTGCTGTACTTCCAACTTGTATTTCTCAGCTAGAGATTATTTTTGATCATGAAGCTTGAGAATATAATGGGTTAGAGGGTTCTAGGAAGGCAATGTATCAGAAAAAAGTCATGTATTGCAAAACTAACAGTAAAATTACACAACAGCATTATGCCTGGCATCTTTACAAAGCAGGAATGATTGTACTTTCTTCATTTACCTTGACAAGTCCAGCCAGTATCTGTTCTCTCAAGCAACTAAGAGACTTTATGGGACAGTAGAATCCCAGTGAACAAAGCCAGATAAGGAGTAATAAATTACTGGCTTATTTAAAAAACAAAAACAAAAACAAACAACAAAAAAACCCACAAACTCGCCTTACAAAATATTAGAGATGCTTAAAAACCATCAGGGAAGAATTAAGCAATATTACAGCTGATTTCAGTCTGAAGGCTCTGGGACAACAAGGGTTTGCATCCCAATGCAAATGCACATGAAGCATTTTTAGCCCCCTTTTTGTGTGCATGTATTTGGACATTTTTTGTCATATCCCTTTCTCAATTTATTCAGTTTCGCCTTGAAAAGTCAAATAAAAGTTCAGCAATGGGACAGACAAAAATATCCTTGATTTTCATTTTCCAAAAATGGCAAGTTTGGAGGCAAAAAAAAAGTCTTGTTTAGTGGGTTAAGGCAAATGCCCCCTTTTGAAATGAAAGATGCTGTTTCCAAGCCAAACAAACCTTCTGGCATTAGGAATTATGTGATTTGATTGTGCAAGTCGAACATGTTTCAGCGGACTTAGGGCAAAGGGAGCAGAGTTGGGCACGTTCAGGGCTGCAGTCACAGCTCTGGCCCCTGTCCCCATCTCCCTCCCTTCTTCAGCAACCTTCAATCTGCTGCCTCAGTTTCCCTCTAGTGTAAAACACTAAAAATAGCAACTCTCCTCCCGGAGGGAGCTCCGAGGAGTAATTAACTAATGCTTGCAAAGTGTCAGCAAGCACTAATTACTATCATTATGCAGGAGAGGAACAGCTGGGGTTTGCCTTGGTCCTAATGGTGCTTATTTTCCTGGACTCAACAAGCCACAGCATCAATGAGCCATTGATGGGGCTGTAAGTGACTCCCCAAGGCACTGCAGCAGGTTCTGAAAATATAAACATTAAGAATTAATTTAGCTCTCCAACAGCCTCCAGGAAAGTGAAGGCTTCAGCCTCCCCCTTTCATGGCACACTAAGGAAAAGGGGGAAAAAGTTATTCCTGGTTTTTTCAGGCCATTAAAGTCCCTGGGCTGAGCTGTACATCCCCATCCACCCTTTGATTTGCCCTGCAAATTTAATGTGGTCACACCAGCATCATGGTGGCTCTGGTGCAGCAGCTGGAGCCATGCCCTAGGAGCAGGGAACTGGGAATGGATGCATCACTGGTCCAGGCTAGTGCAGAAGGGATGGGGGAAACCACCTAGTTTTCAAAGATGGGAAGGAGAATGAAGTGCTTAGCCTAAGGAACAAGAGTCAAGGCTTGCCCTGTACCTTCTGGTCAAAAATCAGGTCCTGGCGAAAAATCGGGTCCTGGCTAAAACCCAGGAACGGTTTAGGGAAAGATCAGAGATAGGAACATTACAAATTCATCTGTGGAATAGGGACTTCTGATGGCAGCCAGGCCTTTTGTGAAGACAGGGGTGTTACAAAATAGAGGATCCAAGCTCTGATGTGCGCAAATAAACATTTTCTGCCTGGGAGAACAACAGCTTCTCTGTCATCCTCCGTTTTTACATCTGGAGAGGCTGCTGGGTCAATAGGTCTGTGCATGTTCAACCAGAAATGGTTGATCCCATGGCAGGGGGGTTGTAATAAGATGATCTTTAAGGTCACTTCCAACCCAAACTATTCTATGATTCTATGGAATTACAGTGGGGTTCAAGAACATGCTGTTATTTACAGTCTCCAGAGGTCCCTCCTCTGCAGGACCTTTCCCAGAGAATTCTCCAGAGATGGGCATCTGTCATCACCATGACACCACGAGAGCCTGCAGACTGATAAAAGGCTTTCTTCAGGTTTGAAAAAGAAATAGCCAAGCTCAGTCTAAGTGCAGGCTGGGAACCACAGCTCAAATTTAATTGCACTCCCCAGTCAGACAACTGAAAGGAAATAGTCTTGCTGATTAGTGTCTATTTGTGAAGACCTAACGAAGCAGGGAGATGGGAACAGTCCTTGGCCTGGACATCTTCCAAGGTGGTAACACTAAAAACAAGGAGCTATTTCCACAGTCCTGGGAAGAGACAGGGTGAAGGAGTCCTCTTTTACAGCTCTTTCCTCTCTTGCAGCAGTTTTTTTAAATTAAATACTTATATATATATATATATATATATATATATCTGTGCATTCATGTACATACACTCACAAAGTAAGGCAAAAATTCAAATCTTAGTGCCTGAAAAATGGCTCTGATAAGCAAAATATCTTCAGTCTTGAAATTTCCCTTACGAAACTTTAAAGAGTTTTATTTCAAAATACAGCCTGAGCTTTCCAAGTACACTGTCATTTACAGATTAACACTTTAAGTATAAAGCCTTTGAGGTCCCTTCTTACTTCTGCAAAAAGTTTTGAAAATGGAAGAGTTTAAATTCACCCTACCTAACAAGCAGGTTGGGAGGTCTCTTACCTTCTGCTGGGGAAAAATTAGCCCTAATGAGTCAATTACTTCTACAGACGTGGGGCAAGGGCTGAAGAGGACAAGGATGTGGAAGAGGTGGGGAGTAGAAGGCAGCCTGGGCATAACCGAGGTGATCAAATACCACTGAGGAAGGGTGACAGTCCCCTGGCAGGACAACCTGGGGCAGGTCCCACCAGAAGAGCAGCAGTGCAGAGCAGCTCAGCTGTGCACAGGGCAGGATGATGGGGTGATGGGATCACAGCTTTGTGCCATAAAGCTGGGAGAGAAATGCTGTGAGCCATCTCTTGCTACCTGGAAGCAAGAGATCCTTCTTTCCCCCGGGAAAAGAAAGCGCTCCTTTAGAGCCAGATGGGTCTGATCCTCCTGCTGCCTCCAAAGACCCTACACTTAGTAGGATTAAGTGGGAAAACTCAGCCTGTGTTACCCCAGTACGACATTAGATGTCACCCATGCACTGCATTTACTGCCGGTCCCCTTCTCCTGGTCCCCCCCATGGGAAAGTGCCGCACAGCCCATTCCCCTCCTCATCCCAGGACTGCTGATTCTGGCTGGGGGCACCTCGGGAGGTCACACTGCCCAGTCACCAGGGATGCTCTCAGTGCCAGGAGAACTGCCCGCAGCCTGGGATCGCACATCTCAGCCTGCAGGACGTGGAATAGGAGAACAGTGTCCACACCCCCATGGCCTTGCAGGACAGGGGTGGGTATTTGGCTATAACCCAGCAGAGCCAGGGCTCACGAGAGGCTCCAGGATGCAGATGTTTAACTCTGTGCACAGTCCCTGACCTGTCCCAGCCAGCTGTGCTCATGCCTGGGCACACTTCGGGGGGACTGAGGGCTTTGGACACAAGTCCCCCTTGGGATGCACCCCTAATTTAGCAAGAAGAGGGTCCAGTTGTGTGGAATTTAAATGTTCTGTGCCATGCACACATCCGTGGCCAGGGAATGGGTCCCTCAGAGGAGACTGCAGCCAGAGATGGCACAGAGGTGCCTGGACCAGCCCCACTTTGTAAGGCAGCCAGGGTGCCCTGCACCCCCCAGCCCTGTTCCCCTGGCTGAAGGTCTCCTTCACACGACCTCTCCTCCAAGGACTGCTTTGCCCTCCCATTCCCTTGCTAAAGGAGGGGAACCAAACACCCTTGGAGGGTGGCCACAAGGCTGGAAAGCTGGGATGGAGCCAGCCGAGCAGCCCCACGCTGGGAACCACCCCTGGTACCACTTGGGCACCATCCCAGCCCTACACCAAGTGGGGCAGGATCTCCCTGGGGGCTGGCTGGGTTTGGCAGGAGGAATTCCATCATCCCCCAGCTCCACGGATGGGAGAAAGAGGCCGACCTCATTAAAGCCATGGAAATCCCCTTCCACATTCCCGGCTGCGGTGTTTCCTCTCTTGCAAGGGCGTGAGGCGGTGGCAGGCGAGGGGGAGGCACTTTGGGGAACATGTTTACAGAACTCCTGCCAAACCACAGGAAGTCCCAGCTCCTGGGGATGAAGAATGAGAGGAGGAGGAGGAGGAGGCAGATGAGGCCAAGGCTCTGTCAACTCCTCTCCACTGCCACTGGCAAACAAAAGCCAGAGCACAGCAGCACTTTGTTATGCTGGGCCATGTGGGATGCAGGAGGGGCTGGAGTCTTTCCCCTTTGCTGTTTTACCTCAGAGCAGCTCAGCAAGTGAAGTCCGCCAGGAAACGGAGAGAAAAGCACTTGGGAAACAAGTTGTTTTCTGCACACATGTAGTGTTAAGTACACCACAGTGGACACCAGAGCTTCTGGCTGTGGCAACTGAGAACAAACCCTTAACAAATGTGATCCAGCAGCTCACCATGCAGAAAGCTGATACTCAGTTGTCTTAAGATGATTTGTTCTGATTTCTAAACACTATTCATCTGTTGTGTTCCTATTTACACATCTGAGGGATGTCATCTTGTGTAGTTCTGCTGGGTGTCTGGAGGGCTGGCAGCAGAACAGCCCAAGCATCCAAGGAATCTAGTGGAAAGCGTCCCTGCCCACGACAGAGGGGTTTGAACTGGATGATCTTTAAGGTCCCTTCCAACCCAAACCGTTCTATGATTCCATGATTTTATGAATCTGCTGCCACTGCCACCACTCCCAGCCCTGAGATGCCACTTCCTCAGTGAGGCTATCAAAGCTTTGGGCAATAGCTAGAAGATGCTTCTCCCTGATGGGAAGGTGGTGGACAACCCTCCAACATATGGCAAAGAGCTCTTGAGACTGGGCACCATGGGGGTCTCCTCTGCTAACACCACCCAAGCAGGATTTGGGCAGCAGGTCCATGGCACAGTAAGTATTTCACCTTCTCCTTCATTTAATTAGGGACAACAGCCTTACAGCAGTCAAGATTGATTCTATATCTCACAAGATCTCACATTTGCAGCCCCAGGTGGCTTTGACTGCACCTTTGGTGAAGACCTTGCGCTCACAATGACTTAATGGTTTTAAGCTGAAGGAGGGTACATTCAGTTTAGATATTAGGAAGAAATTCTCTCCTGTGAGGGTGGTGAGGCCCTGGAACAGGCTGCCCAGAGAAGCTGTAAATGCCCCATCCCTGGAAGTGCTCCAGACCAAGTTGGATGGGGCTTGGATCAGCCTGGTCTAGTAGAAGGTGCCCCTGCCCACAGCAGGACGAAGAACAAGATGATCCCAAAGTTCCCTTCCAACCCAAACCATTCTGTGAATCTATGATAAGTATCTAGAGGGAAGCACTGCTCACCATCCACCACAGTACTCAGTACAGCTGCTCCCTGTCCTCACCATTTCACTTGTTCAATGAGGACAGACATTCCACGCCCTGATTTATCTATCAACATTTGCAGGCAGGAAAACAACCTACCTACCAAAACATTGCCTCATATTGCTCAAGCCATCCAGAACCACAAATTAATTCATAACAGGCTGTATTTAAGACCTAAAGAAGAACACAAGTTCATTTACTGGACATGCTATTTCAAAATGAATAATACAGCTCTGGTTTAACAGCCACCAAAGAGGCAGATGTAATAAAAGAAAAGACCAAAGTTTCCAAGAGGTTTCAGCTGGCAGTGAATATCATATCGAACATAGGAAGGAATACAAGTAGTCTATATAATTAGTACTTCCCTCCACCCCTGTTTGGCAGCCACTTTATCAAATCAGAGATGCCCAGACTGAGTTAAGTGTAGCTGGAATACCTTGCAGTCAAAATCTTTGTGCAGTGTGCATTATCATTAATTAAGTGCATACTACTCCAGTTCCCAGAAGAATCCCCTTTCCTATTAACTGAACTATATTTAAACTCAGGTGAATTCAGCATGCATTTTTAATTCAGCAGACAGTATCGACATTTCTTTTTGCTTTACAGTAGGCTTTTACATCATGAAAACCATCATGATGACCCAGGGAAACTGTGCTCTCCTCTTCAGCTAAAAACACCAGGTCTTTAAACTTTCCTCCTAAGTCAGATTTCTGAGATCTTTCTATCACCCTATCCTTGACCTACATCCAGAAATACATTGTCCCACTTCTGAGCAGTAAGCTTTGAGTTTCAGGGTAGGTGATACACTGGGTTACACCTCCCAATATGCTTTTTGCTCTCTCCAGAGGAGGGTGGATTTCCTGACTCACATTTCCTAGTAACCCATTACACAAACCAGTTGTTCCCCATTCTGTATTTGTGCAGCTGGATGTTCCTGCCTTATTCCACTCCATGTGCCTCCCAGCTGAATCTCATCCTATTTTGGAAGGCCATTCCTCCACCAAGCTGAGGTCAGCCTCCACCCCAGGGTCATCTTCCAGTGCCTATCTCAGTCCTTCCTGACTCTGCATGCCCTGCAGAACAAATAATCTTCTTCTATATTCATCCATCCACCCTGCAGACCCCTGCTCACCATCACCTTCCCATTAACAAGCATCTGAACCATGTGCTTTGTCTGGTTTAGGAGATCACTGATGAAAGCCTTGCTGGAGCCAAGGCACATGGCAGCTACTGCATCTCCTCTTTCCAGAACAACTCCTGCAAAGAGAATTTGATTGATCCAAAAGTTTCTTCTTGACCAATCCCTAATGGCTGATACTCATTTCCTTGATATCTGTCATGTGTTCATAAAATGGTCATTTAATTGCCTGTCCTTTGCTTTTTTTTTGTCATATTGTGTGTTACCTACCCTGTTGACTCTTCCATTTTACTGTACAGACACTGTAAACCAAATCTTACCAGGATTCTGCCTCATCATCCCTCATCCTCAGCACCAAACTCTTCAGATCACTAGGGGGAAAAATCCTCTAAAATGTATCTGCTAAACATTCCTGGTGCCTTGAATGAGAGTTGGGGTGCCATTTCTAACCCTAGTCCATCAGACCCTAACATAACACTTTAAGCATACAACACATCACCAACTTCACTACAGGTCTGCAGAGCTTTGGCTCTGGCTCACAACATTGTTGAGTCTCCATCCCTGGGTTAAAAAACGCCTGTGATGCTTATCTGTTCCAAGGAACACCTGTGAAATGGATTCACACATGACTAAGGTCTTCCAAGTCTCAGAAGGAAAACACATGAGCCAAATCCTGCCCTCATGCTCAGGACTGTGGGTTAGTAATGGAGCTGTAATGGATCATGACAGCTGACAGTAAAGCATTCTCCTGGTTTGTTCCTCATTCTCTAACATTCTCTTGGAAATACTTTCTTCCCAACAAGCAAGAGTAAGAAACAAGGCTTAACCAAAGTGGACTACACTGGGCACTGTCTGCTCACCCAGGATCACCCAGTCCCAGTGGTTGACACCAGACCAACCCAGAGCTGTGGTGTACAAAATGCAATTCTTGAGGTGGTTAATGAAAGTTGGATGAAGACTGCCAGAAGTCTCCTTCCTAACCCAAAGAAACTTCCATTATTCCTTGCAAGGTCATCTTCCAGGAGGGAAAAAGCAGTGGGAATAGGTTATGGTGTTCTAACCATATTTGAAACAACTTGTATTCCCCTTGTTGGAAAAATGAGAACCCAAGAATTTTTCAGTGCTTCCCAGACATGTTCATACCCCTATCCTGGGAGGGCAAAGATTCCCACGAAGGCTGGACTGAGGAGCAAAGAGAAAATCCAAATGCAATTAAGAATTGTCACCCTCTCCAGCAGCAACCCACGGGGATTATGTGTGGAAGCTGCTTTGTACCTGGTGATGTGACTGAGACTTGTGCTAAGGTGGCCTCAGGGGACTTCCAAACACACATCTGAAGTATCTACATTAAAAGCCACCCCCTGGTGTCCTTATACAACCAAAGAAATAGCAGTGCTTTCTTCCTGGGGCTTCTTTATGAATTTTCAAGATAGCAAGCATGAATCCCAGCCTTCCTGTTAGTGGGGGATGGGGTTTCTCTACCATTTTGGAGCAAGTTGCTCATGGTTACGACAGGAAGGAATCAGAGCTTGCATTTCTCTCACTGCTCAGCTGAGACCTGTTTCAGACTGCTCATCTCTCCTGTGTGAGACAAAATTCATCCCAAAGCCAGTCCCTCCTTGCCAGAAGATGGAAGTGGTGCAATGCAAAGAACAGGACAAATAAACAAGCCAACACCAGCCCTCTGTCAGTCAGTCAGCTTTCCCTCTGAAACGAAAAGCAAAACAAGTCCCAGAGGTCTCTCCCACTCCAAACATGGCTTTGCAATTATAAATTATCCCAAGATTATCTCTGTCCCAGCGCTGCTGAATTCACCTCCGCTGGGTTTGCCGGGGGATTAATTGCTGCTGCATTGGCTGCACTGCAGAACAAAAAGCTGGGGATGCAGCAAACCCCCAGTTACCACCATCATTCAGCAAAGAGTGATAAATTTAAAGTCAAATAGATGAGAAAACACTTTTTGGTTTAGCATAGTCTGCAACAACTCAGCACAGACCACTGCTGGGAAGGGAATCAGGGCAAATGAGACCAGGTATCCAAAGGGTGTGAGCAAGAATGGGAATTAGGGTGGCACTGGGTGAGACAGCAATGCCCAGAGCTGACCCTCCTGGGCATCAGCAGGCACCATCCAAGGACAAACAGGTGTTTCTTGGTCTTCCTGCATCCTAGAATGATGTTTGACAGTGCCTGGGTGCATCATCCATCTTATCCTCTGATATCTTCTACTTCCGTGCAGTCAGGAGACTGCATTGGTGCCAAATTCTAGGACTGTAAATTCAAAAGAGCTGCTCCAGGACAGCCCTCCCATCCCACAGCTTTCCTTGATGGACAACACATCTCACCTGGGGAAATGTGGAGATATCTGAGGAGAGAAGATACTCAGAAGTCTGGTGCCATTGCAGAGCACTGGACTTGTTTTCCAGCTCAGTGCCTCTGATTATCTCATGGATATCCTGCCTGACTGTGAAGAAAGGAAGAGGTTCATCTCTGCCAGAAAAATCTCCAGCTTGTGGAAGTGACCCACAGCCTCACCATCCTCATCCATGGTGGGAACAAGCAGCAAATACACTGCTCCTCAGAGAATCTGGGCTGCATCAGAGCAAAGCTGAGATCCACGGGATTGCAGGAAGGCCCTGGACACCAGCACTGTGGTCACTCTGGTGCTGTGGGACTTCCAAGCACATGGAAATGTGGTGAGAGCTCTGGATCCAAAGGCTCAGATGAAACACCAGGAGCTCCATGGCCCTGAGTGGGACAGGGCTGGAAATCTGTCGAGCTTTCTCGTGAGATTTCCTCTCTCCCTCCCGGTTCTGTTTGGACTGGAAACACCATGAGAATAACTTTCCTCCTTGCATTTCAGCAGTTTTGCTTCCGGGCCTGGGCTAAACAAGGAAGTGCAGAGGCGTGGGAACCAAGGGGAGACACAAACACACAGGAGCTCAGGCTGAACGGCTCCAAATCTCTACGTGTGACTCGCTGCCTCCATCACAGAGATGCTCCTGCCAGCTGAACTCCTCTGCATAGGCTGACACTTTCAGGTGGAAGTGGTTATGCCAACCACCCCTGAGGGCCAGATCCTTCTCTCCCTTAGGCAGCAAAGCAATCCCAGTAATAAACATGGAAATCTTACTGCTGTGAGACAAGAACATTTGGACCAGGATCTTGATGCCTTTTAAAGGCACGTTACCCAGTCCACAGACCACTTGGACACAGAGCCCAAACCTCCAAACCTCGGTCCTTTTGCTGCCTGCCACAAGCCGTAGTAAAAGGATGTGATTCTTGATGCACTCAGCATCTCAGCACCCTGAAAACAGAGTCCATTTCAGGTGTGGAGTGCCACAAACTATCAGTACTTCATGCAAGGCTGAGCCATTCCTCCAGGATCCAAACTTCTTCACTGCTCCACGCCTTCAGCACCCACTGAGAAAACAAGGTGTGCCCACAGGAGCAGGTATGGCATGTAGGGATGAATAATGCTCCTCTTTCCTCATGTATCTTTCAGGATAAACTTCCAGCATCACCACAGGCTAATGCACCACCCAACACATGTTTAGACATTCAGTATCTCAAAGCTATAAAGAATGAGGAAATGAGAAGGAGTTTTTCCCATCCCAACCAGCTTGCAATTTAAGGCGTTACTCTTTCCCATAAGTCTTCACAACATGGGTATGGAAATCTCCTTGGGATTATGTGGATCTATTCAGCAGTTCAAAGGTTAATTGGAGCTACACCAGCAATATGAACAGAAAGGAAGGGACAATTTCAAGCAACAAGGTCATGGAGTTACTGAGCACATCCCTCTGGAGCATTCATCATTATTTAATTATCCCTGTACTAATAGCTAGTGTGAATTAAAGTATTCAGGGTCTCTTAGGCTTCGTGGAAAAAGCAAGCTTTCTGGTTTTTTTAAGGACCTCAAAAGAGGAGATGGTGTAGCATCCTCCTAGCCCAGCTGGCCCTGTCTCTGAGCACTTAAGGTAAACAACTGCACTTACTTGGCTGCACGACTTCTAGGTAGCACCTGGCTCAGACCATGGGCAAAGAAGTCCAGGTGCACCTCAGGGACCTGCAGACAGCACTGGCATTAGCCAGGAGAGGACTCAGTGATGAGGAGGCCATTTAAATGGCTTTAAACTGAAAGAGAGTCCATTTAGATGAGATATTAGGAAGAAATTCTTCCCTGTCAGGGTGATGAGCGACTGGAACAGATTATCCAGAGAAGCTGTGGGTTCCCCATCCCTGGAAGTGTTCAAGGCAGGTTGGATGGGGCTTGGAGTAGCCTGGACTAGTGGAAGGGGGTTTGAACAAGATGACCTTTAAAGGTCCCCAAACCATTCTATGATTCTATGTTTTCCAATTCCGTCTGAAGACCTGGCTGCATCTTCATACTGCTGGGCACCAAGGGATTTCCATCCTGCCAGAGACTCCTCACTTACCAAGTTGCATCTAAGTCTGAGTCCATTAATACCTGTTGCAAAGCCATATTCCCCTCCCAGACAGTGCTACTTCCTACCATCACCTAGCCAGCTTCTGGTGTCCTCTTCTCTACCCTGAGCACCACTCTATGCCTGCTCTGTACACCAACTGCACAGCTGGAACTGTATCCCCAGAGGCAGAGCTTCTCCGTGTCCTTATCTCAGAGAGAAACAAGCCCTGTGCCACGTTCTACTCTCCCTGTCAGAAAAAGCAAGAGAGGTAGAAATGCACCCAAGAGACACCCTGTGACTCTGATCCTTGCCAGATCTCTCCGATGTGCCCTGCCCAAGGCACTTTTCCCAGTCACAGTCTGGCACATCTCTTTCAAATGCGGGGGATTGCCACATATCACAGGGAATGAGAAAGAGATTCCCACTGGGGATGCAGGGCCCTGGAGCAGTGTGGCGTCAATGACATGCCCTTGAGGTTCAGAGAAGGAGGACACAACCGCTTGCTAATCCTGCTTCCCAGCTGGTGATTTCTAGGGATAACCTAGCCAGGGAATTCTAGGGAAAACTTTAAAAGAACTTCTAGTAATGCGCTGTGAGAATAAAATCCCCAGCATTGCAGCTCACAGGGAGGCAACACTGCTCATTACACAATAAACCATGTGAACTACTGGACACAGATCCAAGGATGAGGAAACAAGCAGGAATGTCTCTAGAAAAATCACCTCCTTTCATTGCTTGCCATTAGGAACCTAAATATGACTCCCTGTGTTGGGATAGATTACATGGTGGCTCCAAGTCCACCTTTCAGTCCCACATTTCATGATTCCAGCATTTTCTCATGTTTTCTTATGCTTTTAATTTTTGAAATTGCTCACGTTCACATGTTCATGCCCACCACATTCCCCTCCTTGCCCTTATCCCAGGCCCTCTTCCCCAGATTCCCAGGCCACCGTGAGCCCTCAGCCTGTTCCTGACCTCTCAGCATTGCAGTCTTGAGCTCTTTAGACTTTGCCTGTGACTTTACCCATTAGCACTTTTATTAATTCAAAGATGGAGAAGAAATAAAGCATCCTGGAAGTACGAGGTAAGGCCATGTGGTTGCACCCCCAGAAGACGAGCATGTGATGTGTGGCCAGCGAGATGCTGCCTGGCACAGTCCTGCCACTGAGGGCTGGGAAATGAATCAACAGGACAGTGCTGCAGCTTTACACGGGTAAAAAAAGAGGCAGAGGTGAAAGTAACTCACAAAATCAGAGCTGGATTACTCAGCATGGTCAATTTGTCATTTCAGTGTGATCAGCCGCCTGAGTCACAGGAGTGGAATTCATTTCACTCACATTTAGACCTCTAAAACGTAGAATCTTATGTCTGGCCACACAGCTTCAGCTTCTTTTGCAGTATGTGATTCATTTGACCTCTCTCAGACACTGTTGTAGATTGAATCATTCTCTGGTTCTTCCTATTGCTCTGGATTGGCGACAAAGGGAGCCAACAGTGACTAGTTCATCTGAAGCCAGACAACTCAATTCTACATGCCAAAATAAGAGCAAAGGAATCCTACTCTGGGCATTGTCATTTCTCCCTAATTGAAGGGCTTAAAACTTTCAAAGCAGAAGGACAATGACAGCTGAATTTGTGGTGGGGCTTTTCATGCCAACATTCAGAGACTGTTCCTCCCCTGCCAGCTTGCTCAGCTTAATTCATGGGAATGTCTAGAAACAGGAACCCCTGGAGCACAGCAAAAAATGAGGCAGGCTCTGGCATTTGTGTGAGCAACCAATTCTTAATTATTTGATTAATGCTGGCATTGTGCAGCAGCTGTGTGCACCCAGGGGTCTGTGGAGGTTTCTTTGCCATAGGGACCCATGTACAAACCCCCACATGGAAGGTGGGTCTAGTGTTTCTGCAGTGTTTTCAGTGCAAGGACACAATGCCAAGCTGCAATTCTTTTCAGGGTGTTTGAGGAATTTACAATGAAACCACCCTTAAATGTAAGCTGGGTCAGGAAGGATCAGAGTGCCAGGAAAAGTGGGGTAATGCTGGTCAAGTAGGAGATGTATCACAGGCATGGAGCAAACCCTCCCACGTTCTGGAAAGGGCAAGAGCATGCTGGAAGCAGGACTGATGGGAAAACCACAGGAATGGGGTTTTCTGCACAGAAAGGACACAATTACCCTGAGAGGAGCCTGCAAAGAGGCTGAGGCATGAAAATGGAGATAAAATTACTAATAAGGCCCTGGAGGCTGGATACCATGGGAGTTCTCCCTTCACTAGGAGATAGGTCAAATAAGACTAGAAATTAGGGGTTTATCATTCCAGGTCCCCACACCCAGAATTATTGCTAGCAGAGGGCTCTGAGGCAGAGCAGAGCCAGGAGGGAAGGAAATGTCTTGGGCTGTGCCCACGGGCTGCACTCAGACCCCATGGGGGCCAGGAGGAGAGCGCTGGGGAAGGAAGTCCTACAGCAAGGTCGGACAGCAGCTGTCTCCAGGAATGAATCCAGAAGCAGCATCCTCCTGGGATGGGCCAGGAGGATCTTGTGTTGACTGACTGCCCTTCCTGAGTTTGGGAGGAAATTAATCTCCCACCATGGGCTTCAGTTTATTTTTACATTGCAAGTTAGCCCGAAGGGAGAAAAAAAAAAAAAAATCGTAAAAAAAATTCTATTCCCTAAAAGGAATCACAAATTTCACAGCGACCTAAGGAGATTAGTCAAATCCCTGTGACCGTCAGCAGTTTCACTTAGGTCAAAGCCTGGCATAACTCAATCTCTGTGAGAAGAGAGGAGTGGCGTGGACTGCCCAGCTTTGCAGGCAGGCCAGCCTTTCCAAGAGGGCCCTTCTGCAATATCTGGAGGGAAATATCCCCTTGCAGTCCCACAGCAGAGAGGCAAGCAGTCAGACTGACACAGAGTGCAGACAGCGAAAGGGAGCGTTATCTCTTGCAGATACCACAGTGAGACCTTCCAAGCTGGGAAGCAGGAGGAGGACCAATTTCCCAGGCTAGGAGACATCAAAGGCTGTGTGAAACCTTCCGAAAATGCTCACCCTGAATTTCTCATGCATGGGTGGGCATATGGGATAACTCTCCATAGGGTCAGGGAAATGTAGAAAGTAGAGCAGTCGGGTTGTGATTTGCGTCTTGCTCCGGAGGAGAAAATAAAGAGAATTTAACACAAAACCTAAAAATAAATACGCTGCCTATAGGTTTGGGTTTGTGCAAAAGTTGGCCTGGGTTAGGTAACTAGGGCCTTTTTTGGATGAAATATTTCCATAGCCAGGCAAACATGTCTGTGTTAATGGGCTCACAGAAACATCATCCTTTCAAGCTGTGCAGCAGATTTCATCCAGGGGATCAGTAACGTGGTGCTGCTGCTGTGGTGCTGCTGCTGCAATGCACTCAGTGAGCAGAGAGGTGTTGGAGAAGGAAACTGAGGACAAACTTTTGGATTTGGGAATGTTCTAGGCCAGGCTGGATGGGGCTTTGAGCAACCTGGTCTAGTGCAAGGTGTCCCTGCATCTGGCAGGGAGGTCGTAACAAGATGATTTTTAAGGTCATCCAGCTCAAACCATTCTAGGATTCTGTGATTACTCTAAGGAGATATAGGGCTTTCAGTTCATACTCCAGAACTTTAAAAAGATCTGCCTCCTTCTCGGTGAGAGGAAAGAGACTCTTGATAGAAACCCAAAATTAAGTCTCCTGCTCTGTTGTGCAAATACACAGTATTGCTTTATGTAGTAACATGAAGCCAAAGAAGATGGGAAAGTCAGTGTCTTCTCTCCACTGCAGAGAGGCAGGACACTTTTGCAACTGTTTCTCTTTCCCTGGTGAAGTTGTTGGTGCAGTTTTGAGAAGAAATAAAAATTTTTGCAATTCTTAGCTCTCCCCAAAGGCACACTTGCTCTCTCTTTCTGGCTTCTCCGTTGTTTGAACCCTTCCAGTAGTACCAGCCCTGAAGCCTTCAAAATTTTGAGTCGGGAACTGGGAAATCCTCACACTGATTTAGAAACTAAAAGATTAAAAACAAAACAGCAAAAGACACCCCAACTGCAGGACCTTTTGAGTTACTTCTGGTCTTTGAGCTTTTAAGGTCAAGAGTGGGACAGTCCCGTTGTGGTGTTTTCAAGCATCACCACACCTGCTCTTCTATCTGCTGTTTCTTTTCTGGTGTTGAGTGCTCCTCTAGGGCAGAAATCATCCTTCTGTCCTCTGAATGTGCAGCATTTCCCATAAGGTGATTTTCAGGCAGGATGCATATTTTGGGCATAGAAAAAAATGAATGTGAATAGGTACAATCAGCCATTTTACCTACAAAATACATAATCCTTGCAAAAACCCTTGAGGAGAAATCAAGACAGCAGATGGGATAAAGGAAGGCAGACAGCATTGTTGTCCATCACAGCTGCCAGCATTCTCAGTCTTTGGTATTTGCTCTTGACCCACTGAGAGCTTTCCTGAGAGGGAAAAGGAAAAATAAAGAACACTGAATTGTAGACTTATCAAATGGTTTGGATTGGAAGGGACTTTTAAAGATAATCTCATTCCAACCCCCTGCCATGGGCAGAACATCTGCCACTAGACCAGGTTGCTCAAAGCCACATCCAACCTGCCCTTGAACACTTCCAGGGATGGGGCAACCTGTTCCAGGGCCTCACCACACTCCCAGTAAATAATTTCTTCCCAATATCTAATGCAACTCTGCCCTCTGTCAGTTTAAAGCAATTCCCCCTTGTCCTCTCACTATGTGCTCTAGAGAAAAAACCCAAACCCTTATTGTCTTTCTTTTAGGCCTCCTTTGGGTACCAAAAGGCTGCAATAACATCACTCCAGAGCTTTTTCTTCTCCTGGCCAAACAGTTCCAATTCTCTCAGCCTTCCCATGGTGATTCCCATGTTGCTGATGCACACAGAAAAGAACATTCAGATCCAATTTTTGATAGCTGACATTGTGTGAGCTCTTAAAGTCCTCTCTTGATCAGGTTCTCACTTTGATTAGCTAAAATCAAACTATACCAACAACCAGGAAGATATTCCCACTCCCAGACAGTGTACAGCATACACACATCTGAGGCAGAACACAAAATTGGAAACACGGCCCTAGTGGAAACAGCAGATCCAGCAGAGTGAACTGACCCAAGGTTCCACAGCACTATGCTATGGCAAGGTTGGAAATGGAGCCAGAGCTTCCCAGCCACGTGGCTGACTCAAGCTGTGCCTGGACTGGGAGCTGCTCTTACTCCCTGGGCCAGAGCAGTGCAGCCATTCTTGCACAGCATCACATCCGACCACCAAAACCAGTCAGACCTACCCCAGCCTCTGCAAGGTCAGGTCACTCTGAGCTGGGATTTGCAGCCCTGCCCCTCACCCTGCACTTAAAATACACACAGACCACACTAGCCCTGATCTGTTTGACCAATTAATCTTTAGTCTTTCCCAGGAATCCTACAAAGTTGCCTTGCAAACCACATGGCTTTGCCACTTATTTCTGCTGCAGATCACCTCTTCCAGCCCAGAGTGTCCCCGATCCTATGACTGAAGCTTTTTTTCATCTTTCTTTATGGAATGGGAGCTTGGAGAAAGAAACAAAGAAGCCTGAACACTTCTCCCTGCTGCAAGGACCTGATTTAGTAGACAGAAAGGCAAGAGCTACTTAGAGAAGGAAAGTCTGCAAAACATTTCATCCAGATGGAGGAGCAGGATCAACATCACAGCAGTGCCTACGTCTCAGATGTACCTATTTCGAGACTTAATTGGGTACTGGACCTACAGAATCATTGAATCATAGGATGGTTTGGGTTGGAAGGGACCTTAAAAATCATCTAGTTCCAACCCCCTGCCATGAGCAGGGACACTTTCCACTAGACCAAGTTGCTCAGGATCTCATCTAACCTAGCCTTGAATGCTTCCAGGGATGGGGCATCCACACCATGATCATCATCATCAAATATTAATATTAATATAAACTATTCCTCCAATGTCAACATGAAGAAATGTCCTCTGCTATTTCTGACATCAGGATGACCAAAAGCAGGGTTTGCCATATGTGGGTTCAGGTTGGACAGAGGTAATGTGGCCCTTTGCTCCTGATGATTTCACCAACATGACATTTGTTCTCATGCCTTTCCCCAGCCTCCACTCCCCCAAAAAACCTGGAAATGCAGTTTGCCTAACTGGAAACACACATTTCATAGTAACATTTTCCAGACCACTTTGCAAGAGGTAAAGTGGGATGAATTTTTTCAGCACAGCTTCAGTAGAAACTCACTGCTCTTACCTGGCCCTTCCATGTCTGTATCCTGATAGACTAATTCAACAGTCTCCAACTCCTCCTAGCTTCGCCTTTTTGTGGTGTTTGTTTCTTTGCCCTTCTTAAATAAACTATTGGCAGTTCCTATGGTAACAAGCCTCATTCTTTCTCACTCCTCCCTAAAAGTCTATTCCCATTTAACAGGCTTTTTAAAAGGCTCTATTTATACTTTCTTTTGTTATCCAGCCCCTGCTCCCTTGCAGTCAGACAAGGGCAGGCACGGAGCAGTGCATGCACTACCCTGTGTTACTAATAATGGCCATCCATAAACAGGAGAGCCAGCCGTGGGGATCAAAGCTGTGACCTTCATCAGGAGATGCTCTGCTTCTTCGAGCAAGGAAAAGGAAACCTGAGGCACGGCTCGGGAGGGAAACACTGTTGGCAGGGACCATCCCCACCTTCCCACTCTCTAGAAATGTGCTGAGGGGCTGCAAGCCCCCAAAACCAGCCAGCATGTGAAAAGCAGCCTTGCTGTCTCTGCAGGCAGTTTCCACCTCCCCCCTTTTCTCAGTGTCAGACATTCATCTGCATTACCGGTAATTGGATAAAGAGAAAAATATGACCTGTGCTTCTTTTTGCTTCCTATTCTGTGTAAAGAAAAGCTTCCCTCCTCTCGGTGCTTTTTCATTTTAAATCTCGGGGCTATTAGCAAGTGTCAAGGTTTATTTCCTTAAGGTTCATTATATCATTTAAAGACAGACTACAATTTGTCTTAACCCTTAGCTGAAGCAGTAGGTGAATTTTTATGGTGGCAACTTATTGTTTTCCAGTCGTTTGTGTTAATGGAAAACAAAGGGTCTGAAACAGCACATGCACAATTTGGTTCCTTTCTCCATTGAGAGGTTTCACTTGTACCGTCAGGCTGGTGCCAGAAACCACACATTTTTTGGTCATCTTTAGGGTGTTCCAGGAAACATATTGTCGACAGATTTCAATTTTTCAGTAGGAAAAGCAAGTAGAAGAATGACTCCCCAGCCCTCCCCGTCTTTCCTCCACATAAAGCTTTCAGGGCTTCTTTATTGATGAAGAATGACCCCAGGAGCTGCAAATCCATTTTTCTTTTCCTGCTTGTGATCTCTCTAGCCTGACCAGCACGAAAAGCTGTGATGCCCTCAAAGTGCCACTCCAGAAAGGGTTAAGGTATCTCAAGCTACAGCCTCAACAAGCAGCTCGCAAAAGTGTCCTGTCCCCAGGGTAGGATCAGTGTATGAGAATTTGCTCAGATCATTTAATGTTTGTAACTTGATTTCCTGCCGGAAAGCTTCTGTGGGCGGAGTTTCTGCTGAACCAGACAGAACTAGAGCTATTTCCTTCTCCAGATTGCTTGTGCATGTCCAGTCAAGCTCGACTGAATTAATAGCAAATGGCTTGTTTCCCCCCACACACCCCTTCCCATTCACTTCTTGCGGTGGAAATGCGGGAAGTATGTGATAATCTTGCTACCAGGGTAAGTGCCTCAGGACATGGGATGATCCCACAGCCTTGGGCAAGTCCCGTTCTTTCTCTGAACCTCTGGTCCACTTCTTGTTGCATTCTGGAGAAAGGATGTCCTAATGACCAGGCTCCTGCCCTACAGATTTCCTACATGACCTTGGGAAAGTCACTTAACCTTTGCCTGCCTCCACTTGCCATGAAATGGAAAGGAAACCAGTAGAAGGCTCAGTCATTCTGCTGCCACCATCAGTGTTAAACTGTGGCTCGTGAGGATTGAAAGTAAGATTCTTTCCAGTTTAGCTTGAGGATCAGTCACTATAGTCCCCCGGAATAGCACAGACCTGTGGTGGATCACCAGAAGCATTTCTGCAAGGGAAGAACAGCCCTGTTACCCACCATGCTCCCAGCTGCAAACTGATTCATTCATCCCCTGCCTCGACCATCCCGGGAAACATGAGTTTCCTTCACAATCATCACTGAATGCAACCAAAATTCCTTGGAAAGGCCAGATGATACTACAGGTGCTGTGTTTTTACCAAAGTCATAGGTTTCACCAAAGTAGTCTAAGCTAAACCCCATCAAGGATGCATTTATCTATACTAAGAACATCCATACAGGGGTGAATGCATGACCAACCAAGTGAGATCCCATGGATCTCGCAGGAGAACAAATCGGCCCAGAGATCTACCCCATGTACAGACTCAGGACTCTACTGGTTGGAATGGTATAAGGTCATGTTATTTGAGGTTCATCCAGTAATCCAGACACTTCATTACTGAAGTTAGGATGAAAGAGAGTGAGCTCCCTTTCCTCAGTCAATTTTCAGCAGCACCATTCAAAAACCCTTCACCGAGTAAATGGCAAAGTCACCTCAAACAAAGGAAATGAAGCACTGTCAGGTTTTTTCTCATGGGACCAAGGGAGGAAACTCCGGTGAGGCACAGAGAAATTTCTGAGTGCTGTGTTTCTCCCCCTTTTCCAATTGCTGTCTCCACACCAGCCTGTCAGCTCCAGTGCTCCTCTTTGCAGGATGCCTTGGGCAACACCCTATCCCCCCAACCAGATAGTATCATGTCCTTAGGATGTGTCTACACTCCCAGACAGAGCTGGTTACGGAAGAACAGTCCTTCCCTTAGGCCTGGCTAAGTCTGGAGGCCTGGGCGTGAGATAGAAAGTAGGCACTGTTCCTTATCATACAAGGAAGATTATGCAAGAATGTCCTTTAATGAGGAAAACGAAGGTGCTTTGAATAGGTATGTGGGGTTGGCTGCAGGTAACTTCTGGCAGCGAGCAGGGTTCTTGCAGCATGTACCAACCCAGGTTTCCAGTGCCAGATGAAGTGGGGCAACCAGCTGCCCCACACCAACCTCCTAAAACTGAATGATCCATTCACCTTCTTTCACAAAAAAAAGCCCAAAATTTGAGGACCACATCACTGAAAGAACCATCGCCAGGACCTAAAATTCAAAATACTTATCTACTATGGTTGCTTCATCTCCTTTCTGATTGCTGGCTTGCATGCGTGGGAATGCAATGTGTATGGTTTCATTTTCTTAATTGCAATCGTTCTGCAGACCACCTTCAGGCATGCCAGGGACCACCAGTAGTGCAGGGACCGCATGTGAAGAAGCCCTGCCCTAGGAGACCCATCCTGCCTTCCCTGATGTGGTTAAAATGCCATTCCACGTTGTGGTGCCTGCAAGGATTTAACCACGTTCTCAGCCCAGGGGAGAGCCCTGGACCATGCCGTGTGCCTGAGAAAGCAGGACTGAGCTTCATCTGTGTAGGAGGGCAGCTGCAAGAAGCCAGGATATCTGCACCAGTGGTAGAGTTCTCTTCATAGCCTCCCCCATCTGTTTGACATGCAAATGAAACTTCTGAGTCTCTGGACCCAGCTCTTTCTGTTCTGAAGCCTTCGCTGGCTATTAATACCTGGGGAATCTGTGAAGCAGGCAAACAAGGTTTTGATGAGTGTGGGAAAAAGAAAGGCGTTACCACCTATGAGTGAACTTCAGTTTCGCTCATGTGCTGAATTAGTCAGTGCCTTCAAGTGAATTCCAAGTGCTGGTCCAGCTACTAAATGACTCTTCTAATGGAGTTAAGTGCTCCGTTTTCAGCCTCTCCTGAAGGAAAAGCTAGAATTAAAAAAAATAAAATAAAAAAAATAAAATTTGAATCAGAACTATCGCATAGGTTTGAGGTTGGGGGCTTTTTTGTGTGTTGGTTTGGGGGACTTTGGGGGAAGGGGGTTTGAACTTTTTTATCTCTCCAAGAAAGAAGAAGCATCCACTAGTCAATACACAGCAGTTTCTGGTACTTCTGCAAGCTGGAGAAATCCAGGTTGCTTGTCATGAACGTGAACGTGATGTCTGTTCCAGGAAACCTCCTTCAGATGTTGCAGTCCCAGAGGAACACGATGTGATAAATGCTTCACCAAAGGAGCTGAAATACCTGGTGTAGAGCAGAAAGACACAAGCTCCAGTGGCTGAGAAACTCAGTGGAGGACTCCTTTAATCTGAACAGTTCGTGGATGGGAAAGAAGCATTAGTGTGGAACATTAACACTGACATCTCAAGAATTCATGTTTCACTTCCTACCCTGGAGGAGTGGTTCCTCCTGCAACCTTCCCAACCCAGAATTATCACTTTTCTGCAGCTTCCTCCTCTAACACAGCAGCCCTGAGAGGTGTTGTCTGCAGGTGGCTAAAGCAGAGTAAATTTTAACATCAGTTCGCTGTTAATGGTTTGAAGAAAGCTTAGTCTGGCTGAAATGGAAATGACAGAAAAGGCAGGAAAGGATCACGGAAAAAAAAAAGATTACAGAAATTCAGACAAAGCAGGTGTATGGATTATGTTCCCATCCTTTCTGCAAACAGGGAGGCTGCGTGGGCTTCATCCAGGAAAGGGTCCCAGCTGTAACACAAGCACTTTGACAAGCACACATTAAAACATAGCCAGGCTTTCCACTAGCACTAAGGCAAACACAGCCTGGTGGGATTAGCATCTCTGCAGAGGTTACAATCCTTCCACGTTGCTTTTCAATGCATTAGGCTGAAAAACATGCTCAAGGATGCTCACGTGCACAGGACATTGTTGATATTTGTGCTGAAAATCCATTCAGATTCAGAAATTACAGCTAACATGAAGCCTACTTGATCCTCTTAAGGCAGTGACCTGATTGTAGAAACATTTCTCTCTGCTTGTTTCTCTAAAATTCAGAAAAGCGAGGCAGGGCTTGACTGAAGATGGATTCAGGCTCTCCAGGAGACCTGGAGGTGTTCCTCAGCTGCATTGCCTATCAATTTTTAATGCCTCCATCCCCCCTCCAATTTTCAATGGACAAAAGTTGCCCTACTCAGGATTCTCTCCGGTTCTGTGGCACCCAAAGAACAGCAGTAAAACTGGTGTGAATTTACACCCCTGGCCAAGAAGCGACGCTCTCAGGCACAGCAACCCTTCAGCCTCACCCATGCAAGAGGGATCAAGCTGGGTTTGACAGCACTTCTGAGGGAATGTGGTGGAGCCTCATGCTGTTGCCCCTTTCTCTTCTGCCAGACCTGTCAAGCTGAGATTGTGCTCGAGCGCTGCAATTCGCCGTGTGACATTTCAGATGGGAAGCAAAGAACAGCCTTGCCAACCACTGCTCTCAGGTTCTCTGCTAAATAAAACCAGATTACTGGCATTTGCTGTGTCTGAAGGAAAGGCGGGTCTGTCATTTTTGCAAACAATAAAGGATACAGAAAAACAAACGTATTCCTTTGGAGCCAAACGCAGTTCCCCATCGTGCCTGGGAATCCCCGTGGAAGGGAAAGGGGTCATGCTGTTTTAACAAGAAAAGATTTGACCAAAAATACCCAACCAAGCAGAGCAGCTGTGAAGCTGTTTTTCTTTGGATTTTTTTTTTGTTTGTTTGTTTCGGTTTTCAATTTTTTTGGCTTTTAAAGAAAGCAGTCCCAGACAGGCTTCTTGGTCTGTCCTACCCCCACCAGCTTTATCAGGAAGACTTCTGCCCTCCAGAGCTTTCCCTACGCTTTGCCAGACTGATTCGAGCACCACCAAAAGTCACACAGAGTACTTCATTAAAAACATTGATGTGAAAAACAGGTAATTTTCTCACTTTGAAAAAGTAGCAGGCACTCAGACAGCAGGACCTAAATGTCAACAGCAAGGGAAGTCACAGGGTTTTTTTCTGTCCTCAGCAGACACCTTTTCAAGGTGTGAATTTGCTGATGTCTAACCAAGGTTAAGGTTATGCTTTGCCTCTGCCTGGGGAGGGGAAGGCGAAGGAGAGAATGAAAATACCTTTCACCCAGCTGTGGGTTTCAAACTTGCAGACACCAAATGTCTTGAATGTCCTTTGGAATCAATCAACAGATTCCAAAGTTTTATCTGATGATCCGTTTTATATATTTGCACGCAGACACTGTAGTTGCATAAGACTCATCATGTTAAGAAACTTTGGTAAAATTAACTAATTTGCATTCTCTTTTTTCTTTTTCTTTTTTTTTTTTTTGTGGTGCATTAAGAAATTTTGAACCATTACTTTCCTTTTTTTTTTTTTTTTTTAATTCCTCCTCTTTTTTCCTGTTGGAAACAATCATATGCCAAATCAGCCTTTCTCAAAGTCTGCTGAGGTCATGACAGGTCGTGTGACAGGTCAGAGCTGTGTCATGTAATGACATAAATTCTGTCAGAGGAGGTTTAAGTTGGATATTAGGGAAAGGTTCTTTACCTGGCCACCAGAACAGGCTCCCCAGGGAAGTGGTCACTTCACCAAGCATCAGATTTGGAACAGGCATTGGAACAGTGTTCAAGAAGTGTTTGAACAACGCTCTCAAGTACATGGTGTGATCCTTGGGGCTGTCCTGCGCAGGGCCAGGAGCTGGGCTTCGCTGATCCTTATGGGTCCCTTCCAACTCAGGGTATTCTGTGATTCTATGATTCCAGGTCATTCCTTAACCAAAGAGGAGCTCTGCATATTTTTAACAATGTTCTCAGAAACATAAAGCACTGTCAGACGGTTCTTGCTTAGAGGGCACGGGTTTAGTGCCTTTCAGGGAAGAGAAAAAATATCTTTGAAATGCAAGCACATCTGAGGATCTCCTGATCTTCATCTCCACTTGTGTGCATCTCCTGAGGAATCACCTCATCCTTCTATGTCTGTCACCCCAAAACCTCCATTATTCCTTTAATGTCTGTGAAGCCCTTGGCTCCCTCTGTGGTGATTTCTGCTAAGAAAGCTCACAATAAATCAGAAATAAATGAAAAAGGCAACCTGTGATGACATCAGGTGTTCTGTTCCTGATCCTTTGAATTTATGGTAGCTCTTTACAGCACAGATCTACACAGGGGTTTATAGGCAGACACAAAGGTTGGCAACCCGAGGTGAGACCCTTGGCTGTAAAGCAGCAGGTCCTGAATCACTCCAGACCCTGAGGCAGTGACCTGCTGGGTGACCCTGCTGTACCTCACAGGTACCCAGCACTGATGGCAAGGTGTTAAGTGCTGCCTGGGGGAAGGGGGGGTCAATGCTCCAGAGTCCATGCCTGTGCTGCTGCCTCTGCCCCTGCCTTCAGGCCTCCTCTTTGCCTTCCTCATATTCTTCCTTGTTATCTTTGTTTTTTTTCTTTTCTCTCTTCCTATTCTCCTTCTTCCTCCTCCTGCTCCTCTTCTTCTTCTTTTCCTTCTTCTCCTTCTTCTCCTTCTTCTTCCTCTTCTTCTTCTTCCTCTTCTCGTTCTCCTTCTTCTCCTTCTTCTTCTTCTTCTTCTTCTTCTTCTTCTTCTTCTTCTTCTTCTTCTTCTTCTTCTTCTCCTTCTTCTTCTCCTTCTTCTCTTTCTTCTCTTTCTTCTTCCTCTTTGCTGCCTTTGTCAGTTTTGTCTTCTTTCTTTCTCCTCCTCTTCTTCTTCCCTTTTTTCTTCAGTCATCTTCCTTCTTATTTTTCCCCTTCCTCCTCCTCTTCCTCCTTGTCATTGTCACCTTCTTCTTCTTTCTTCCTCCTCCTCTTCCTCCTTACCATCTTCATCTTCTTCTTCTTAGAATCATACAATCACAGAATATTTTGGGTTGGAAGGGACCTGAATGATCATCTGGTTCTAATCCCTCTGCCATGGGAAGGGACACCTTCCACCAGCCCAGGTTGTTCAAATCCCCATCCAACCTGTCCTTGGACACTTCCAGGGATGGGGAATCCACAGTTTCTCTGGGCAACCAGTGCCAGGGGCTCAGAACTCTCACAGAGAAGAACTTCTTCCTAATATCTGACCTAAACCTGCCCTCCTTCAGCTTAAAGCCATTCCCCCTTCTCCTGTCACTCCAGGCCCTTGCCCAAAGTCCCTCTCCAGCCCTCTCAAAGGTGCTCTCAGGGCTCCCTGGAGCCTTCTCTTCTCCTGGCGGAACAACCACAGCTCTCTCAGCCTGTCTGCAGAGCAGAGGGACTCCAGCCCTTCTTGTTCCAGTTCTTTTTTTCTTTCCTTTTTTCTTTCTTTTTCTTTTGCCTTTTTCCTTTTTTTTTCTCTTTTCTTTCTTTTTCTTTTCTCCTTTTCTTTTACTTTTATTTTTGGGGTTTTTTTCCTTTTTCATTTTCTTTTTTCGTTTTTCTCTTCCTTTTCAATTTTTCCTTTTTCATTCTTTTTTCCTCTTTCTTTTTCCTTTTCCATTTTCTTTTTTACTCTTTCCTTCTCCTTTTCCTTTTCCTTTTCCTTTTCCTTTTCTTTTATTTCTATTTTTCTTTTTCTTTTCTCCTTTTTTCCTTTTTTTCTATTTTCCTCTTTTGTTTTTTCTTTTTCATCTTTTTCTTTTTTCCTTTTTTCCTTTTTCTTTTCCTTTTTTCCTTTTTTTGCCTTTTTCTTTTTCTTTTCCCTTTTATTTTCCTTTTTCTTTTCTCCTTTTCTTTTTTCCTTTTCCTCTTCCTTTTTCTTCTCTCCTTTTCTTTTCTCCTTTTCCTTTTCCTTTTTCTTTTTCTTTTTCTTTTCCTTTTTCTTTTCCTTTTCCTTTTCCTTTTCCTTTTCCTTTTCCTTTTCCTTTTC
>JAWWTY010000077.1:147599405-147672523 GCA_035222235.1 Margarornis squamiger | reverse complement strand
TCCCATCCCATCCCGCACGTGGGGTGGATGCAGCCGGGGCCAGGCAGTGTCACAAAGGACCCCCGGGAAGGGGGGAAAGATCCGTTCTGCATCCAGGCTGTGCCCGGTGGATGTTTCCCACCTCCCCGCAGGGAATTCGGGAGGATGGGGCTGCAGGGATGGCATCTCTCAGAGCACCTTCGGAAAAACAGCCTGCCCAGGGTTAGTGGTGGGCATCACCACACCTGGAAGTGTTCGGGAAACGTGTGGATGTGGCACTTGGGGACGTGGTTCGGTGGTGGTGGTGGGTTGAGGGTTGGGCTTGGTGGTCTGGGAGGGCTTTCCCAGCCTTAATAATTCGGTGGTGATTCTGTGTTTGAGCTAATGAGCCTTTCCCTGGCCTGGCCGTGGCGTGGAGGGCTTGGGAATGCCAATAGTTCCCATTCCTGGAGCAGGCAGGTCATGGAGGAGGACACCCCATGCCTTTCTGTGCCGTAGGTAAAGTGGATTTTTGCATGCAATTGGGGTTACTAATCTAAACAATTAGCTGGAATCTGGCAAGTTCGGCCGCTCTGCCAATTTCCAGTTAATTTCAGCTGCAGTTTCATCTTCCTGTGGAAAGGAGCTAAAGCATAAATGAGAGATGATCCAGCATCTGGAGCTGCTGGGTTGGGTTTATGTGCATCCTTCTGGCTAAAGGAGGATCAGCAAGAAAACTGAGCCTTAATGAAGTAGTGTATTCATTGACAGCAGTGGAAAAAGAGTAGTGGGAATAAATGGGGCTGGTGACTTTTTCGTGTATGAAATACCATGAATCTCCCTCCCCTGTTGTGAGCTGGATTTAAATCCCACTGTTGCAATGATCACTGATTTTTTTTATCATATTGTTGGTAATAGAGTATGTTGAAAATACTGCAGGTGGATTTAAAGCTCAGGGCTTTGTGGGCCCACCAATATTTATATACATCCAGGAACTTTAAGTGTGTTGTCACTGGGCTTCAGAGTTAACCTTCCAGGTGCTGACTGGTAGGGGCACAGTCCACCACAGGTGCTTTGTGGGGACATGAGGTGCTAGTAACAACAAAATATGACACTTAGGCGAGGGAAAGAAGAGAGTTTTAACCTTTAGTAAGCACCGTAACCTGAAATTGGTTCCTTTTGGGAATGTGAAAACATTAACTTCCACAAGGCTGGAAATAGTCGTGTCACCAGTGTGCCACGAGCCATCACCCTGTTGGCTCTGCTTATGCAGAAGCAAAAAGCTTTTGTTGCAGCTGGTTTATTTTTATGTGTGCCTTGGTAGATCAAAAATCACTCTCCAGCTTCCAGTCAGGGCGATCCTGGATGAGAAGCATCCTCTGGGATCGGCCTGTTAAGTGCATTTCTTTGATTTGACAGCTGAAGTGCCCATAGAAACGTCAAAACCCCCGATGTTTAGGCATGTTTCCAGCTTCATCATCCCCTGCAAGCCATGGAAATGAGTGGCTTGAAAGCCAACAGCACTTGATATTAAAATAGCAAACAGTAAACATGAGCTCCTATCAATAACCTTAATTATGGTTTGGGTTTTCTCTTAAATAAACGCACGTTGCCATAGGGAATCAAAGTTTAGCATCCAGACGTGCTCAGCGGGGTGGTAGCGTCTTTGGACAGGGCGTAGGGTACTTTTATAGCATAAATTAAAATTAAAAAGGGTTTTAGCAGCGTAGCGAGCTGTTGTGTAAGGAAGTTGCCAACTTTTGGGCCGAGACCACATGGTTTCTGGGCATCTTGTGCTGCAGCGTGTTGGAGGGTGGCGTTCCTGGGCAGCTTTGGATGGGGAGAGTGAGTTGTACCACTCTGGAGCTGAACCCTGCCGGGGCTTTTCAGCCCTAAAACAAAGTGCAGAAGAGGCTTTGTGTGTGCCACGGATAGCCAAACTGAAAGCAAAAATAAACACCCCTGAAAGCTTGGGGGGTTTTCGGTGGTTGATGGAAAAGGAAAGTACCGGTCCAGGGGTGGGTGTGAAGTCCCGTGTTTGATACGCTCCGAATCTGGAAAATACAGATTGCAGCACATGGCAACGGCGTGCACGGCTCGCTTTGCATCTTTGCTTTTTCCCTTCTGATTTAACCCAAAGGGAGAGGGGGGAAGCAGCACCCATCAGCCTGCTAAATGTTCATTTTTACCACGTTACGCCACTTTGCGAACATGAGACGCGACCGGATTCCTGTGGCAAGGAGCCCTTAGAATTTCAACAGCCCTACCTATAAATACTGTCGCCGTGAAAGGCAATACGGCTTTAAGAGCTAAAAAAAAAAAAAGGCAACCACACTCTTTTTTTAGTCCCACTGTATCTGCCTGACTTTAGTGCCATGCGATGCGTCTCTGGCCCAGGCAGCATTGGAACATTCAGTCTCCTAATTCCTAATTTGCGTGAGGAATGGGTGCAAGCAGAGAAAAAAAAAATCAGTTTAATTGTCCTGAAGGTTTTTGGGGGGTGGGACTGTGAGGTTGGGTCTGTGCAGCCACATGACCTTTGCAGAAGGACCTTGTTGCTTGGTCCCAGTGAGTCCCTGGTTGCTGCTGCACTGCGGGGCAGTGCAGGATGGAGTCTGAAGCATCCCTTGGGTGTGAAGCATGTCCCAGTTGAAAATTACAGGGAAAAAGAAAGAAAGAATCTGGCTGCCACCTCACCCCAGAGGTGTCTGGGCTCACCCACTGCTCTCTGATGCAACCACAACTGCCCAGGGAGTTCGAGGGCTGGTTTTGGACTTGCCCAGGGTTGCCCAGGGACAGGCTGGCCCTGGGAGCTGGTACAGCGTGTTCTTGGCACTCCTCCACACCCGTGGGACACCCCACCGGCCCCAGGTGATGCTGTGGGGAGATGGCCACTGTGCACATCCTGGTGGAGAAGACAGCACTGCCTGCAGGGCTGCGATTTAGGTGCAGGAGCTACGAGATAGGGTGGGTTTGCAGCATAGCGATGCTTTCCATCGCGCCCTGCGCTTGCACGTCAAGAAATCCTCGTTTATAGCCAGAGCAGCTTCCCCACAGAGCCCCGGGTGACCTTGCAGTGCCAAAACCTGCTGGGTACGGTTGGGCTGTGGCATGGGCTGGGAAGCGTGTGGGAGTGGGGCGGGAGAGCTGGGCTCACCGCGGCGAATTGCTGCGTGTGCAGTTGTGCGAAGTGCTGAGCCCGGGCTGCGCGGGAGCTGCAGACAGGCAGCGCACGTGACCGTCTGAATTTCACAGGACTGCTGGACCACTCTGCCAACAGCCTCGCACGGCTCATCAGCTGCAATATCACTTCTTTCCCCTCCTTTCCCCCTTCCCCACCCAGCCTGGTTTCCAAGCCAAAGCAGGAGGGATGAATACGGACACGGAGGGTGGCTGCAGCTGTGCAGGGTTTGTATCCAAATGGTTTCCTGGAAGGCAAGTTGGGGGTTTTTTTTGTTGTTGTTGTTGTTGTTTCTCGAGCTTAAAAATATTTTTACAGCAAGTGTCTCGCGTCGGGGCTGTTTGGATGTCAGGTTTAGTTTCCCATGACATGGAGTGATTAGAGGAGGGAGGGGAAGGAGGGGCTGTGGATGCTGGTTTACGTGCAGATCTCTCTGCAGCGGTACCGTCGCCTATTGATGGTAAATGTGTTCCCTCTCGTCTCTGCGATAGTTCTCGGAGATTTCCTCTTGTACGTCACTGCAGTTAATAAGATGTTTAACTTGGGAGCTGGGGGCGATGTGGCGTGTTATCGTGTTGCAAGGAACAGGGGGGATGACGAGTTCCCGCACAGACTTGTGCTGAGGAAGATCATATCAATGCTGGGGAGAACAGCTGGGTTTGGAGTCAAACCACTGCCTTTCACCCTTAATGAACCTGACCTGGCTTCATCTTATTTTTTTTTTTTTTTATTATGACAGTGATTATTTCCCTTCTAATACTGTGAGAGGCAACTCAGTCCTCTCTGTCTACTGCATTGCTGGAGTCAAGGGTGCACTTTGATTTTATTAAGCAGGTTGTGTCTGTCTGGCTGGGCTTTGACTTTTTTTTCCTCATTTATGGGGACCCCTGAGGGATTTCACGAGGGCACTTGATGGCTTTTTTGTGGTGACATTGGGGTGGCGCCACAGGTGCAGTGGCTGCAGAGCCAGAGCTCTCTCCAGGAAAGCCCTTGACTGTGTGTTTTGAGTCCCGTTCATGTCACTGGTTGATTGTAAGTTACTACAGCATTGCTGTTCTACACGCCTTGACCAGGAATAGCCTCCCTGCTGCCACAGTTTGCAAGGCCAGCCCATCAAGAGCAGGCGAGTTGGTCAATAAATGCTCCGAGCGGCACCCTTGGGAGTTCTGAACCAAAATGGGAACACTTGTGTCCTTCAGTGCCTCCTTCCTTGCCAAGTTGTTTTCTTCCCCCAGCTCCTTCTCCAAACTGCCACTCAAACCCTCTCCTTTCTGCTGTGTTTTTCCACAAGCGTCTTCCGAGCATGACAGCAGGGAGAAGAAAGCCGGCACAGGGCCACGGATGCCACACTCGGGGGCTGATGCGTATCAGCCCAACCCTTGCCTGTGGCTTTGGGGGCCCCTTCATTTCAGGTGGCTTGGCAGCTGCAGGTGGGTTCACATCTGGCAGCAGTTGGGGTTGGAACTGCCTCTCGTCGGCCACCAGACCCATCCCACCTGCCTCCATCTCTTCAGGGCTACCACCTCCTCTCCAGGGCTTGAGTCAGGTAGCTTGGCCAGGGTGACCAAGATGTCCCCCTGGAGGTGTGGAAAGGAGAAGGGCTCCATAACCCTCTCAACAGCAATGGGGACATGGAGGGTTTGAAGGAAGCCCAGCTCTGGTGGTGGCATTTTCCAGCCTTCCAGCAGGACCTGTCACTTGCAGTCCTGCCAGCGCTGAAGTGCTGACTTGCTGTCAGTGGTTTTGCTCAATAACCCTTTTCTTTTTAAGACCAAAAAGCTTCTTAAAAAGCAACGTGCCTGTGGCACATTGGGATGTTGACTTTTTTTTGGGGAGGAGGCTCATAGCCTCCCAGCTCTGCTTGTGCTCCAGGCAAGAAGCAACGTGGCTGGGTGCAGTTTTCATCCCTCATGGGAACAGGGTCTTAAAAAAAATAACCCTGCCACATCCCAGCTCACACCCTCACTGCTGGATGTGGGAGTTAATTTTTCCTGCCCCTGCCATGCACAAGAGCCCCGCTTTTGTGCTTTTGCTGAAACCAAGGACAAGGGGAGTTTTGGGTGCAACTCCAGGCGGTGCTGGCTCGGCACATGTCCCCGAGCTGGGCGGCTGCCCGGGGCCCCCTTCATGTGAACGGGGTCAGCAGCTGGGAAATTGCAGAGCAAAGTGCCTCCCTGGTAATTCCCAGCTGCCGTTAAAGCGGCTTTAGAATAAATTCCCTCAAAGAGCAATTCCAAGTATTTGAGGGTTTGAACTTTTCCGGAGAAGGGTTTTGGGAGCTGCCGGCTACCACGCTGCACCCTGGCAGGCCGGGGAAGGGCGCCAGGGGAATTGCCCTGATTATCCCAACATCTAGAAAACACTTTTTTTAATGTCCATAGGATGTTTGTTTATTAGTTGCGTGTGCAGTGCGACGGTCAGAAATGGGGCACTGCTGGAAGCAAAGTTTGCTTTCAGCTGGGAAGATGGGTGGCTGAGCAGTGTCCTGGGCTGGAGGCAATGCCCAGGCTCAGTGACCATCATCGTGCCATCATACCTGGCCACCAGTGCTTACCCAGGGGTGCAGCCCAGCCGGGTGCCCCTCGCCGTGCATTCCTCAGCCAGTTCTGCTTGGTAACGTGGGCACAACAGAAAACAAACTTTGCAGCGAGCTTTGCTCTCCCAGAGCCCCTGAAGCTTGCTTAGACAAAAAAAAAAAAAAACCAACAAAAAAACTTTGGAGCAATGTGGTCTTTTTTTTTTTTTCTCATGCTCATGAAAATTCTCATACCAAACCAGTAACCTCCACTGCCCCCAGTTCATTATTTTTTAAGGTGGCGTTAGGGGGCATTTAAGGGAAGGCTTGTCCCAGCCTCTCTGTCCTCTCCACTCCTACATCCCGTCATGGCAAATTACAGCTTCATCTGTGCTTGTTTGACAGGCACTAAAATGGGAAGGTTTGGTCAACAAACAGGAAAATTGATCTAATCCCTGAAAGGCTCTGGATGTCTCTGTGCTGGGGCTCCCCAGGGTGCTGCATCCCGTCTGGTGCAACTTTCTGGTCACGGGGATGTCCCCATGAGGCTGAGTACCCTGAGCTGGGGACAGCCAAGCTTTTCCCTGCAGGGACAGTGCTGGGCTCCAGCCCAAGTCCCCTCTCCGGGGCCCTGGCATTGGTGCAAGTGCAACCAGGCTGAAGGCTGGTGATTAAACCCATGATCCAGGTCACTCCTGCCCCACTCAGCGCCCCAGACGATAGGGATGCTGATAGCAGGACTGCACCCAGGCAAGAATATTGCACCTCTGTGAGCTCGTTTAAAGAAGCTGGCAATGAACTGAGAAGTTTTAGGGTTAAACCACCCTAGAAAACCCATTGCAGTGGAGGGTTTGTCCCCACACACCCTTCATTGTCAAGGCCAAGCTGCTCCCATCTCAAACTGATTTTGTTTGTGGGCTGTCCTTTGCTCTGGCAGCTTCTTAATGAACTTTCTATCATGTATGTAATTTCTACATATTTTTCCTTTCTGAGTGGACATGACAGAGCTGTCTCCTGAGGTGGCAGAAAATGCATTTTGCTGCTGAAGGGCAGGCAGGGAAACCTGCACATGGCACAAGGAGGTTTGCTGTGGATGAGACAACAGTGGGTGCAGTCTCAGCCCAAAGTCATGTCCACTAGACCACACACTTAGCTCCCTTTTTTTTTTCCCCCCTCCAGAAGTAATCCCTCCAGCCCATTAGGCTCTTTTTTGTTGTTGTTGTTGTTGCTCCTCTCTGAATTCCTTCTAATTTGCAGGCTCACTGCCAGCATCCAACACGCTATAAAAAGGAGACTTGTTCTTCAAGCTTCCCTCCGGTGCACGGCGTTTGCACAAATAGCAACACACTTGACAAGTAGGTCTGATTCCCCCTGCTATTACCAAAATGCTTGTAGGGTGCTCAGGCAGTAGAGCTGCTGTCTTAAGACAAGCCAAGTTTAATTTCACACAGGGCCCTGAGCCCAATTCCCAGCCGGTGTTTAAGCTCCTGTCAGCTGGAAAAACGGTGCCTTTTTTATTTTCCTCCCCGCACAGCTTCCCTCTCTCCGAGAGCAGGTGGATGTGGTTTGCATCCCTCCATACCCCACCAGTGCAGGTACTGCTGCTGGGTGGCATGTGGGCTGTGACAGAAGACCTGAATCCAGCCCCAGGGCCACCACCAATTTTTGGCTGGTCCCCTCCCTGCCATTACAAGCAGCCTTGAAACAAACCCCCTGCCAGCTTCCTTCTTAAAACTAATGAGCCGTTTGACCCTGGCAAGTCCTCCGGGAAAGCTGTTGCCAGAGCCTTTCTGCTCACAGGGATACAAACTGCTCTCATTTCCAGCTTGAATTTATTTGTGGATGACTCCTACCCATTTGGCCTTGTTCTTCTTGTACCCTCACTGGCTTTTAGCTCGGATGGCTCTTTTCCCTGCTCTGGTGTTTATCCTCTGGCAGGCTGTGCTGAGTGCCGTGGGTCTGCCAACCTAAATAACCCCAGAGCTCCTGGTTGAGGATGGATGGAGGGGGTGTAATGGCATCTAGGCTTCCTCATTCCTGCAGTGGAGACAGCCCCAGCGACTCCATCTGCAGCCCACCCTCACAGTGACAGAGAAAAATCCACCATACTGCTTCTCAATATCCTCACCAGGGATTGTCCCAACCTGCAGAAGGACCTGCATTAACAAAGGCCCTCAGATTTGAATCCACCTTGTAATTTCATTAGCACATTCTCTAGCATCCTCTTTTGCAAAGCAAAAGGCATTTTGGCAGAAGATGAGGGTTTTTTTCCTGATGCAGCCTTCAGCAACACCTTTCCCTCTCTGTTTGGGTAGCACTGGGGCTCACTCTCCTGCCTGTGCTAATCTTGTGCTAATCTCAGCCCTGGTCTTGTGGAGCAGAGGTTTCCTGTGCCTGGCTGTGCCAGGCCCTTTTCTCGAAGGCTGAAGTGGATTTACAACATTCAAGTTTCTCAGTGCAAAACACACAGGTGGCTCCTTACTACTGGTCCCTTTTGGGAGTGTTGGACCATCCAGGATGGTATGGGAAGAACTGTGAGGTGTTTGCTCTGCCCCCAGGATGGTAGTTTCTCACCTTGGGGGCTCATTTTCCCCATTCTTTTTGGTGCCACATTTTTGCCATGGGTTTTCTTTGCACGTTCATGCCTTCTGTGTGCTTTCTTTGGAAGCTCTGTGCTTATTCCTAATGATGCTGAGATGCTGGTTTATCCATCTTAATTTAGACCCCTGCCTTCTCCTTGCCAGGCATAACTCGACTGGTACCTCTGATGGAAGGAAAGGTGCTCCAGATGCCATCTTTCACCAGCCCCTTATTTCTTCCAAGTTTTCCTCTGGTTAAGAATCTATTTTTGTTTACTTTTTTTTTTCATCCTGCCTAATCTAAACTGTATCAGCGTGTGTCCATTTGAGGCAGGGTTTTATATTCCCCTGCAGTGTCCTTCCATCATTCCATGCCCTCATTAAACCACGCATAAATTGGCATCATCGAGGAGGAGCAGGGTTCTGCAGTTATTAGCAGGATTATTCTCATCTCTCCCAATTTCCAGCAAAACTGCTGGGCTGTTGTAACAAAATTCCCCCTAATGCTCATCTGGACTATGGGGAGAGTGATGCTGATGCAGCACTGAGCATCAGCATCAGATACAAGCAGGAAACCAGCAGACCCTGCCGGATCTTCCCATGTTAAGTGATTTCTGACCCCAAGCTCCTCTCCTCCAGGCCATGGTTGTTTAGTAATCGTGCTGAACATTAACTTTCTGTCCTGAACCTTTTTCGGAGCAGCCCATGGGCTCCTTCACAGCTGCAGCTCCAGCACAGGAGTGCATCGTATCCTGCGCTCACTGGTGGTTTTGCTTTTTGCATCATGTTTTCTCACTGCCTAAACCAGCATCCACAACCTCCAGCACTTTTAGTGGTGGCAGCTGAGCATTTTGTCCCTGCACTTGATCATCCTTGTTCCTCTCTCCCTGTTTATTTGATTTCTCACTGTATTTAAAGCCAGGAGAGGCCAGTGTGTGTTTTGCAACCTTCTGCTCCTGTTATTCATTTCTTAGAAACGAAGAGGAAGGAACCACAAGCAATAAAGAGCCTGAGGTTTGAGGACTGACTGTTTCATTTGTCAAAACTAGAAATGCAGTGGCTGAAGAGGGCAAGAGGAAATCCTAGGTGCAGAAGTACCTCGTTTAAGTTTAGGCTTGTGTAGGTCAGATTTTGGGGGCTGTGGATTTCCTCCTGCTCCACTTTTAGGTGGAGCTGTTATCACTGCCATTACTGGAAAGAGCATCTTGGTTTTTGCCTTTTGCATCTCATTTTTGCACCCCCCAGGCTGGTTTTCCTACACCATGCCCATCTGGCACTGGGGGAGCAGTGGTGCCCATTTTACTGGCATCGTGGCACCTCTTGCAGTGGGATTGCATGTGGCTGGTGGCAAATGGGTGGCCATAAACCAGTTCCAAGGGTGAATATTCTGGCAAGGAGGCTGAGGCTGGCCATCAGCTGCCAGGAAGAGGGGATGAGGAGCAGCAGGGTGGCTCAGATGCCCAAGCCAAAGCCACTCTGAAGCCCAAAAAGGACAAAAATAGGTGTCTGGGTCATTGAAGAGGGTTTGAGGACTGCTTAAGATCTTCTCCCTCGGAAGCAGCAATTACCAGATGAAAGGGAATGTCTTCAACCAGGCGCTTTGGAGCATCTGGTTTGTATTTGGTGCATTCACTTGGGGAAGCAGGGAAGGCTGGAAGGCTGCTCGCTGGGTCTGTGGCTGGGCGAGGCAGAGAGTGTCCTTCAGGGGATACAGCTGCTGGCTTACGAAATGCAGTTGACACCAGGACCAATTTCCCCGTCTCTCCTCCTTCTCAGGCTGCGTTGTCAGTAACTTTCCAAAGTGCTAAGGCTGGGCATGAGCTGGATTTCTGCTCGTGGGAGGGCGAGGGCCTGTCCCCACCTGAAGTGGCAAGTAGGGGAATTGTACACGTGGTTTTCTTTTTAGGTTTTGTCCCTCCTCAGTACAGAGGAGGCATCGGCATGTAATTACCGGCAGCTTTAATCCAGCCAGGCCAACTGCCTTTCTGGCAAATGCAAAGACAATAGGAGCCAAAGGTTATTGCATGCCCTAAATAAAACCATTGCAGTCTTGGGGCCTCACCCAAGCCCAGACCACAAAGCATCCAGGACCGGCTCCGTTCAGTTTCCCTGAGCCCGGAAGAGTTGGTTGGATGGCAGTGATCCATAACTTTTTTTTGTTTGTTCTTATTTTCCCTCTGAAAGCCACCTGCACTCTTGTGGCCATTGTGGCACCTGCCAGGAGCAGCACATCTGGCCAGCGTTAGTGAGCCTGCCACGGGATGTGCTTGATTCAGGATTTCCTTGCTAAAATCATTAGTGGCTTTAATTGAAACCAGGGGTGGGTGAAGGCATGTCACACAGACGTGCAAGTGCACCATGGTGTGCATGGCTCAGCCCAGCACATGGCTCTGACCACCGGCCCCACAAACCACTGTCAGATGCAGCCCAGTGTCCTGCCCATCCTTGGGATGGATGGAGATATCAGACAGCACACAAGGTCCTGTGTGGCCTGGAGGAGCCACACAGGAGCCAGTGAATCCCACCAGAGCTTTCTTCCAGGTACTGCTCCAAACTGGGATTTACTGTGAAATCTGAAGGATTTAACTTTCTATCCCTGAGCAAATACAGCCCGAAGTGATGCAAATGCATGACCTCACCCAAACCTCAAGAAGAGGTAAATATTGTCTCACACTGACCATGCTGTATCCTTTGCCCCAGACTGAGATGCTCTGTCTGAGTCCACCCTGCTGCAGGGACAAGCCAGGCCAGGGAGGAGGTAATATGGTGGGAAAGGCTTTCTCCTCACCTCCCAGTTTAATTATTGGTGTCTCTGTTTGTAACGTGATGGACACTGGTCCTGCACCCATGGAAGGCTGCTCTGATTTCTGGCACCCCCTCAGAGCTGCCGGCAGGGAGGAATTGCATTTCACAATTCCAGGCTCCCACAAGATTCCTGGAGGGAGAGGAATGTGCTGGAGAAAATATCCCAACTGCTGTTAAAAGGCACAGCTTCCCCTGCCCCTTTCTGGGACAGCCATTCCTCCACCACAGCAGACACCCTTCCCCAGCTGGCAGCACCACTGGAGCCAGCACGGTGTCACCTCCCCATATCACCCTGGGGTGCCTTTGCCCTCCTGGCCTCCCTTTCAGTTCATGTGCAAATAATTGCGATTGTGATAAGCAGACTCTTTTATGAAGAAGCTCTTTGCTTTTCCCTTGGACTGCTCCTGGGACAGAGCTCAGTCACTTTATATCTGGACAATAAATCTCCAGGCTCTCCAGGGCACACCCTCCACACAAGGCAGTAATGGGCCTGCCAGATGCTGTTCTGTCTGGGTGAAGAGCATGCCAGCCAGTTGCAGCATCTGTAAATCATTTGCCAGGAGAGCCCAGGCAGTGCAAGAGTCTTAAGTCGAATCCCTTTTGGCCAATCCTGTTGAATCACAGTGAAGGTTTCTGTGCTACCCAGAGCACAGACATCTGTGAGATGCAACAGCCCACAGTCCCAGGGTGAGAGATACATCCCACACGTCTCAGGAGGAAGGTGGAGAAATCTTTCTCCTTGGTTCTTCTGCTTCTGGAAGGTGTGAAATCCTCACCAGGCCAAGGCTAAGGTATTCCATATCCCTGATCCTACTCTTCGCATCTGCTGTTGCTAGAAAATGCTGTGAGCATCAGATGATGGGATGTGTTCCTTGGCAGCGGAAAGTACTGGGGAATCTTGAAGTGGTTTGGTGTTGAGTCATTTCCTGGGTGATGTGCCATGGACAAGGCTGAAAGTGGGGATGGCTTTCTCCAATGTGCCTTCCCTGTTGGGTCTTCTCTTGGGACTCCACAATCCCAGTCCCCCTGTTTTGCCTCCAGCAAGTAGAACACCTACAAGTTCTCCGCAGAAGATCTTGTTGCATCTGGGGGTGATGGTCAGGCTATTGCACTCACTCTGGTTTCTCTCCCAGGCTAATTACAAGCCTCTTGGCCTCTCTCAGGTGGCTTTGGCAAGACTCTGCTTTTCTGGCTCCAGTGCCAGGGAGCCCTGGCCACAACCATCAAGTCTTTCCCCAACTATTAGAAAGCGGTTGCGCTCCTTGTGTGTCTTTTCATTGCCGGAAGCTGGTAAGTGGACGGATCCTACACAAATAAACTTGTCAAGGGCAGGGAGTCAAAATATCCCTGGGCTTGTTTGGTGGAAAAAGGTTAACCAGCGTGAAGTCTATGAATTGCCGCTGACCCGGCTTTGTTGACAAAATACAGTGTTATTAATTGGAGTTGCAGGCAAACTGCCTGGGGATATTTAGAAGGAACTTTTCCATCACAAGGGCCAAGATATCCCTGGGAGAAGATCTGGCTGGGCTCTTCGGAGATGCGCCTCGGGCTTGGCCATGGCTCTGGTCTGGGGTTTTGTTAGTGAGGATAAGGTGTGTCAGGCTCCCACAGTGACCATGGGACAGTAGGGATTCACTGACAACAGAGCTGCAATGAAGAAGGAGGAGCCCACCAAGAAGTCAAGCACCAGGAGACTCCTTTAGAGCAAGCTGGAAAGATCTCTGTTGACCTAGTGGAAGGTGTCGCTGCTCATTGCAGGAGGATTGGAGTAGATGACATTTAAAGGTCCTTTCCAACCCAAACTATTCTGATTGTTATGACTGTAACGAGGCTCCTGGGTCCCTAAATTCAGGTTTCTGCTCTCAAGCTGAATCTACCCATAGCATCATTGCCTGAGCAGGAGCAGCAGCTTCATGGTGAAGGTGAAGTTCAGGAGCATGACCTGTGCTGCTCCCAGTGTGGTCCTAAACCCCAGCAGCTGTTCACTACCGCATTGACGTCGATGACACTCCCTGTCCCCCTGCCTGGTGGCTTATTTTAGGCTGTGGCAGGGCCGTGGTCGGTACGTGTGCCTGGGTCCCATCGCAGCACTTCAGCCGGAGAGCAGCCGCCGCCGTGGCAGCTCCGGAGCCGGCTGCTCCTGTCACGGCTGGCAAGTTTGTTCACAGCATCTCACGGCAGTGCGTGACGAACAGCTTGCTTCCCTCGGCCCGGGAGCGAGCAGAACACCCGTGCTGGCGCAGACCCAGCACAGAAGCTGTGGGAATCCTCCTCGACAGCGTGACGGCGAACGCTCCTCTTGAGCGGGGCCGGGGATGGGAGGCTCTCTCCCATCGAGCCCGCAGCAAAGCCTGTCCCGGTGCAGGAAGAGCTCCCCTTGGGCTGCGAGGTTTCCTGCACCTGTGTGAGTAAGCGTGCCGACCTTCGGTGTGTGCCAGGGTGGTGGAAATTCAGCTGTCAGCAGATAAACGTCCTGGTGCGTGTCGTGCCGTGCTTTGGGGAGAGGGGTAGCACCTGGTGGAGATGGGCAAAGGGGCTGTGTCCTCTCCTCAGTTTCCCTAAAAGCTGGCAGTCACTTCCTAGGGAAGGTCAGCCACATTTAGGTGGAGCCTCGTACAGATGAATGTGCCCCTCGAGGGCTGTCAGGTCCATAGCCACAGGTGAAACCCCCTCTCCTGGGACGCTCAGCCTTGCTGGTTTCGAGTTGTGCCATTCAAACATGACCCGGAAGAGCCAGATCCATATGCCTTTTCCTCCTGGTCAGCCTCTGGACATGGTCTTGCCTGGGGTGAAGTGGCTGCAGGGGTGGAGGGGTCCATCCAGGCTGGAGTTCGGGGCGGCCTGACCATTCCCTGCAGATCAGCCATGGCAAGCAGCCCACGTTTCACAAGTGGGGTTTTCCCATCAGGCTCTCCAGCTGCTATAAATAACAGGAAACGTTTTGTCGTTTGCTGCTCCAGAGAAGGTCAGGGGCTGGATTCTGCTCTTCGGAGCTTTAATAAGGTTGGAGGTCTATGCAGTGTACCCAGAAGTCTCCCGAGACAGCCTGCCTGAGGCTGTTTGGCTCCTTGGATGGAGAAGTCCTGAATGCCAGCCTTTGACAAAGTTACCTTAGCCACCCTTTGTGAGATGTCAGGTCCTGCTAAAATCCTTAACATGCTCTCCATCTGCAGATGTAACTCTTGGATTGCTGCCACACCAGCTCACAAGAGGTTTGAACTATCCTCTGTCTGTGGTAGGAAAAGCTTCCACCATGGATCCCAGGATGGATGGACACAGGGACACCAGCCACTGGTCTCATGAGCTTGGTGGGAGCTCATCTGCATAGAATCATAGAATCTGCCCTAGAGCCCCCACCTGGAGCACTGTGTCCAGGTCTGGGGTCTTTAGCACAGGAAAGACATGGACTTGTTAGAGCAGCTCCAGAGGAGGTCACAGAAATGATCAGAGGACTGGAGCACCTCTCCTTACAGCTTACCTGGCTTGTGCTTGCAGCAGGGCAGAAACCCAACAAATCAAGGGGGAAGATCCATCCTCAGGAGTTTGCTCCAGACATCTCCACAGCTTTTCTGGGTCATGGAGAGCCACAAGCGCCAGGTCTGTGCCGCCTGTCGCCCCAGCAGCCACGCAGGGAGGAGGCAGAGCCCGCTGTCTGTTGCCTCTCCCATTTCCCCAGCAGATGCAGGAATGCTTTGATGTCAGCTTCCCTGGCCCCAGCGCCCAGCCCCAGGATTAACCACCAGTCAGACCCCTCCACTGCCTCCAAATAAATCTCCTAAACCCAGACAAGCCCTGCTCAGAGGGATCCCAGCATTCCCCCCTTGCAGAACGAGGGTTAAAAATAGTTTTTCCCCTTGCACCTGCCCCTCTGAAGCCAAGACTGTGTTTTATTTTTACAGCTCAGGTTTCATGGTGGTTGGCTCCTCTCCTGGGGCACAGAGGTTGGGAACAGATAGAAAAATTACCCATCTCAGAGGTACAAAGAAGGTGATCAGCATGGAACATGCTCACGTTAGAGGCACTTTGGAAGAAACCCTCCCCACCCTCATCTCTTCCTATAACTTCATGCTTCAAAACCAAGACAGAGATGCAGCTCCAGGGATGACCCTTAAAGAATACTGTTTTTTTCTCCTTTTTCTATGTTTATGAGGATGTCTCTAGGGGTCTTTTGGGCCTAACTTAGCATCCCCTGTGTGGATCTTTGAAGCTTGGCTCAGAAAGCTTGGCTCAGCCCCACTTAAGTGGTTTCAGTGAGGCTGAATTATTTTTTGTTAAAGCCAATGTGTTTACGTTTCATAAGCTTATTTTAAAACATGTGTATACAAGAGCAGGCTTATTTATAAGGGAGATTGCCCTGCTGTGTCCTTACCTGACTTAAGTGTCAAGGAAGCAGGGTTTTTTTTTACTTTTTACAAGCGCAGTTTAAAATAAAATACTGGTTTGCTGTGCGCCAGTGGATCTGCCCAAGAGGAGGTCAGGGCAAGGTCTTGTTTTCTGACTGTAAAATGCTATTTTGCCTGTTTATGGAGCTTCCTCTTGCCAGCCATCATTTTAGGTTAATATGTTAATGACAGCTATAGGTAAAAAAAAATCATTTCTATTCCCCAGAGTCCCAGCAAGCCTGCATTGCCAAAATCCCAAACTAGCCAGGGTTTTGGGAACTTTCCATCAGTAAAGCAGGATTTGATGGGTGAGCTGCTCAGTTCAGGTCCTTGGCAAGGTTTCTGATTTGAAGTCCCCCAGGGAAGTACTTGAGAAAGCCTTTGTGGGGGGATTTTTGGCATTTTCTGCTTCCCCTGGAGGAAGGATTGTATTCTTGGTTTTAACCATGTGAACTGGTAACACACCAGTCCAGCAGCAGGAAGGTGAAGAACACTTTATGGTGATGTACTTTATGGTCAATGTTAGAGTGTGATGAGATTTTGTGTATGCTGCATGCTGATGGTGAGGAGACCCCAAGGAACCACTAATTTAGACAAAAGCAAAGTGAAGCTTTGGTTATATGACATAAAATTCATCTTTCACAAGGGTCAAGAAGCCCATAGGTGTTTTTATGGCTATGCTGGAGATATTTTTCTGCTTCCATGAACCACATGGGACTGCTAGGTGTGGACATGAAGACCTAGGAGATGGGGAGGTGTCGTTTACACCCAGGAGAGAGTTGAAGCAGACGTGGTGTGAGGGATGGTTTTCCATCTAGCAAAGCTGTAAACCAAAGCCCTGACCACTGGTGGTTATTTAAAGGCTCCGGGAGCGCTTCCTGCGATGGGAAGGTGCTTGGCCCACGTTCAGGCTGGGCGACTGCTGTCTGCAAAGCCAAATAAACAGCAGCCACTTGAACTTTCCACCTTGTGGGCTCGGCCAGATGCCTCATCCCGGGGCCATGACCGGGCACCGCGCCTCGGATGGGCTTTGCGGACAAGTCTCCTTGGAGGATTAAAGATGATGGCCACTTTTTGGGGCTCAAGGGTGCTTCCTCAAGGGAAGAGTTTGATGCTGCTTGGAGCTAAGAGGAGGCATCTGGGAATGGAGATCTGTGTCTCTGAAATGGGCTAGGATGCTCTCCATGCAGGTGCATGTCCTTCAGTGACCTTGGGCAGTGCAAAGGGAGCAAATTATACCCTTTAACCCTAGACATGTACTCTAGATGCTAAATTTCCTCAGAGGAGCACAGTCTAAGTAGCCAGGACAAGGAATCTCATCCATTTGTAGTGGTGATGTGTGACTGCAAGGACCATCTCATCTTCAGGATGTCCGTGAAATCATTGATGGTTCATAGTGATGCTTCATCTGTTGAGAACACTGGAGGTGGTACCTTCCAACCTCAGCCCTTCTGTGACCGTCGACGTGAGGTGTCAGACACTCACCTGTATGTATTTGGGTGCTTTTCTTGAGTTGTTAACATGGTGCATGTCCTTCCTCACTTCTGCCCCTTCCCTGGTGACCTGAGATGTTCCAGTAACTCACACGAACCCTGCAATGGAGGCTCCTTCCTCACATCCAAGCAGCAGCACCTCAGCCTGGGAACTTTTGCAAGACTTGGCAATGGGACCACTGCAGGAGTATTTCACACAGGACCCAAAAATATTGCTGTCGGTGCAGCGTTGGTCGGCCTGAACACAGGGTCAGGTCCCTCAGAAATCAGACTGTTGACGAACAAGCTTGAGTGTATTCAAATGTTTTGTCTGATTTTCTTGGACTGCAGAGTTTCCAAGGGAGCCAGAAAACTGGCTGCTCCTCTTGTTGACTTTGCAGGACCAGAAATACAGCTGGTTTCAGTGAAATAAAGGAAGCTCCAATTCTTGTATTGGTGTAGCAGAGAGGGTAAAAAGCTCGATTTGGAAAAGCTCAAATGTCTCTTTGGAGATAAAAATAAAAGTCCAAGGTGGTGCTCTCTGCCTGCACTCAGCATCGGGGATGATCACTCAGGCAGCCCCAGGACCAAAATCCTTGCTTGACATCCCTCAGAATTTCTAGCAAAGAAGCAAATCCAAGAGCATTTCGCTTGATCAAGGTCAAAATGTGGGTCCCCACAGGCTTTGGGGTGTGCAGATATAAGCTGTGCCAGCAGTGAGCTGGGATGAGAGCACAGGAGACATCAGGCAGCAGCAGAGAATCACTTAAACTGCACATGAACCCTGAAATGACAGCAAATCTGAAGCAAGCCCATGTTTCAGGCCAGGCTGGCCGTGAATCAGCCCTGGAGAATGAAAGACGAAACTTTCTGACTTCAGTTCAAGTTATGAACTTATAAACTCCCAATTATCTGGTTTCGTGGACACAAGCCAGAGACAAACATTTTTTGAGGCGAGTGGATGGGACAGCTTCCTGAAAATGAACTCATTGAAAAAGGCGTGATTTGGAGACAAAGTTTGTCTCAAATTCTCGTATTTTACAAAGCTGGGTTACTGTGACATTAAGATATCTTCTGTGTATCCCAGAGCTGCTCTTGAGCATCCTCCATCCATTTACTGCTCTTTGTTAAAATGCAGAATGATGAATCACTTCCAAAAATGAAAGTTGAAAAAAAATATTAGATTTTAAGCCCATCTAAATTATGACAAATGTGCAAAAAGCTTTTGCACAAGGCAGCCATGTAACTGTACTCCTTTTCCCTTGAGATATCAAGCCCAGGCTGGCATTGAACTATGGACAAGTGGGGCAGCCCATGGTCCAGCTTTGTGATTTCATGGGATGGGGGTTGGGGTAGGGATGGCCCACATGTGGGTGCAGTTTTTGTCAGCAAATCTTACCACTGCATGGTTTTTTGCAGATGCTGTTCCAGAGCAAGGCTGGGTTTTCCTCTGTTTCCCCTTAAAATACTGATTTATTTTTGCTGTTGCTTTAAAAACGGCTATATATTCCCCAAAACTGTCTTCAGGCATTACAGAACTCGAAATATCTGCCTGAAGCTGGGGATAAAAATGCAGCAGAGGCGTCATGCAGGCAGCTGGGCAGCAGTTCCTCCCGCAAGGTGCTAAAATTGGCATCTGCTAAAGTTAGATTTCACGGAGCTGTTGTTTGTTTTATTGAAGTGGACAGGTCAAGGACCGGGGTTTTATCGGCACCCTGGCATCAGAGGGATGCACCAGCGGTCCTGGGTGCTGGGAATCATGCTCATCCCTGGTGCTGTGGCTGCAAGCTGGCTGGGGGGCTGGCATCTTCTCCTGGTGAGGAGTTGGTGATGCTGCCACCAGCTTTGGAGGCAGTGACACTGTGGTGATGCTCCTGCCCACCCTTGCCTGTGGCTGTGCCAGCAAAGTGGGTGAGCTCAGAGCTGATCCATAGTGTTAACTAAAGTCTCCTATTCCTGCACTATGCCAGTCTCCTGGGAGCAGGTTTGGGGCAGGTGCTCTTCTGTGCTTGAGTTAGGGGAAGGCTTCACAGGTGAATCCAGCCAGATGCAAGTCACCACAGTCCTGCTGGCTCGTGGGGTCTCAGACAGAGAGGTTGCAGGTCCAGCTTAATGAAAGAGGTCGGTCAGCATTTCCAGACCCTGCAGGGAAGCCTCTTGCTGAGGTCCCCAGTCCTTCAGGTGCCACTGCCCAGTAGAACTTGAAGGAAGTCCTTCTGCTGTGTTTCCAGTAAATGCCAGCCCAGGACGTGCTAATGACAGCAGAGGATGCATTCCATCTGTTTGATGAACGACACTTATGGTAGATCTGCATGGGTGGGGATATTTTATCGACCAGCTGATAAAAGAAAATGCCAGGGAAATTCCCACATGGGAGCACGCAGTGGAGTTTCACCCCGTGCCTCTGCACTGAATTACGGTGCTCATTTAGCAGCCCTTGGCTGCCTGTCCCAGTGCTGCCCACTGTGCTGTGCCACTACTGCCCATTTCCAGAGAGATGACCTGGGAACGGATCAAGCTGAAAATCAACTTCTTCATTTTTATTTTTTTTAATTCTTCTAAGGCAAGATTGACTCCATGGTGCCTTTGCCAAGGTGGCCACTGATGTCAGGATGGCCTCCTGCTGGCAGGGCTGAGCCAAACTGGGTACCTGCTGACTTTGCACTGGAGCACGTGAGCCCCGTGTGCTCTGGCTGTAGGGGACATCCTGAGTGTCCCTTGTCTCTGCTCCTTCAGGCTGTCCCACTGCAGTCCAGCCCGTCCCTGGGCTGGGTTTGCTGTTGGTTGTCGTGTGTGATGCCAAATATAAATTATTTGTGAAACAGCAGAATAATCCTTTGTGCTAGCTGCTTGGGAATACTGTGTGCACATCTATACCTATAGGGAAATAGTACGGATTTCAGCAGGGAGCCAGGTACATTAATAGGAATGCTTTCATTCAGCTTCCTCCCTGGACCACAGGAGCTTGTAATGGGAGAATTGAGCCCTCAGTCAGCACTGGGTGTTCATCAAGGGCTCCATAGATATTCCTTGATGTTGCATTTTCTGCTTCCTGCAACCTGCCTCTTTAGGAAGCAGCATGAAAAAGAGATTCTCAGTATGCACCCAGGACAGGCGGAATTGTGGATGGCTGTCTGCCTCCCTCCCCATGCTCAAACCCTCTTGTGTACCCCCAGGAGCAGAGGGACAGGGACCATTCTGGACAGGTCTCAAAGCCACTATTTAACCCAGATGGATGAGCAGCTTTATGCTTGTTACTGGTGTTGCTTTTCCATTCACCTCTGTTGCCTTTTTCCCTGCTGAGAGGCAGAGCGTGTGTGTGTGCATCTCCAAAAACATCTACTATCACCAGTTGGCTTCATCATAAATGATGAATTTGGGCTTGCAGCTTAATTTATCCAGGGAAGCTCTTTTGCTATCAGCTTGATTAGAGCCTGCTCCAGCGCAGCAAGGGTGGCTGGGAAATGCCACCCACGCCGGGGTGTCAAAATGCCTCTGAAACCATCCGGGAGCCGGGGAGCCAAGTGGAGCTGGAAAGCCACGAGGAGCCAGAGCAGCTTGCGTGTCTCCAGGCCATTAAAGCTCACCCCTGGGGCTGGGGAGGATGTGCAGAGCACGGATGAAACACTGCATCCTGCCTGTCCCATCCCCACTGGATCCGGCCGTAGGAGCTGAGGAAGTCTTCCTGCTAAGCAGGGTGGGGAGGCTTCACATCTCAGCCTTTATTTAATTTTCAGGTGATAAAAGCGTCGCTTCCCTGCCCGGCACGTCTGAGCAGCCAGCACGTTCAAACGCTTCCCTTTCTGCAGGGAATTTGCATCTCCCTAAGGGCAGCACCGGATTTATGCAAATATCCAGATGAAAGAAAGTCAAAGCCAAAGCGTGCTCATGAGTAAGCTTTCCTGGGCACTTCTTGAGCAGTCAGGTGCTCTCTTTCCAACCTTTCGGCATTTTGGGGAGAAGCAGCGTGGCGATGCTGGCTGCACCTCTGGCCCCAAAAGTACTGTGTGATGATCACTTCACCTCCATGTTGTCCCGAGAGCGATATCAGTCTGAAAGGGTGTTTTGGGGTTGCAATGTCCCTGTTGTTGGATTTGCTTTTCTTCCCATGGGATGTGACATCCCTGCTTGTTGCAGCGTTCAGGTGATGCTCCATAATAGCACTGTGGACAAGGATGGGTTTTCTCCTTGTCCTGCCATTCCCTTGAGGATGTGGTCTGTCTTCAGTGATCTCCAAAATCACCCAGGCACAGGCCATCACAGCCAGCTGGGCAGTGCTGCATGACCTTGTCCTTGCTTTCCCTACCAGAAAGAGGGGAAAGGACCATCATCCCACAGCAGCTTTGACATGAGATTTTTGGTCATGCAAGTCCTGACAATTTCCCTTCCTGAGATGCCAGGGCGTTTGCTGGCTCTTACAAAGCCACTGCTGGAAATCCTTCCTGTGAATGACAGGAATAGGATTGGATGGCTTTTCATCTTCTCTATTGAAAGACAGTTCATTTAAGTGCAAGAAGCGTCAGGATCTGTATAGTTTGCCATCCTTTTTTTAGCTGGTTTCGCCTCAAACAGCGGCTGGGAGCAGCCTTGGCATGCCAGAGCATCACTGCCTGACAAGTGAGGATGTGGTTTAAAATGTGCTTGTCTGGAGTGCCAGCAGCTGCTTTCTGCTCCTGGTGTTCAGACCAGAAGGGAACTGGTTTGGTGGTAATTGGGGAGCCCATTTTTGGCAGTCCAAGACCACATTCCAAGCTGCAGTATTGTAGGACTCCGGTCCTAAGGATTTTTCAGCCCATTTTCCCAATTTTCAGAGAGTTCCATTCCACCAAGGTTTTTTAATACCTTGGTTAAACTTGAATCCAGTTTGGATTCCACTCGATGAAGAGGCAATCTGGGAGCTGATGTGGAGAACCCTGGGGAGAGGTCACAGTGCCACCTCAGCACCCTGAATATCAGTCCCTCTTAGAATCAGAGGGTGATTTGGGGTGGACAGGACCTTTAAAGATTATCTTGTTCCAAGCCCTCTGCCATGGGCAGGGACACCTTCCAGTAGATCAGGTTGCTCCAAGCTGCATCCAACCTGGCCTTGAACACTTACAAGGATGGGGCAGCCACAGTTCCAGTGTCTGACCACTCTCATCGTAACAAATTTCTTATGTTCAATATGAACTTGCTTTTTCTCAGTTCAAAGCTTTTGGTTCTTATACTGTCATTACAGGCCCTAGTTAAACAGTTTTTTCCATCTTCCTTATAAGCTCCCTTTAATATATTGAAAAGCCACAATAAGGTTTCCCCAGCCACCAATTCCTGAGCTAGAGGAAGAACCACAGCTGCATCCTCCACTTTTTAAGCCCCTCTGAGCCCAGCTGCAAGGTGTGTTTCCAGGGCCTTTGAGTTTCAGGAGCTCCATAGCTGGAAAATGGCCTCAAGGTTCAGATTGGATTTTAGGAAAAATTTCTTCAGTGAAAGAGTGGTTAAGTGTTGGAACAGACTCCCCTGTGAAGTGGGGGAGTCACTACCCCTGGAAGTGTTCAAAAAACAAGTAGACATGTCACTGTGTGATATACTCTGGTGGGTATGGTCGTATTTGGTCAAAGGTTGAACTTGATGATCTTGGACATCTTTTCCAACCGGAGTGATTCTGCAATTCTGTGATTCTGGTTTGCAGACCCTGAGCAATCTGACCTCTGCCCTGCCTTAATCTCCTTCCTCCAAAGCTATGCTTGATCCTCCTTTCTCCTCCTTCCAGTTTGGTCCCCCATCTCCCATGTGGACACAGTGTGAATTGGGCTGAGGACATCGGGCAGTGCTTTACACACCAGACAGGCTCTGCAGAATGGAGACATTGGTGTCCTACCAGCAAGAACAGCTGCAACTTTCAGCATTTCATCCCCTTTGATCTTTTATTTGAAAGAAAACCACCTTTATTTGCTCTGCAAGCTCCCACGGGTGGGGGTCAGCTCTTGGCACCACGTCCCTCGGCGCTGGGTTATTGTGCAAGGGTGACAGGATCAAAGGATTTTGTCCCTGTTGCTGGGGGTGGCCGAGTGCAGGAGGGTGGGAGGGGGTGCAGGATCAGGCCATGCCATAGTCATGCATCCAGAACTGGCAGCTGAGTGGTACCCACCTTTGTCCCTAGAGCTTTGCTGACGTGTTGCTTTTGCAGGGCAGTTGTCCCGTGGCAACTGGGGAGTTGTGCTGTGGCTTTCTGCTGGAGCTAAGGAGGTTTTGGGAAGAAGGTTGCAGGGAAAACCATCTCTGCAGGACCTGGGCTCAATGGGAGCGTGGCGTGCTGCGGGGTCTGCAGCATGCCTGGGCACTTGCCAGACCTTGCTGCATCCCACCCAGGAGCAGGCTGTTTTCCCATCTCCCTTTGCTTATTCCATGGCTTTTAATTATCCTGAGTGACACCCATCATGCTTCCCCTCCCAGCGTCTCTCCATATTATTAAGAGCCCTGAGGGGACACGTCTTGTCTGCGTGCAGCATCTCTGTCCCATCCTGCCGGAAAAGGGACATCCCTGGAAGGGCTGTTCCAAGGGGTGGTTTCTGCTGTTAAGGCCAGGGCTGGTGAGGATGAGGAGAAGCCAACCCAGGGTTTTCCATGCAGCACTGTCCCCAGGGGCTGGTGTCTGCCTGTAGCAGTGCTTTGCTGTCCACCACAACAAGCAAGAGGTCTGGTGGTGTTTTCACCTCCCAGCAGCCTGTCATGATATGTGAGATCCTGTCTCTGGGGGGTGAAATGTGTAGACCAAACACTGCAGAGCAAGAGTGAGATAGTTTGGAGGACAACCTCTTAGAGCACAGGGTCTGGATGGTGGAGGAAGCTCAGTGACCCACAAAGTCCATCTAAACCTGGTGCCATTGACTTGGAACAGGCCTTTCTCTAGAGTGTGGTTGCTCTGGACAATGCTGGCTGCAGCTTGATGTCACCAGAGAAGATGTGTCTGTAGGGTTTATCACAGGCAGAGCGTGTTTTGCCCCGTGTTGCATCCCAGACGTGTCATGGAGCATTATTTCAACACTTGTCTGCAGGTCAAAATCCACCTGTTGGGTAGACTGAGTCCCCTGGAGCCCCCTTTCTTCATCAGCAGGTGTCCATCAAAGCCACCGCAGCGTGTCGGCGTCGAGGGTTGTGCAAGGGACACCGATGACGCACAGGGCCACGGTGGCCTTTGGTCAGGGCTGCTGGTGACCTGATGTGGAGGTAGCACCAGGTGGTGTAGGGACATCTTCCCATCGGGGTGTCACTGCTGAGCAGGGACATGCCAGATAGCAAAGTTCAGGTCTGGTGGAACACGGGGGCTTTGAAGACCAAGGGGCCAAAATACTAGTGCTGGGGTAAGCAGTGGGAAAAATAAATGCAGGCTGCCCCTCTCCTAGAAACAGCTACCCTGACACAGGCTCAAGTTGTGCTTCAAAGGGGGGTTCATGACAACCCCTCGGTGCCCTTCTCAGGCACCTGTGCTCCTTGTGTGTATCCTGAAAGAGGCATCATTCTGCCCCCACCCCCAAATCTGGCCGTTCAGACACCTGCCATGAGTACTAAATTCACTCAAAGTGCTCTGAGAAACCACAAGAAAAGATGAGCAGATGTTCAGCTGTGCCAGAGATTCGGGGTGGGAGACACACATGGCAATGACAGTTGTTGGGGGGGACCACTGGGGTCAGCTTGCCCCCCTATGTGTGTTTTGGGGCAAGGATGCTGCTTTACCACTCTTTTCTTTCCAAGGATTCTCTTGGGCAAGGCAGGAATCCTGGAAATGCCCCATCAGATGCAGAATTGCTTTTTCTTCCTGATTCCTCTGGCTGAAAGGAATCCCTGAAGGATGGGGGGGAGCTGGCCCCAGTATTTGGAGTGCCTGGCTTCCCTGTGCATCGGGCACCAGAACGTGGGGACTGTCTGTCCCCAAATGACTGAGCCTTTGACCCCCCACAAAAAAACCCTTCAGGGCACACCCTCTGCAGATTTGGGAGGCGGCCAGCCCCAAGCCTGTTATTACTTCTCCCCATGGAGTTGGCCTCTCTTCTACCCCATCTCTTTTTTTTCTTTTTTTTTTTCTTTTTTCTCCCTTTCCCTTCAAATCCAAGGCAGGAAAAGCCTCTTGATGTCGGCACCATGGCTGTGAGCTCCTCGTGGCTGCTTGGGGATTGTGGTGGAGGGGATATCCCAGATCATAATACCAGGATCTCATGGCAAGCGAGGCCACCACCAGCTGTCCACGAGTCATCAAGTATCAGGGACAGGGTGAGAGGGATGAGTGGAGGGCTGTGTTCAGCTGGGGGGTTCCTTTGCCCCCAAGTGCTGCAAGTTTGGTGGCTTTTTGAGGTTTTTATGATCTGGTGGCTGGGTCTCTTATGGTACAAGAAGGAGTTAAGTTAAAAAAGCCATCAATGGAGACCACAAATTCAAGGTGCTTGGGGTCTGCATGTGGGGAAAAGCTGAAATTCCAGCCAAGGAGCTGTTCAAGGGATGGCTGGAGCATCTTATGTTTCTTCCAGGGCATTGCCCTGTGAGCTCTGGACAGGAGATGCAGCCCTGACACTGGAATCACAGGAATCCTTGTCTCAGCACAGGGTCTCTGTCCCATTGGGGTTGTGTACTATCACCAAAGTGGGTGAGAGGGAAAAAAACTCCCAAAGGACCTTTATAGGCACTTTCCACACTGTGCCTTAGCCTCTTTTCAAAGAAAAAAGGGGCAAATAAAAGATAAGGAAGGGTCGATCATGTTACCAGGGCCTCTGGTGCATTCCCAGCTCGCACAGTGCTGGGAAGACTGTGCTCTTCTTTTTATCAGTCTGGCTGGCTCGCTGCCTCAGCTTCCCCATTCCTCCCTCTTTCCTCATCTCCTGATTGCCTCCTGCTTGCAAATCTCCATGCCAGCATCGTGCTGGCATCTTTCCCTGCTGCCTAGATACTACCTAACTATTCAAATCCAACCAGAGCTATGAAACCAGGAGCCATACAGCTCTCTTCTGCAGAATCTCATGTTAGCCAGCATTTACCACACACCAAAAAGGACGTGGAGGAAGATGCATGACCTGGTTTATCTTGCAGGTATGTTTTGGTGGGCTGCCAAGAGTCCCCAGTCGCTGTCCCTTTGTTTTAATCCTGCTTGCTGCTTTGCTCAGAAAACATCACCTGCAGCAAAAGGAACAACCGAAAAAACAACCTCTTGGAGAGAAAACCTCATGATGCTTCAAGCCTGGCACGTGGTGCTGAGGCACTGCTCCGCTCCTGGCAGCAGATACCCCACATGCACCACAGTACCCAGCAAAGCTTTTCTGGGGTATCCCCCTGTGCTCTGTCCAGCTGTGCACCTGGAGCAGGACGTGCTGGGGGCTGCTTACGCCTCTGCCCCCAGCTGCCGGCTCCTGCCGGGTGTTTTGTTTCCGTCGCTCTCCTCCCGGACCTTTCCTGTTTCCTTCCGTGCAGATGCGACCGGAGGAAGTCTCAGTGTGTTGGCTTTCCTCTGGCTGTGTCCCAGCTGCCGTCACAGGCTGGGGACAGCACTGCGGCTCTCTGCATCCTGGGACCTGTCCTCCCTGGCAGTGATGGCGAGTGGCGGTGCTTGCGTTGGTGGCAGTGGTGACACTGGTGGCAGTGGTGATACTGTTGGGAGTGGTGACACTGGTGGCAGTGGTGACACTGGTGGCAGTGGTGATACTGTTGGGAGTGGTGACACTGGTGGCAGTGGTGACGCTGGTGGCAGTGGTGGTGCTACTAGTGGCAGTGGTGGTGCTGGTGGCAGTGGTGACACTGTTGGAAGTGGTGACCCTGGTGGCAGTGGCAGCAGTGGTGACACTTGTGGCAGTGGCAGTAGTGGTGGTGCTGGTGGCAGTGGTGACACTGGTGGCAGGGGTGATGCTGGTGGCACTGGTGACACTGGTGGCAGTGGCAGCAGTGGTGACACTGGTGGGAGTGGCAGCAGTGGTAGTGCTGGTGGCAGTGGTGACGCTGGTGGGAGTGGCAGCAGTGGTGACACTGGTGGCAGTGGTGACACTTGTGGCAGTGGCAGCAGTGGTGGTGCTGGTGGCAGTGGTGACACTGGTGGCAGGGGTGACACTGGTGGGAGTGGCAGCAGTGGTGATGCTGGTGGCAGTGGTGACGCTGGTGGCAGTGGTGACACTGGTGGCAGGGGTGACACTGGTGGGAGTGGCAGCAGTGGTGGTGCTGGTGGCAGTGGTGACACTGTTGGGAGTGGTGACACTGGTGGGAGTGGCAGCAGTGGTGGTGCTGGTGGCAGTGGTGACACTGGTGACAGTGGTGGCAGTGGTAGTACTGCTTGTACTGGTCGCAGTGGTGACACTGGTGACAATGGTGGCAGTGGTCACTGTGGTGGCAGTCGTGCTGGTGGTGGCAGTAGTGACTGGGTGCTGCTCATGCGGGTGGCAGTGGTGACACTGGTGGCAGTGGTGGCAGTGGTGGTGCTGGTCTCCTCGTGCTCAGCCAAGCCTCATAGACCCGCTGCCCGTTGTCACACGTGCCAGGGGCAGTAGACATGTGCAGAACTGCTGCATGGTAATAACTGGGACTATTCAGTTTTCAGGGTACTGTAAGTGCTTGTTGCGGAGGTGGCATCGGGAGCAGGGAGAGCAGGACTTGATCAGCCTTAAGGGGAAAGGGCTGGTTGATGTCTTGCTACACAGGCTGAAACCAGGAGAGAGGTCAAGGAAATGTAACACAGATGGGTGTTTTGTTGGATTTCTCTGAAGGTGAACTTTGAACGGGTGATGTGCTCACTCAGAGACAGCTATATTTATATACGGGTGAGATACATATTGTTTGGGTGAGTAAGAGCCTTTGTTCCAAGTCCCGCTGCTAAATCCCACATGGAGCGACAGTTTGGCTCTACAAAGCTTCCTTTTCCTTTGCTTGGGGAGTTGCTGTGTTTAGGAAAACCTGACTCCACCAGCTGCATCCCGCTATCCCAGGTACAAGGAGCACAGCCTTCGGGTCTGGCATCTGCTCGCCACTCCAGCCAAGTTCTTCCGATAACTGTGTGAAGAAGCCTTGACCTTTATTCTGCATCAAATTGCCTTGAGGAAGAGCAGCCTCATCCCTGCTGTTGCAGGATCTGTCCTTGGACAGCTGGGGCAAGGCCATGGCATGTGTGTAATGGAACTACCACTCTGTAAAGGAGTATTTCAGAGACCTCTGTGATCCCCTCTGATTTGGGCTGTAAGACAAGGAGATGATGGCTCAGTGGTCCCACTCCCCAGAGCACCATCCTTCATTGCTCTTGCCACACTGAAGTGCCTTCACTCCGGATTCTCACCAGGCTCTTGTCTTCCCGGGTTCTTGTGGAAGAACCAGAAACTTCCACAGTCCTGGTGAAAGAAAGAATCATAGAATCACTAAGGTTGGAAAAGACCTCTGAGATCATCAAGTCCAACCCAGCACTGTCAGGCCCACCACTAATCCATGTGCCACACCCATGCACCTTCTGATCACTTCAGGGATGGTGATTCCACCACTTCCCTGGGCAGCCTGTTCAAGTGCTTGACAAGCCTTTCAGTGAAGAAATTTTTCTTAATATCCAAACTAAATCTCCCCTGGCACAACTTGAGGCTGTTTTTTCTTGTCTTGTCATTTTGTTCCTTGGGAGAAGAGACCGACCCCCCCCTGGCTACAACCTCTTTTCATCAGGCCAGTGCTGCACTGCTGAGCATCCTTATCCGAGGCTTGCTCACTGTGTCCTCACATCCTTCCTCTAGATCCCCCGTAGTGCTCAAATCAGAAGGATTTATATTCGCTTGGCAGGTTATTAATATTAGCTGAAATTCCCTTTTCCACATTGTCCTGCTATGCTTAATATGGAGATCAGCGCCTCAGCCTGTAGCGCCGGGGATGATTTGTGATTGAATATCCATTAGGGATTTATGGGCTTCGAGGCTGAATTGCTGGGACGTGTGAGTGCCAAAATACTTGAAACGCTTCCACTGGGGAGAGGAGACCTTGTGGGAAAGGAGCACTCGCTGTTCTCGTACACAGGCGGTTCCCACTGAACCTCAGTTACTGGCAGAGAGCACACCCAAGCCAGTAAAAAACTGTGTGGGATCCAGAGCGACGATGGAGCATGGACTATGTGTTGGATGATGACAAGGAGTGAGCCCCTGCTCCTGGTGGGCAGCACTGGCATGGGTGCTCACAGGGGCTGCCAGTCCCACAGGTTGCTCAGAGGGTGGGATTAATCCAGGACACGGGTAAACATGGGCATGGTTCATATTAACGTGTCCCCGCAGCCAGTTGGAAAAAGGTATGGGGTTTTTTTGGAGGGAGAACTTGCTTCTTTTCCTTGTGCACCTCTGGTGCTGGTGTGTCACATCTGAAGGGGCAGAGGACAAGATGTCATCAAACACAGTGGAAGAGCCAAGAGCCAAAGGCATTAAAAGGAGAAGCAAAAGATCCTCAAGTCCTTTGTCTCAGAGAAACTGGGTTTGCAAGATGATTTGGGGCAGTACCTGCTTTGCATCAGCTCTTCCCTTTGAGCAGACACCTGTGGCTGCCCCTCCCTCTCGCTTCCCATCCCTTTGGAAGGTTTTAACTTCTCTTTTCCTTAAAATGAAAAAGATAACCTTGCTGAGAGGATTCCCAACACGTTTTCCTTGGAAAATGTTCACTCGCTGGGTTGCCAGTTCTTTTTGTGGTTATGCTGGGCCACAGCTCAGCAGCTGGACCTGTAGGAGCCAAAACCAGCGCAAAATTACCCTCCAGAAATACCATATGGATCCTTAGCCATGGTGAGATCATCTCAGCAGGGAGCAGACCCCACAAACAAAGTGTTGGGTGGGATCATCACTGGAAAAGCGTGGCAAACACCAGAGGGAGAGCAGGTTTCCCAGCCCATCTAGCAGGATCATTCCAAGGTTTGAGCAAGGATTCCAGCTGCTGTGGTCCAGATGAGGAGGGTCATCCAATTTGGGAAGTTCAGCATTGTCTGCTCTGAATCACAACTAAAATGCTGCTGGGACGTAGCTCCCACCTCACTCCCATCCCTCAGCCAAGCTTTCCACTTCCATCAGCTGCTGAAATCTGATTTTTTCAATGGGAACTGGAAATTTCCCCCCAGAATGTCCCATTCATCCCCTGCAGCCCAAGCAGGGTTTGAACTTTGCAGAATATCCCTGCAGGGCTCTGGGGTAGCATTACCCCGTTTTTTATGGGCAAAAATAAAATGAGTCAGAAGTGATGGGCCATGACTGATGGGAAAAGTCTGTGATTTCAGCAGCCAGACTGGGCACATTCAGCAGAGCAGCCCCTCTCCCCCTGACACCTCTCCTAGCTTTTTCCCCTTTGCTATTTGACTTTTTCATTCCCGGGTACCACTGGTGAAGCAAGAGCTGGTGAGCAGATTGTAAATGCTGCTCCGGTGTGGAAGAGCCCGTTGTCAGCACCCAGGGGCTGTGATGAGTTGGTCAGTGCTCAGCTCACCTCCCTGCTCCCAATTGTCTTATTGCATCAGGGTAAAACAATCCAGAAGGGAAAGTTTCTGTCTGGTGGGGCATCATGAGAAGAGGTGAGGGGGTGACTGCTGGCCTGACTCAGGTTACTTATGTGCTTATGGTCTATTTTGAGGCTCTGGCCACATGGCTCTAAGCAGCCTCTGACCCGGGGGAAGGACCAGCTTCAAAACAAGAGTCCGCTGAGTGACAACCTGGGAAGGCACCAGCTTTCCCTCAGCTCTGAGTGGGCTAGCAGAGCCCTCACCTCCACCCTGGGCCCATCATCTCTTGGATTTTGGCATTTCCACAGTGGGTATCCGTTTGTTTTGGGGTGTTTTTAATTCTTCCCATTGGCATCCTTGAAGGCAGAGATGCCACAGGTTGCAGGGCTGGGGTACTCTATAGGAAGCGATGTGCCAGCGGTGTGGGGATGCAGATGAGCAAACAGACACATCCATCACTAATGCTGCTGAAACCATACACATGTGACCCCCTCCTCTGCACCCTCCCTCCCCAAGAAAGCTCATTTGTAGGCAGCTTAGTTCTCCTAAGAGCATTAGAGGTGCATTTGGTGGACATGAGCCACTGGAGCAGTGCTGGGAGCATGTGGCCGATTAGGGGCAGCGGCAGCTGGTTTTGGGCACAGCTTGCATTTGGGGTGGAAATACTCGCTGTGCTTCTCAGGGACGCAAAGGTGAGGTCTGGGGGAACAGGGTGGGTGTCAGGGGGTCAGCTTGTGTGGCTTGGGTGCTTAGATCTACCAGCGGGTGAGGATGTTGGGTGGTGTATGAGAGAGAACAAGCCCTTCCTTGCTGTGTGCTTCTCCCTTCTGTGTACCTCTGAGTTACCCCCCTCTGGCTTTCCAGTGCCATTTCAGCTCTTCGGGTGTTACTTCAGTTTTATCTTTAAATACCACCTCACTTTCTAATCTGTGGTTTTCTGCGAAGATTAGGGCGATCAGGGATGCTGGTACGGGATGTGGCGAGGTGATGGTGCATTCGAGGGCACCCACACCAAGCCGGGGCTTCCTTGGGGAGAGCACTCTCACCATGGTGTTTCCCTTTCCCTCTCCCGCAGCCTCGCTCCCCGCTGGGATTTATGGAGGTGCTGAGGAGCAGCTGTGAGCCCCGCAGCCCCCGGCAGCGCGCCCCGTGAAGCAGCACCCGGCCACCCCACCTCATCCCACGCCGCATCCCGACCCTCCGACTCAACCATTCAAGGCTCCCGTGCATGGATCGCCCCAGCGAGGCGCCGCTGCCGGACGCCGCCGACGCCGCCCCGTAGGCTCCCGGCCCCCCGTGCCGCCCCCAAGTACTCCACATACCCCGATGGGGTAACGTGACGGGGGCCACCCTCCCGCCACCACCACCCCCCATATGCAGAGGCCTTTCTAGAGCGCCCGGGAGCGCGCGGCACCGGAGGCGGCGGCCGCTCGCCGTCGCACACACACGCCGGGGACACCAACACTACAGCAAAGGGATTTATTTCTTCTTTTTTTATTCTATTATTATTGTTACCATTAATATTATTTCTTTTTTTCCTGCCTGGCTTTTTCCCCCCGTGGTGGGGCTTGCGGTGTGTCGAGGAAGCCGGCGCGCTCCCAGGAGCTTGGGATTATTTGCACAACGTCTGTATATTGAGTTCTCGATCCTGTTTTATTTTTTATTTTTGAAGCGCTAAGAGGGGTTGCCAGGAGTGGGGTTTTTTGCCCCTCCACGCCACGCTTTTCTTGGGTTTTTCCCTCACCACCATCAGCACCACCTCACCCTCCCCCTGTCCCACCATGGCCCGGATGAACCGCCCTGCGCCCGTGGAGGTCTGCTACAAAAACATGAGGTTTCTCATCACCCACAACCCCACCAATGCCACGCTCAGCACCTTCTTGGAGGTAAGGAGGGAGCCAGCTGCACCTTTTGGGGGTAAAAGCTGATTCTGAGATGCAGCCAGGATCAGTCCTGTGTAGATGAGGCAGCAGCACATCCCCTTTGGTGCCATGGCCCCTGGTGGCATCCTGAGGCAGTGGGTCTGGTCACTGCTTTTTGGGGTGGGATGTTTTGGAGGACCCCAGGCATGATGTTTGAGCACAGATGGAGTAGAGTTTCCCCATTGCTGTTGCATCCCCTGCCAACCCCACCAGCACATCATGTCATACAGCTTTGCAGTGATGCACACACACAATCCCCGGCATCTCCCAGCACCTCAGTCATGACTTTTCATCCCAAATATACCAGCGTATGTCCAATACCCAGAGTACTGGATGGCTTGGTGTTGCATGAGCCAGCAATGGTGCCCTGCCTGGGTGCACTGCCTCTGCCACTGGCAGCAGCTGTGTGAGTGCCACCAGCTCAGAGAGCCACAGGAAGGTTAGTTGTGGTTTGGGGACAGCCACGCCATACCCTGCACCCTGCGGGGACCACGCCATTGGGAAGGGAGAAAAATTCCCCTTTCCTCCAGCCTCTCAGGTTTTTGGCTGAGCTGCCGAGTGTGTGGGGGGTTCACCATGGTCTGGAGAGCTCACATGGGGAACAAAGGAGGGTGATCATTGATGGCAATGATCTCATGGTGCCTGGCGAGGTCGGTACACCGGCACGTAATCTGGGGGCAATCCTTGTGCCGGGCAACAAGCCGTGCTGGAAACAGCCCAAGTCCCACGCCTGAGCCTGCAGGGTGTTGGAGTGATGATGGGATACAGCAGCAAGGCTGGGAAGGAGGCCCTGAGCCATCTGTGAGATGCTGGATGTGGTCGGTGGGGCATCTTATAAGCCCACCAGCCACCTCCCGCCTGCATTTCTCCCATGTCTGCATCAGGAGTGTGACCTCACCAGGCACAAATGATTCCTCCTTTAGGGAACTTGCACCCATCTTGGGGATATTTCTTTGCCTGGGGTGTGAAGTCTCTGCTGGTGTGCCTGTCAGGGCTTAAAAATAAATGGTCCCATTGGCACTTGTGACTCTAAAGAGTCATGAAGGTGCTAGCTGAAAAATCCTACTGTGGCCACATGGCTTTGGTGTCCTGGGATTTCTTGTTTCCTTATGACACCCAGGCTGGATGAATGGGGGGTTTACTCAAGGGTCCAGAGACGGGGCATGGTGTTGTTTTAGGGTGCATAGTTGTCTGTGTGGTCATAGCAGGGCTCAGATATGTTGGGGTTAACTGGGTTGCAACTGGCAGGGTTTATTCAGACCCCTTCTTCCGCTTCCCTCCCCAGGACCTGAAGAAATATGGTGCCACCACGGTTGTGCGAGTGTGTGAAGTGACCTATGACAAGACCCCCCTGGAGAAGGATGGCATCACCGTCATGGTAGGTGGGCAGCAGGATGGGCCCAACACCACTTAAATGTCTCATCCCTCGGGGCTGCCAAAAACACCCTGATAGACCAAAGCAGCATCGTGCTCGCCTAGGAGCAGTTTGAAACCCAGCTGAGCTGAGATGAGGCTGGTGCTTTAAAAAAAGAAGTGCTGCCCACGCACCCGAAACTGTGACTCATGCGCCTGAGTCGGCAGCTGCCTTCCCTGCCTGTTGCTCGGGCATTAAAGCATCCAGGGATGAGAGAGAGCGCCTGATCCCACGTGGAAGATGCGCGTGGTTCCCATTACCCCCGGCGTTATCTTATCCTGGGGGGCGGTGTGAGGGTTCTCTGCTCTCCCAGCAGCAGCCCGGTGCAGCTGGGGGGATGAAAGGGAGCAGGCAGCAAGCTGGGAAAGGCAGAGCAGGCAGCTGCCTGGGCTGTATCTTGGCTGATAAGTAATTGGAGATGATGTCAGGCGTGATCGCCCTGCCAGGGAGCTCGGCTCCAGCTGGAAAGTGAGGCTCTGCTCATTATTTAGGGAAGGGTTTGGAAGTGCCTCATGTCTCCTGGGGTGGTCCTCTGTGTGTAGGTCCTCTTTATATAGCTCTCTGTGTATAATCTATATCCTAGAGAAAGAGTAAGCTATATCCTAGATCCTCAGGGATATAGATGGATTATCCTATGTCTCTCTAGATACAGATCCTGCAGATACAGATGTCTCTAGATAAAGATGTAATGTCTCTATAGAAGATACCTTACAAAGATAACTGTATCCTACATACAGAATTCATATGTTGGAGATCATATCAGCTCACCTACACACCAAATTCTGCCTTTTACCCCACTTCTAGCTGGAGGCCTCCAGCCTGAGTTTCTATATCTGGTATATATGTACCTCTACATGTCTTATATAGAGATATGTCTATATATAGAATATGTTTTATATAGGGAGGTAGAGAAACCATGTAAGACACTGTGTAGCTTCTATATCAAAGTTTCTATAACCATATAGAAACTGTATAAGGTAAATCATAGAGAGATCTAGGTATCTATAGATAGTTATATCTCTGTAGCCACAGATATATCTCTATATTTGTATATCTTGGTATACATTTGTATTTGGTATATACATTTTTGGACGATCTATATATATTTTTTACACGTGTATCTTGATATATATATTTAACATATATGTATCTATAGCTATATAACTTGGAACACAAGAATTATGGGGAGCAGTTGAGGGAGCAGGGGATGTTTAATCTGAAGAAAAGGAGGCTTAGGGGAGACCTTCTCACTCCCTACAACTCCCTGAAAGGAAGGTGTTTCCGGGTGGAGGTCGGTCTCTTCTCCCAGGTCACAAGGAATAGGAGAAGAGGAAATGGCCTCCAGTTGCACCAGATGAGGTTTAGATTGGATGCTGGGAAAAATTTCTTCACTGAAAGGCTTGTCAAGCACTGCAGCAGGCTCCCCAGGGAAGTGGTGGAGTCACCATCCCTGGAGGGATTGAAGAGACATGTAGATGTGGCACCTGGGGACATGGTTTAGTGGTGGCCTTGGCAGTGCTGGATTAGTTGTTGGAAGTGATGATCTCAGGGGGCTTTTCCAACCTTAATGATTCTATGATTATATATTTAGACTATACTTGTATATCTAATCCCTTTCTTCAGGGAACAGGCATGAGTTAAGCTGAGGCCTGACTGCTGTGGCGTGCCTGGGTGCCAGCATCCACAGCCACAGTCCCCACACGTGGAGGGGTCCTGTCCCAGGCACACTCCCTGCATGTTTTGGGTGCTTCCTGTGCTTTTAACTCCTCCATGTGCAACAGGGAACCCCGAGCAGGTTCTAAAGCTGATGGCAGTGACCCAAGTTGTGCCACACTGATGGAGCAGGTCCAGAGTAAGCCACAAAAATGACCAGAGGGCAGGAGCACCTGTGCTATGGAGACAGGCTGAGAGAGCTGGGAGCGTTCAGCCTGGAGATGGGAAGGCTCCAGGAAGACCTCAGAGCACCTTCCAGCACCTAAAGGGGCTGCAAGAGAGCTGGAGAGCGACTTTTGACAAGGGCATGGAGTGACAGGACAAGGGAGGATGGCTTTAAACTGACAGAGGGCAGGTTTAGATTAGATACTAGGAAGAAGATTTCTACAAAGGGGCTTGTAAGAAAAATGGAGTAAGACATTTACCAAGACCTGTAGTGACAGAACAAGGGGCAGAGGTTTTAAACTTTAATTTAGACATAAGGAAGAAAGTTTTTATCATGAGAGTGATGAGGCACTGGCACAAGTTGCCCAGAGAAGTGATGGATGCTCCATCCATGGAAGTGTTCAAGACCAGGTTGAATGGGGCTTTGAGCAACCTGGTCTAGTGGAAGGTGTCCCTGCCCGTGGCAGGGGGTTGGACTAGAGGGTATTTGAAGGTCCCTTCCAACAAAAGCCATTCCATCATACGATGATTTTGTGGTGTGGTGTGTCATCCCCAGTGCAAGCCTGGTGACCTGCACCCATGGCTGAAGTGGTGCTTTCCAGGCACCATAGGGAGGAGATGGCCTTGCAGGACAGGCACAGGCAGTGCCTGCCCACAGGGTGGGTAGCTCAAGCATTACAATACTCTGAAGCCCATCCTGCTCCTTTCCTAGCAAATCCCAACAGAAATCACATTACGTGTTCAGACACTGAGATGAAGCAGCTTATTTTGCCGTGTCACACCAAGGATGATTCCAGCACAGCAGCTTAGTGACTCACTCCTCAAAAACTAGGATTAGGGCCCCATGCCTCCCACCCTTCGGGGCTCACCGAGCCACATCCCCTCCAGGTGATGCTGCCCTGCCCATCCCTCTCTCCCACTGCTGCACAGCCCAGTGGCCATGTTCCTTCTGCCAAATCTTATTTTGGGAGAGAAATCCCCATTTTGGGTCATTTACCCAGGGCCAAGGGGCACCTAATGCAGCACCTGTTCTACCCACTTGCTCACCAAGCTCCAGTTTCGAGCCCCTGCAGCTTGAGGATGAAGCTTGGAAGATGATGGGATTTTTTTTGTCCCTTAAGAGCCTTTCCTAAAAGATGATGTTTAAATGGTACCCTTTGGAGGGGTCTGTCTCCCTTTGACTCTCTCTAGGGCTGTGTTAAGGGGTTCCCAGACCATCCTTTGAAGACTTCTGTGCTCCTTTACCCCTCCATGTGTAGCAGGAAGCTTAATTTTGACACTCTGAGATTTCAGCCATCTCCAAGCCACCTTTGCTCAGAATCCCTAAAAAGTGGTTTTGCACTTCCAAGAGCTGGAATTAGAAACTGGTGGAGGGGGAGGATGGAAACTACATTGCCCCAAAGCTTATCTGAGTGGGGAGGTTGCAGGGGGTGGCCATTCTGGTCCTCAGGGGCAGGAGATCATGGAGACTGTGTTGTAGATTCTGTAGGTGCTCCCAAAAGCTGAACCTCTCCATAGGAGATGGGAAGAACCCCAGACCTAGACTTGTATGGGTTCAAACCTTGAGCTAATGCAGCCAGGGAATTCCTGTAATGCCAGGTGGTGCCACAGAGCCCCACAGAGCTGTGCTGTGAGCCGGGTTCCTGACACACGCATCCAGGGGCACAAACACAATCACCCTGAGTAAAAAACTACCCCTGAGAGTCTTGACAGTGTTTCTCTCTCCCCCTGACCTCACAGGATTGGCCTTTCGATGATGGAGCACCTCCTCCCAGCAAGATAGTGGAAGATTGGCTCAACTTGCTGAAGACCAAGTTCTGTGAGGACCCTGGCTGCTGCGTGGCCGTGCACTGTGTGGCCGGCCTGGGGCGGTGAGTCTGAGCCCAACACCCCTCCTGCCACCCCATCCGTGAAGGGAGGAGAGGGAAAACCATGCCTGTGCTCCTCCTTCCCTTCCCTTCCCCAGTCCCCTTTTGAGCAGAGATTTGTGAAACCTTAGTGAAACCATGCCTGTGCTCCTCCTTCCCTTCCCCAGTCCCCCTCTGAGCAGGGTTTTGTGAGACCTTAGTGGGAATAGGTGTTGGAATACAGAGTGGGATCTGCTGCCTGAGCTTCTCCTTGGGCTTTAAATGATTGCATGTCAGCAGTTTGGGCTGCCTGGCTGAGGAGTGACCACCACTGCCTTTGCCTTTCAGTGCTCCTGTCCTTGTTGCACTGGCCTTGATCGAGAGCGGGATGAAGTATGAGGATGCCATCCAGTTCATCCGACAGTAAGTTGAATGGTGTTGGGGGAGAAAAGAGCCCCTCTCTGAGGGAACAGAGAGATCTGATGTGTCCCAGGGGTTTTTTGGGGTTTTTTGCTTTTCTCTCCTTTGGGGCAAGAAAAGGGAGGTGTTGGCATTGAGCACTCTGTGCCATTGGATCAGGGCTGGCTGCAGGAGGCTGGGACAGCAGCTGGGAGCATCCCTGGGGGGGTTTTGGCAGTCACCCCACCTCTGCCCCACGTGTTTCCTCCCCAGCTCTCCTTGGGAGTCTCTCTATCATCCTGAGTCTCTCTAGGCAGATGAGAGAGAAAAGCTGCTGGGGTCAGTGCCTGTCTCTATCCTTGAAGGATGCATGTGTCCTCAGCCTCCAAAATCCCTTCCTGCTCCAGGAAGGGGGGTTCAGCACCCTCCCAGGGGTGGTTTGGGATGGGGAGGTCTCCTACCACACCACTGACCACGCTGACCCTTCTGTGTCCCCGCAGGAAGCGCAGAGGAGCCATCAACAGCAAGCAGCTGACGTACTTGGAAAAATACCGACCAAAGCAGAGACTCCGATTTAAGGACCCTCATAACCACAAGAACAAATGCTGCATCATGTAACCTCAATGACCTCTTGCCAAAACCCGTGCACACAGACACCCGGGCACTCGCACACATCCCACCCCGTCACCCCCTCGCCCAGCCCTGCGCTCCCCACGTGCCACTCCCGCTGCCAGGGCTGGCGTGGGAGGGCACAGACCATCACCAGTGTGTTCCAGCACCCACAGCACAGCCCCAAAACAGGCTGTTGTCTCCAGCTGCAGCCCTGAGGAAGGAAGGCAGCGCTGCCCTTTGACTCTTGGCATTAGCAGGCAATGAGTTCATGCGACGGTTCTTCATCGCCTTCCTCCTCCTCCCTCTCCCCTCCTGCTGCACTGAGAGGGGCAGGCAAAGGGTGCTTGGTTTGGGGTGATGCACGCAGGGCTGTGCCGGCTTAGGAGGGATGGGGAGCAGGAGGGCCAGAGCACCCCTGGAAAATCCCTTTTCCCACCTCTAGCCCCATAAATAAGGGCTGCAGCAGCAGGGATGGAGGTGGGGATGGCACAGTGGCCTCAAGGGAAGGTGGTGATAGCAGGGAGAGGTGACAGGGACTCTTAGCTCAGTGCTGGCCTTGTGACCATGGGAAGGGCTGAGCTAAGACCTCCAGCACTGTTCCCTTTCCCCTGGCTCCTCTGCCACTTCACCATCTCCCTCAGTGCCAGCTGGGGTGCTGCAGATGGGAATCACTGGGCGTTTTGCTGCAGTGAAGGCAGAGCCACTGGAGGTCTTGGGGAACATGTCAGGGCTTTGAAGCACCAGCTTTGCCAGGATGTAGGGTCAGCACTGGCTACCCCAAAGTGTGGGATGCTCTTATTTATAGCTTCCAAATTCAATGCAGAGTGTGGTGGGTTCTCTGCTGTCCCCATCTTTGAGTCGTGGTGCAAACCCCCGTTCTGGGAGCAATGCCCTGGTGACACAAATGTGCATCTCAGAGCACATCCATGTCCTCCACCGCTGCATTTGCTGGCCAGGGGGATGGGCTGCATCTTTCCTATGGGATTTTGGGTGTTCCTGGCAAGAGCACATCACCAAATTTTGCACCTGCCTTTTCCATATATGTAACGAGGCGCCTGACACCCCGAAACCCCCTGGCTTGTGCCCTAGTCGGGTGGACTCAGAGCTGCCCCTTAGCTGGGACATCAAACATCTCTCAACTTTCTGCCTTTGAACGCTTGCAGCAGCTGGAGCAGTGGGCACATAGGGGGTGTGGGAGTGTTTTTTCTTTTAACAAGGATAAAAAGAAATTTGCTAATTAAAGGAGAAAAAAAAACTTTAAAAAATACCCTGTTTGTCTTCCGCACGTCCTCTGGCCTTTCTTTCTCCCATTGCTGCCCAGTGGAGCCCAGGAGGTGACCCACAACCCCACAGACTGATCCCCAGCACCAGGTCACAGCTGGCTGCCATCCGCTGTCACCAGGACATACGTGTGGCCCAAGGGATGCTCCAGGTATCCTTTGGACTTGCTGCTGCTCACCCTCAGCTGCAGAGTATCCCAGTTGTTGGGGCAAGGAGGGCTGGTCGTCCACCTTGTGTGGTTTTAGACTGCCCAGCTTGTGATGCCTTCAGTGCCCTGTGGTGGGTATCTCCAAAGGTTTGTGTGCCTTCCATAATGTAGATATCCAGAGACATTTGTTTCAGAGGGTTCATCCCTTGGGAGAGGTAGTGAGGAAGGCTGGTTAGACACCTTCAGTACCTGCAGAAGGGTAGGGCATGGCTTTCTAACCATGACATGGGTGGGCAGAGGAGGTGTTTGTAGCAGTTTCCAGCACCATTTCCTGCTGTCCCAATGGGAACCAACCACACTGAACATCAGAGATGGCCTTCCCATGGGATAGGCTGTGGTGCAGAGTGAACTGGGGACTCTCCACACATGTTCCTGGAATTGTCATGCCACACAGCTTGGGCCTGTGCAAGTCTTCACATTGTGGGACAGCCCTTAGCCCCTTGAGTTTCTTCTGCTCTATTCCAGGCTGTAGGTTCCCATGACTTGTGGAGAAGGCAGCAGTGGTTGAAGGGTGAGAACAGAGAAATTGGGCTGATGAAAAGGCCTGAGCCTGTATTGGAGCACCCTGCTGGGTGGGTCACCATTCCCTTCCTGCCTGGGTCTGTCCTGCTGCTGCTAAAATAGGTGCTGCTTTATCCCCAGGGACATAGAAGGTAGCTTGGCATTGTAACAGGGACAGCCCCTATCCCTCCTAGCCAGGAAATCTCAGTGATCCCATGTCCTTCCTTGTGGGAGCCATTGCTTTGTAGGCTTGGAGATGTTTCTGCTCTGGCAAAACAAGAAGTTCTGCTCACCCATGCCTGTGGGAGCATTGCATGGCACACTACCCAGGGCAAGTGGTCCAGGGATTCAGCCACGATGCCTTTGAAGTGGAGTCAGGCTGGGGACAGAGGGGCTTGAATTCAGCCTCCTCTGGCCCCTGCTGAGCAAGAGTTCGCTCAGACCTCAGCTTGGTGGGCTGGTTTGGGAGAGACATGAGGAGGACAGGCTTTGCTTTATGTAGCATCAACCCAATCACCTTAAAAATAGGGAGCTTTGAGCAGTCCTTGACCTGGTATAATCCATGTGGCCAAATCCTGAGTGCCTCTGGCTGGCAGAGTGGCATCTTGATATTCCTCAGTTTGTGAGTCACTACAAAAAAAAACCCCAAATCATGCTGCTTTAATTGTCATAATTTTTTTTAACTTTTTCATGGGTATCTCCCCCCATCCACCCTCACCCATATCCAGGAATGTGCTGTCACCTCCCCATGTGCTGTTCCATGGACAGGACACCTTGGCAGCCCAGGAGCTGCTGTTCTTGCCTGGAGGGCCAAATCCAGGGTTTCTGTGAGTTGGACTGCCAAATATTGGGGATTTTTTTGATACAGACTTGGGCTCCTTCCTCTGAGGTACCAGCTCTTCGATGTTTCAGTCTAGAGAGGGTTGCAAAAGCAACAGGCTGGGGAAACTAGTTGATCTTCCAAGGGGGATTGGGATTGAAATCTCAAGAGCTGAAGACAAAAGTCTTGAGACAATTGGGCAAGAGGGAAAGTTGAAGCTCAGTAGACACAGCACCAGAGTGAGGTCTAAGAAGCCAAGGGCTCATGGCTTGGGCCAGTCTTGGGGTGTCTCCTCGTATATTAATTCTCATTACACCTTAGATAGCAAGATGTTGAAAGGAGAGCATTGAAAATCTGATGTGTTTGCCAATTTTGTTATGGCTTCTTGTTTCCATTGTGGCAAATGTCATAGGGAACAGACACCCCATGGCTTTGGCTGCAAACCAGCCACCTCATCCTGCCCTTTTCTGCAGTTATACCTCCTCATGCCTATCCATCCCCTCACCGCCTCCATGGAAAGCCACTGTCCTTCCCTAATCTGCAGGGATGGGGTTCCAGACTGGCAGCGAGTACTATGGAGACCCAAGGGATGGCAAAGCAGAGATGTCCCAGCCACCAAACCAAGGGTTTGTGGGCTTTACCCAGGAACTGATCATGGCTGATCCTTGTGTGGGGGAATAAATCTGAGCAGGAATTCGTGGTTGTGTCCTCTCACACATGTGCTTTTATGTGTCCCTTCTGTTCTTCGTTTTCCAGTCAGATGGAGCACATGGAGGGGGCAGTGGTGGGGAGGCAGGCAATGTGGCCATCACAAACATCCAGCTCTTTATTTAAGAAAGTTCTGTTGACACAGATTTGAAGACTTTGCATTTGTATATTCATAGGATGAGTCTTGCAATAAGGCTGACACTGGTGCTTGGGCTGGGAGCTTTGGATGAGGAGGTTTATGAGGAACAGATTTCCCAAGAAAGCAGAGAGTCTTGCTCTATCCACAAAAGGAGTCATTTTGTTTCTCTTTTTTTTTTTTTTCATTGGATTTGTTTGGTTTTTATTAGTCCCAGTGGGAAAGCACACAGGGAGATTCGTGACTTCCATGCAGTTTCCAAGGTCTTATATCTTAGTTGCTTCCAGCGCGCTGGGTAGGTGCAGTTTGGCGGGTGGATTTGGATGGGATACTGTCTGGTGGGAGAAGAATGTGGCTGGATTCTTGGCACAGTGTGGGGGTCCCGGGCCGGCTGTGGTCCCGCTCACAGGCTCAGGCAGACATTCCCGGGGAGGGGGGCGTTCCACTGAGCTCAGCTTCCCTTCAGACCATGATCTCCCAATGAACTCTCCACTTCCCTGCTGTTCCTTTCTGTGCAACAAAGAACTGCATATTTTCCTTTTTAACCCCCTGGGCAATCATAGTAGTATGTAGATTAAGCCCAGATGACTTTTTTTTTTTTTTTGTTGGTTTTGTTTTTGGGGTTTTTTTTTTGGTCTGAGCCATTGCTAAATTATTATACCCAATGCTTTTTGTATCAGACAGCATCACTTTGAATATGCAGATGAGGTATAGGATCTTGACACTTTATAACCTTTTTAAAAAGAAACTTGTCTGTTTACTTAATGTCTTGTGTAAAAATGGAAAAAAAAAAATGTATGCCTTCAGTAATCACTTTTTTGTTGTTGTTGTTTTTTGAGTTTTATGAAATTATGGTGGTTACACTCCAGCAGCAAAATAAAAAGCGTTCACTGTTTTGTACATCCCTGTGTGCCTGGTGCTGCTAATGGGAGTTATCAGGATGTGGGAGGCAAAGACAGAGCCAGACTCTGGCCAAGGGTGGAAGTGCATGGGGGGGTTGTTCAGGCTGGGGAAGAGAAGGCTCCAGGAAAAACTTTAGAGCCCCTTGCAGTAACTAAAGAGACTACAAGAGAGCTGGAGAAAGACTTTTGCAAGGACCTGAAGTGACAGGACAAGGGGGAGTGGCTTCAAACTGACAGTAGGTTTAGATTAAGTATTAGGAAGAAATTCTTCCCTGTGAGAGGGGTGGGGCCCTGGCACAGGTTGCCCAGAGAAACTCTGTATGCCCCATCCCTGGAAATGTTCTAGTCCAGGTTGGACGGCCCTTGGAGCAACCTGGGATAGTGGAAAATGTCCCTAACCATGGCAGGGGGTTGGAACTAGATGATCTTGAGGGTCCCTTCCAACCCAAAATATTCTGTGATTCTCTATCCAGTAGAGCATGGTGTAACCTTGGACACCCAGGAGTCCACCCAGAGGAGACATTCCACACGCTCTACCCGATCTGGTCAGTGCTTCACCACTGGCAGAGACCACCCATCAGACGTGAAAACAGGCTTTGCTCACGAAATCGTTTGGGTTTTTAACTCTGCCCCCCATGACTAAGGAAGGCAAGGACCAGAGTCTGCATGGCAGCTGAGACGGAGCTTGCATGAACTGGCTCGTGAGCAAGGAAAGCTGACACAAACTGTGTGATTTCCCAAGTAATGACACAGAGTTGGATGGGAGAAGGGGGACGAAACTCCTCTTGTGCTGCTGTAGGCTCGGGAAGGCTTTCAAACCAGCTTGCCAGCTTGGAAGAGGGTAGAGCTGAAGCAGGGTGGTGTGGCCAGAGCTGTCCTTGGATTCCCCCAGCAATTCCCAAGTGCTTGACAATGCCGATCCTTATCTTGAAGGCTTTGAACCACGCAGCTGCAAGGGGCACTGCCTCTGCAGTTGTGCAAGAAGCAACTGGGCCTTCAATCAGCTTAATTGCTGCCTCACCTCTCCACCAGGAGGGCCAGGGGAGAGTGCAGAGCACGGTGTGTGCGCTGGAGAAACACCCACCCGCGCTCCTGCCTGTACACGCTGTCTCCTACCTCCGGCATTCCTCCTTGCTATCCGTCACCAAACAACGTGCACCCCTTTGCAGGCCAGATCCCAAGTCTCCACGTTAGTCTGCTGCCACTCCATGAACAAGGTTCCTGCCCTCCCTAAGAAAGTCCATAAAATTTGGGGGTTATGGAAAGGTCTAAGTTGGCCACTCACAGGTGCTGGGACCTGCTCTGAGAAGCTGTGGATACCCCATCCCTGGAAGTGTTCAAGGCCAGGTTGGATGGGGCTTGAAGAAACCTGGCTTCATGGAAGGTGTCCCTGCCCATGGCAGGGGCAGAGGTGGAACTAGATGTAAGGTCCCTTCCAAGCCAAACCATTCTATGATTCTGTTCTGAGTCTATGATCCCTTTCCAGCTGGTGCCATGGTCCACAGTGCCTTAACCTGTTCTCAGCAGAGGATGTTGGTACCTGCAAACCCCATCACGGCCCCATATTGCAGTGCCTTCAGTCCTGCCAACACCAAAATCAGTGAGATCCCCCCCAGCTCTAGGTAGTGACCCCAATGTGGTCTGGGGTGTTCTGTCCCTTTCCAGTCATCTGAGATCAAGAGTTGATTCAGGACTCAGTTGATTCAGTTGAATTAACTGGAGAGTTGATTCAGGAGGAACTGATTTCATCCTGGTATGGACACTTCTTCCAAAGCTTCCTGGGACCCCAGACCTCAGCTCACACAGAGACATCCACATTGGGGACACCCAAAGCCCTGGGAGATGATCCACGGCTCACAACCCACTCTGTCCACATTACTAACCCACCTCAGCAAGCCATGTCTCCACAGAGCCATGGAAGCAAAGGTTGCAGGGTTTTCGGCAAAGTCTAAACCAGCCACAGCCCAGGCTCACGAGACTGGATAAAAAATTGCTTTCTGAGGGCCGCCTTGCTCCCTGCTTGCTCCCTGGTGAAACTTTTTCCTGCTTGTTTTGGCTGTCATAGCCAACTCTGTCTCTCCTTGGGCACAGCACAGCTCCCATCGCTGCTCCCGTCAACCTGGTTGGGACCAGCCCTTTTGCAACACCTCCACCTGGGACCTTCTGCTGCCTGAAAGGGTCTTCCAGCTTCCCTCTGTGCCCAGGGAGTCTTGCACCGGGGTGAAGGTCTCTCCTGCCCCCAGGACCTGGGGTACTCTGTGGGTTTGGGCATGAGGTGCAGGGGGGTGGGAGGTTGTGCCCTGCTTTTGTGCTGAGGGGTCTGGAAACTCCCGTGTTCGTAGGGATGAAAATGTAGGGCGGCACTTGGGTTGGGAGGGAAATTAAAATGTTTGCAGCAAATATAGCTGAAAAGTCAAGCAGGGCATTAGGCAGTGCTTGGCAAAGGTACAGGAACGCCGATGGCCCGGGGTGGGTTTTGCCCTGAGAGCTTTCCCTGGGAACAGAACAAGGAGGGGAAGGATAAACTCTGCCAGGATTCACGGGACCATCTCCACGGTTCGAAAGGGGGGTCCTGCCGATCCCTTCTCCATGCCATGAGCACAGCAAGGAGCATTGCTGCCCTGGCCAGGCAGGATCTGTCCTGAGCGTCAAAGAGGGCGAACATCTGAGTGTCAGGAGGGGAAGAGGCTTGCAGGGAGCCTGGAAAGGGCTGAGTCACTCGCTGTCAGCGTCAGCAGCTGAGGAGGAATCGTGACTGCCAAACAGCCACCTGGAGCTTTGTCAGCTCATCCCTAAAAAAAAAAAGGGAAAAAACTGAACTGACAGCCTCTCCCAGCTCCCACTGGAGAGCTCAATGTGCCTCACGCAGCCGGGGAGTTCCCTGCAGAGGCAGTGGCTGTGGAAAAATTGGAAAAATGCCCTTCCTTGGCTGCAGGTGCTGCTTTCTGTTGCAACACCTGCCTTGGGGCTCGCAGAGGAGCGGAGGATGCGCCGCCCTCCCACCCAGCCAGGCAGCCTCCAGGGATGTGCCATGGCCAAGCCGGGGCTCGGTCCAAGCACTGGGGGTGGGAGGATGATTAGAGACCTGGGAGGAGAGGCACGACGCAAGAGATAACCACGGCTGGCTTCAGCCAGGCACTGACTCACCTAAGCCGGGGCATCTCATCTGGGTATCAGGTGGAGACAGGGAGAAGCAATGCATTTAAATGAGCTTTGATCTTTAAAGCAAACAACGCCAGCTTGTTTTGCAGCATCTCAGGCAGCCGTGGGTGACAGAGAAGGATGGCTGGGCTGGTTGGGGGGGGCCGTGTTCAAAGCACTTGTTTTTTTAGTGGATGGATGCTCAGCACTCAGAACAAGGGCTGTGGCAAAGGCCTGTCATGAAAACTCACCCGGTGTGCCAAATAGCAGGGCTGAACATCTTGGGGCTCTGTCTGGGTTGCAAATCTGTCCGAGAGAGACAACAAGGCTGGGTAATGCAGAGAGACACATGCCTGTAACTACCCCAGCTGGAGCCAAGTGACACATCTGGGAGGCAAAGTCTAGTCCTTGGTTGCAGCTCCCCAGTTTGTTCTATCTCCAGTCTCCATCCTGGGAATATTTCATGATAAAGCTGGAGACCTCCTGAGGTCCCTTCCAGTCTGAATTATCCTGTAGTCCCATGATGATCCCAGTGAAGAAAAGAACATCTTATAGCTCATAGGGTGCAAAACTGGGTCACTCAAAAAGACTCCAGAGAGACACTTCCCTTGAGGCATGTACCTTCTCCTGACACTGCACCTGTCTGCTCCAGCTCCTTCTACAGTTAAGGTGTCCATGGCCACAGGGGGAATTATGTTCAGACTGCCTGTTCCCCACACAGGCAAAACATCCTCTGTTAAATGTGGACACCAGAACTATATACTGTACCCAGTTTCATGGAATCGTGGGCTCACAAAACAGTTTTGGTTGGAAGGGACCTCAAAGATCACCCAGTTCCAGCCCCCTGCCATGGGCAGGGACACCTTCCACTAGACCAGGTTGCTCCAAGCCCTGTCCAAGATGGCCTTGAACACTTCCAGGGATGGGGCACCCACAGCTTGACTTTGAATTTCAACATCCACGACTTGTCTGATGTGGATTTCAGACCCATCTAAAGGAGTTAAATCACTTCCCTACATGCACCCCTCACTCAACCTGTCATCTGCTTTCTCTCAAGAGTGTTTCTGTTATGGGATGCAGATGTACCAAATGCAAAACCCTACAAAGAGATGTCTCTGGCTGCATCAGCTGCCACCACGTGACCCATCATGCCCCTCACATTTTGATCCCTCAAAATGTCCTGCTGGGGTCATTTCCAGGTGGCTGGACTGAAGTTTGCATGGAAATGCAGGTGCTGGAAAGTGTCCAGAGAAGGGCAGCAGAGCTGAGGGCGGGTCTGAAGCACAGGTCTAATGAGGAGTGGCTGAGGGAGCTGGGAGTGTTTCTCCTGGAGAAAAGGAGGAGGTTGGAGTCAGATGGGGTCTTTATCTTCCCCCAAACTACAAGCGGCAGGGCAAGAGGAAATGGCCTCAGGTTGCACCTGGGGAGGTTTTGATTGGATATTAGGGAAAATATCTTCTCAGAGTGGTCAAGCACTGGAAGAAACTGCTGAGGGAAGTGGCGGTCATTGTCAGTGGAGGTATTTAATAGACACATAGATGTGGAGCTTAGGGACATGGTTTAGTGGTAAATACAGTGATGCTGGGTTAATGGTTGGACTTGATGATCTCAGAGGTCTTTTCCAACCTTAGTGATTCCATGATTCTATGATTTTATTTAATGTCTTCATACTAAGAGGGACTGACTGGTCCTTGTGGCTGTCTGTCCTTTCCCACCTCATTTTTCTCCCCTCCCAGCTTCTTCGGGAGCAATTCCACCTTTATTTCCAGCTCACTAGTGAAGAAGGCTGCACGGCTTTGGGCCAAGAATTTTCTACTGAAGAAACAGATCCAGGCCCTAGCAGTTCCCCACTGATCACCACTTTTTGAGATCTGTCAGACAGCCAACTCTTAGCTCATTTAACACATGCTCTACTGATGTGTGGTGCTTTTTTCTCCCCACTGGAATGCCACGCTGTACTAATCTAATATTTAACAAGGATGCTGCATATGCAGTTATGTTTATGGCCCAACCTTAGCATCTGAAGGAATGAAATCAAGTTGGTACAACAAGATCCCTCTCCATAAAACCATGTGGACTGTCATTTTTTATATTTCTGTTCTTTTCTGCTTTTGTGAATCAGATTTTAAGTCAGACTGTTTTTATTAACAATCAGCCTGTTATTATTAGCCTGACTTCACTCCTAGACATGTCTGGCCCACAAAGGCAGTTGAGCTGCTCAGCAGGCTCCTGACGCTTATCACAATATTAGCAGTGGTAGCAGAGACCAGGAGAAGATGCTGGCCCATGCCTTTGCATCTTCCAAGGAACTAAGCTCTAGGCTTGCTTGGGTTGAGCCTGAAGCAGCCACTCTACATCCAAGAGCCAGTTTCCTTATTTAATTTTTAGGAAACTCCTGTAGAAGACAGATATAATGACAGCATCTGTACTCGGGGGCTCATTGTGTGTCCTTGCACAGTGGCCAAGGATGGGAGATGGTTGTGCAGAGCCTGGCAGGGTACACTGGGTGAGACCTGAACTCACCTCCCTGAGCTGTTGGAGAGGCACAGCCACAGTGACCCTGCAAAACCCTTCCTTGTGGGACAGCAATGTGCTGTGCTCCTTGACCCTTGGGCTGTGGGACAGCAGGGATCAGGCTGGGTGTGATTATAGAATCATAGGATCATTAAGGTTGGAAAAGACCTCTAAGATCATCAAGTCCAACCATTAACCCAGCACCACTGTGTTCACCACTAAACCATGTCCCCAGGTGCCACATTTACATGTCTTTTGAACACTTCCAGGGATGATGATTCCACCACTTCCCTGGGCAGTCTATTCCAGTGTCTGACCACCCTTTCAGTGAAGGGTGTACAGCTTTAAGGTGCACCACTTGAGAAAGCTGTCCCTGCTCTGAAAGGATTAGGAAGCAATAGCACTATTTTAAAAACATTAAACTCTACCCAAAATCAAGGGTGAAGCAGCTGATCTGTTGAGACCACTGAACCACATCATCAAACCCTGCGTGCTCTTTTCCATATGGACCCTCCTGTTGCCTCATCACAGGCTCTGCTTGGGGCTGTTTGTCCTCATTTTATTCCACATGTGCAGCTTCCTCCATAACGTGTGCTTCAATTGCTGATCATGTGGGTCCCCAGGAAATCCCTAAAACTTCAGTGTGAAAGAGAAGATGCCCCAGGGAAGATGCTTCAGATTTTGGATCAAGCCAGATCGTGGTGTTGCTGGTCCTGGATCCTTGGTCCCATTTGGACCAAGCCAGATCCCAGTTCCACCACTTCCTCACCCTGAAGTCAAACCCTCCCCAGCCTTCTCCTCTCCCAGGCTGTGCTCGAACAAAATTATTTGCACACTGAAAACCCTGCCAGTTGAAGAACCATCCGCCCACCCGTGCTCTCAGCCTGCCACCGGCGTAGAGAATCCCCATCCTTAAGGACACAGCCTTGAACAAAAGCCAGGGAAATAAACCAAACAAGCTTCTCTGCAGCCTGACCTTTTATTGTCTGTACGGGGCTGCCAAATCAAACCACGCTGCGGGTCCTTCCCACTCCTTGCATCCCATCCGAGGTTCCTCTCCTCCCTGCTGAGGCTCAGGCAGTCCCAAGCCCTGGCTGTGCCATCGGTGCTTCCCAGGAGCGAGGAGGACAATGAGGGGATCCTCGGGGTGGTGTGGGCGGCTTCCTCTGCCTCCATCCAAGGAGGTCCTGGGGATTGGATCAGTGCAGGGTGGGATCGGCGGTTCCTGACAGATGGAGCAGGGAGTGAAGGTGGACAAGCATCTGCAGCCTCGTGGGGGGTTGGCAGCATTAGAAGGACCAGAGGGGACACATCGGGTTCAAATAATTTTTTCCCCTTCAGCACACATACAAGACAATTCAGGAGAAAAAAAAAATAATAAGTAAATAAAAAGATAGTCCTGCTGCAAATGCCTGGTGCCGGCTGCCAGAAGAAAAGCTTGGCTCAGGGCTGTGCTTGCCCCAGCAGAGCCTGCCTGGCTTTTGCTGCCCTTCACATTTCCCCAGCACCCCCTGGCTCAGCTCGAACTCCTGAGGACACGAGCTGAGCTGGAGCATCCGAGGGCCCTTTGCCGGGACGTGGGGAGCCGTGCCCTCCCTGCCTGCGAGCACACAGCCAGGGCTTTTCCACATCACACAGAGCCGGCTGCCTCTCATTAGCAATGGGTGATAAATCCAGGGGGGAGATGACAACCCAGCGGGATGAATCCAAGCATCCTTCCCTTTCAATTCTCTTCCTTCCATCACACACAGCCAGGCTTGCCCAGTCCCATCGTCTGCTGTGGCAATAAGCCATCCCCTCTGGATGGGGAATGAAGGGATGGAGCATTTGTTCTGTGCTTTTTGGTTTTGTTGGGAAGCAGAGGTTGTCTCAGCCTCTTTGTCCTGCTGGAGGTGGAAAGAGATGCCATGAGGTCTTCCCTGTTAGGTCATGGAGGGGTTCAACCACGTTGTCCAGCATGGACTCGCAATGCCAGCTGCTAAAAAGGCTGTTGCAAATGGGATTTACAACTGAGTGTTCTGCCATGGACAGCCAAGGGTGCTGGTGCCCAGCAGCTCCCTCCATAAGCCTGGATTCAGCCCATCACAGGAGCCTGGGATGTGCTTTAAAAGCCAATGTGCCATGGATGAGACTGCATGGAAACCCCAGCACTGAGGGCTGGGGTGGCTGTCAGTGTGAGCCCTGGCACTACTGTGTCACACAGGAGCGAGAAAAAGGGCCAGGTATGTCAAGGCAAGAGGTGAGACCAAGCAGGTGATGAGCAGAATAATGGCAAAATACAGGATTGTATAAGGTTTCTGCCAGCTGTCTCCTCCATGGCATGAGAGGATAGTCCATGCCTGCGGATTGATGCATCATCAAGGTGGCACCTCATGCCCAAAGCTACAGTCCCATCTTACCACCCCTCCCTGCTCCCAACCCACCCAGTGTTTGCTCCTCACTGTACATCCATGCCCCTGCCACTGACTGCCACATTCTCCAGCCAGGGCAGGCTTGGCTGACCACATCCACACATTTCCATCTGGGAGAGGCTGCAGGAAATGCCTTTTATGTCTGGGGCTGCCGGGATGGCTGAGCAGAGGCAGGAGCCAGGTTAGAGGAGTTGCCATGGATCACAGAATCATAGAGTGGTTTGGGTTGGAAGGGACCTTTAAAGGTCATCTGGTCCAAACCCCCTGCAATGAGCAGGGACATCTTCAATTACATCAGGTTGCTCAGAGTCCCATCCAACCTGGCCTTGAGTGTTTCCAGGGATGGGGCATCCACTGCCTCTCTGGGCAACTTGTGTCAGTGTTTTACCACCCTCATTGTAAAAACTTCTTTCTTATGTCCAATTTAAATTGGCTCTTTTTCAGTTTAAAACCATTGTCCCTTATCGTATCACTACAGGCCCTACTAAAAAGTTTGTCTCCATCTTTCTTATAGGCCCCCTTTAGGCACTGGAAGGGGCTCTAAGGTCTCCCTGCAGCCTTCTCTTCTCCAGGCTGAACACCCCTAGCCCTCTCAGCCTGTGTCCATAGCAGAGGTGCTCCAGCCCCTGAGCATCTTCCTGGCCTCCTATGGACTTTCTCCCATAGATCCATGTCCTTCCTGTGCTGGGGACCCCAGAGCTGGATGCAGCACTGCAGGTGGGATCTCAGCAGAGCAGAGCAGAGCAGAGGGGCAGAATTGCTGCCCACACTGCTTTGGGTGCAGCTCAGGACATGCTTGGTGTCTGAGCTGCAAACACACATGGCTGGGCCATGTCCAGCCCCTCATCCACCAGCACCCCCAAGGGCTGCTCTCAATCTGCTCATCCCCCAGCCTGGATTGATATGAGGGTTTGCCCTGACCCAGATGCAGCTCCCTGCACTTGGCTTTGTTGAACCTCATGAGGCTCCCATGGGCCCACTTCTCCAGCTTGTCCAGGTCCCTCTGGATGGCATGATGTTCCTCAGGCACATCCTTCAGGATGGGGAAGCACAGCTCAGCCCATTTCTTCACCAGTGAGGCTCTGCCCTCCATCCTGCCAAGCACAAGGAGGGCCCCCTCAATGCCACAGTCCCAAGGGCAGGAGTTGCTTCTCCCCTGCAAATCTGGAGGGAACAAAATCTCCTCAAGGGCTCTTCTACTTGGCATCGTTTTGACTGAAACTGCCCGGATCAGTCACATAAATCTTCCTTCTTTAGGAAAGCAAGGGAAAAAAAGCTGGGGTGTGGTGTCAAAGCAGCTTGCTGTGCCAAGAGCACCCCTGCTGGCTTTGCAAAGCCTTCCCTGGCGTCTTGCAACCCTTCTCTGTCATTGGCACTTTGGGGAGATCATAAAGCACCACTGGACTGGCATATTTTTGGGGACCGCCAGCCCCAGGGGTGATGGAGAACAATGTCTGCTCTGCAGACCTACACAAACTGCTATGAGCCCAGCCCTGCTGCTGTCCAGGGTGGACAAGATGTGGATTCATCCCCTTCTGAGGAAAAAAAGGACTCATGATCATTTCTCAGCTCTGGCCCCTGAAAAGAAAATGGGGGCCTCATTGGGGGATTTCTGCACAGTCTTGTTCAGTTGTGCTCTGGTTTACGTGCATTTCCTATTGCACCAAACTTCCTCTATAATAAAAAGTGAGAGAGGATGTAGGAGGATAAAAGCCTCAGGTTTGGGCTTAGGCCAGGGCCAGAGGCATGCTAGACTAGGGAGGGAAGGAGGAGCTGTGGGATGTGGCTTCACAGTGATGCTCGGTCACCTTTGGGAACACCTTGTTCAGAGCTGGAGGCTCATGGAGGCATCTCAGCTCCTGCCAGCAGCCTGGGGAGGCAAACATCACTCTGAGCTGGAGGAGGAGGCAGCAGCTGAGGACACGGATGCAGAGACAGCAAAGGCTGGAGGCTTGGGCTGTAGCCTTGAATCAGCCACTGATCTGCTGGTAAATCGATTCTCCCCATTTAGAGCAGCCTGGATCCTTTCTGGGGGCACAGTTTTCACTTGGTTGTGGTAGGCAGTGGCTGACACAATGGGAATGGCTGGGACACATGGCTGGGATGGGAGAACTGCAGGTCCAGCTGTTGTTAGCCCAGCCCAGCACTGGCCCACCTGTACATGGTGCATCAATGACCTCTTCAGGAACTGAGCAGCACCATCACACCCTGGGCTTCCCCACATGAGACAACCAGGGCACAGTTTTAAGGCAAAATTCTCTGAACTGAGTCAAGAGAGGGAGGCAGAAGGGATGTAATTCATGACAGGGCAAACTCACTTCTCCCTTCCTCCCACCAACCTCCCTGCACAAAACAGTGGGGAAAAACAAAAGGCTAAAGAGAATAAAAAAGGCTAACTAGAATAAAACAGAGCACCTGGGAACAAGTCTTTGCAGCTCCAGTTTGAGTGGACTGTCCCTGAATCAACCCTGTAACACCTGGACAAGGTCAACCTGACCATCCTCCAGGCAGGCCATGTGCATGTCAAGTACATTGACCATGCTGGCAACTCTCTTTCATTAGTTTCTTTAAAAAAGAAAATTATATAATTAACTACAGGCCAATTAAACACATCAAGCAATCATTGTTGATAACCTCCATCATCCTGTGCTGTCAGGAAATGTGAGAGTGGTAAAACAGGTCTGTCCCTCAGAGTGGGAGTAAAAACAAAGTGATATTTACCTGGATCCAGCACTATATACCCATCCCAGACCTTCTGCAAGATCAAAACACACCTTGCAGAAGTTTCTTCTGCTGGTATTAGAGGGGCCAGGGATGCAACAAGCACTTCTGCAATCCACAGTTCTGCAGGTGTGCCACCAGCAGTCGGTCTGGTGTCCTCTGGGGTCAGTGCTGTTGGCTGTGGACCCATCACCACAGCCCACTGACAGAAACAACCCTGTGATGGTTTAGGCAGGAGAAGGGCTGGCTGGAGGACTCATGTGGAGCACCTTTCTTTGGCCAGGTGCTGGAATGTCACCTCCTGGGAGTAGGCAAGAAGTGTTTGCTCTGGCCTTGTGGTTATGCAGAGCCCGCTGCACTGACCTTCAGGTCTGGGGATGGCTGTGAGCACAGAGCAGCTCACCTGGTGTTAGAGCTGAGGAGTTCACCCCAGGCTGTCCCAGCATTGCAGCCTGGTTCCCATAGGATCCCAGATTCCTTGGATTCTGGTTGTTGAGTCCAAGGTACATCCAAGACTCTTGTGGCTTGAAGATGTCAGGGATGGGCTGTGGCTGCTCACCTGGATCTGGAATGTCACAAGGTTGTCCTCCACATCTCCTGCCTTCCTGGCTCAGGTGGATGCCACCAGTGTGGGTACCCCAACCTTCCAGCACTGTGGCTCTGGGTCACAACAGTGGGAAGACACACATCAACAAGGAGCTAAGAGCCCTCCCCATGCTCCCATCTGGATGGACAAGGTCTTTCCCAGCCCCTGACACCCCAGGGCTCTCAGCTTTCTACTGTAGAGGAAGTGCAGCATCCACAGTGAGTTTGCAATTAATATTTTTCAGTCTTTCCCAACTGCTACTCCAGGTTCTGGAAGAATTGCAGCCCTTTACAGCAAACTAGTGCTGCAAAACCTGCTGGTGTAAGAAAAACAGGCCCTGGATGTCATTGCTCCAGATGGTGCCATGCATGAGGGTAAAGAAGCTGCTGTAGACATAGCTCTGCTACTCCCTGGGCTCTGGTCTCTTGCAGCCTGGAAGAGAACAGATTCTTTAGGAATGGTGGATGAACCCTGTGCATAGCCAGGGATGTTGTTGTTGCAGTAGTTACAGGAGCTTGTTCTTGAAATAACTTCACTCATAGCAAGTGTGTCTTCCCCAGCCTGGGATCAGACACAGCACAGGCTGGGTGCACCCCAAATTGAGCAGAATATCTGAGTACCTTTTCAGCTGGCAGCTGGGCTGGATGTTCATGGGTGCCTCCATCAAACTGGCTAATGGGAACTGAAACATGAGACACCTTGTGAGTGTTGACTCAGGTCTTTTTTCTCCTCTAAGTCATTTGTACTGTCTGCAATCTTCCTCTTATAAAAAAAAAAAAACCAAATCAGAAAAACCCGCCACAATACTCATTTGTATTGTGCCATTATTTGCTGAGCTGATACAGAAAAAGCGGTCCCACCACGTGGTGAGGCAGACAGATGTGAGTAAAGGCCTTAGACTTTTTGGCCTTTATCTTAATTAAGCAATTTGAATGCTCTTGGGGGAGTTTCTCTGCTTTCTTCCAGTGCAAATGGAGTAGGGAATAATGCCTTGTGCTTAGAGGTGGGCATGTGATGTGCTTGCTTTTTGGGGTAATAATTACTGGGAAAAGATTAACGAAGGGCAGATATTTGAATAGCTAACTCCTTTTTTTCTTTTAGTTAAACAACAAAAAGGGTCGAGTGCCTTGACTGGTGGATCTATAAGATTTGTGTTCCCTGTGTTCTTGGACAAAGTTAACAAATATTTACAGGCTGGGGCTCTAGTTCAGCAAAGCACTCAGCTGTGTGCTTAAATCTCCTTGGCCTCAGTGGCAACCTTGTGCAACGTGCTAGATTTGAAGACCTTGGATTTTTTTGGATAACAAAGACAACATTTGTCATTGCCAAACTAAGGGTCACCAAGCCACGTTGCTGGTTAGCACAAAGGCCTTCATCCCTTTTGTTCTCTCTTAAATGATGAAACAGTAGTTGACTGTGTGATTTAAACTTGGTTTTACTCTTTGTTTGTTTGTTTGTTTGTTTGTTTGTGGGCTTGGGGTGGGGCAGTGCTGTTCATTTCTAAATTGCCTATATGAAAATATTTTAACCACACTTTTTTTGATTTGCTTTTTTTATGGTGCTGGTGTTGCTGTAATACAAGCAGGAGGTTTTCTCGTATCCACCAGGAGAATAAGTTTGCTGAGAATGTCTGAGGACACTCTTGTGGGTGACAATGCACAAGGACTCACTCAGCAGGTGGCCAGCAGGGTCTCTTCTCATTCATCTCTAAACGAGGCTCGTGGAGCACCTCAGGAGACCAAACCCTCTTATATTCCCTCTGTGCTTTTCTCTTTTCCTTGCTCTCGCACTCCCTCTGCTGATCCCAATGATCTCTTAAAAGAGAAATGCTTGTGCCAGAGCTAAGCAAAATGCAGGGAGAAAACAGCTGTATAGCAAAAAAAATGAACGAATTCATCCCAGATGGAGATGACCTGAAGTTCAGGGGGCAGAAGGGGAAAATATAGTGATAAATGTACCTGTGACAAATACAGATCCTCCTATCAGCTCATCTCTTCTCTGTGGTGACCAGTGACAGGACCCGAGGGAAATGGCATGAAGTTGTGTCAGGGGAGGTTTAGGTTGGATATTTGGAAAAGATTCTTCCCCCAGAGGGCACTGGAACAGGCTGCCCAGGGCAGTGTCACAGCACCAAGCCTGACAGAGCTCAAGGAGCATTTGGACAACGCTCTCAGGCACAGGGTGTGACTCTTGGGGTTCTCCTGTGCAGAGCCAGGAGCTGGACTTGATGATCCTTATGGGACCCTTTCAACTCAGGATATTCTGCGATTCTACAACCCTTTTCTTGGCATCATGCCCCAGTGAGATGAGGTGACCATGTTTGTAAGAACAGGGCAGGAGGCAGCTTTCCATTCCTCCATCTGTCTCTATTCACAGAACAAAACTGTCCACTCCTCCCTTGTCCTCCCCAAGCCTTGCAGTCACAGGGGAGGTGACTCTGTGCAGCCCAAAATACCCAGAAGGAGGTGAGGTAACAAGAGGAGAGATGGAATTTACCTTCCTTCCCCCTCTCCAAACCACAAACAAGAACACCTATCTGCCTCTCACCCACCCTGCTCTGTGGATGCCTCTTGCTCCTTTGGGCTGAACTTCAGCTCTACCAGCACATTGGGTGGCTACCAAAAAAACAAATGCAAAATCATCAGACTCATTGCCCAGAGACTCTGTGGTTGCCTCCACGCTGACAGTGCTCAAAGCCAGGTTGGAAACAGCTTTGAGCAGCCTGATCTGGTGGAAGATGTCCCTGCCCATGGCAGGGCAATTGGACTAGATGGTCTTTAAGGTCCCTTCCAACCCAAACCATTCTGTGAGTCTATGATTTTTATGATTGAGCTTTGGAGTTCTGAAGAAACAGAACCCACAGGGGCTCAGTTAACCTTTCCCCAGGCAGCCTTGCCATTCATAAGCCAAGAAGATAAGAACTAAGAGGGCTGCTGGGAAGCAGGGGAGAAGAACAGAGTTGCTCTATGTGTCCTTTTGAAAGTCCCAAAAGGAAAAGGTCCCTGACAAGGAGTTTATTTTCATTAAAAATGACAGGCCCAGCTCAACCAGTCAAATAAACAAAGCAAGTCTGTAGAACAGCAAGTGCAAAAGGTCCTGGGTTATTTATAAAGGGCTTTTAAGTATATTAGGCCTAACACCAAGATAAATCAACCCTGCTAGGATTCCAGAGGCATATTACATGTGGCTCTAGCTGTTGTCAGCTTTGTGCTGGAATATATTTAGTGGCCTGCTATCTTCTGAACACTCCTGGCTTTTTCCCTAGTGATTCCCCCTTGGAAATTATTACACCAGGACCAGACACAAGTTTCTGTCTTCAGTCACATATTGACCAGCTCAAATCCTTGAAGGAATCACAGAATATTTTGTGTGGGAAAAGGCAACAAAGATGATCTTATTCCAACTCCTCTGCCATAGGAAGAGACACCTTCCACCAGATCAGGTTTCTCCAAACCCTGTCCAAATTGGCCTTGAACACTTCCAGGGATGGGGCATCCACAGTTTCTCTGGACATTCCATTCCAGGGCCTCACCACCCTCACAAGGAAGAACTTCTTCCTAATATCTGACCTAAATCTGCCCTCCTTCAACCTAAAGCCACTCCCGTTGTGCTGTCCCTGTATGCCCTTGTCAAAAGTCCCTCTTCAGAACCATTCAAATCCTGCCATTGCATTCAACAGACATTTTGCCACCCAGTGTGCTATGGAATGGTGAGGGACCCTGTCCAAGGCCAGGTTTGCTTGATCCAACAGGGTTGTTTTGTTTTTTTCCCCCTAAAACAGACTATTCAGTACAGAGGGTCACAACTTTTACCACTGGGAATGTCAGTTCAGATAAATCTGAGCAATTACTTCTCAGCTGTTCAGAAGAAAGATGAGGATGTTTGGGATCTTGTGGGATTTGTTCCCATGGCCAGTTGAAGACCCTGCAATTTGAATAAATAAAACATGACTGATTTGTGGAAGGGACAGAAGGGATTGGCTCTGCTGCCTCAGGGATGAAGAACTCTGGTCACCAAGGAAGGCACAGGAGCAAAGGAGGTGTGAGCAAGGCTCAAGGTAAAATCTGGCTTCTTCCCTTTGAGTACTGAGCCCACAGTTCATAGAGCAGCTGGAGGAAATGTAAGGGTCTGGTCCACCTCAGACACAAAAATACCTCATTTTCTGGCATTTCATGTTCAGGCCCTGAGAAAAGTCAGTGCTTGGAAACAGCCACATGTTGGTCTGCTGCTGCCAGCTCAACCTCTCTGCATTTCAGATCTCTCCTTACAGTGGCACAAGCACAGGAGAACTTCTTTTTGGGTGCTTTCTTCTCCAGTCCCCCCAGAACAACTGTATGTCTTCCCAGAGCAGGGTCCAGACCAAGCCCAGTAGGACATGGCACTTCTAGGACTGCACAGAGCAGCAGAGGATTTGAGTCTGGGATTCATGGTGTGATTCCTGGGGTTGTGCTATGCAGGGTCAGAAGCTGGATTGGATCCTTGTGGGTCCCTTCCAACTCAGGATATTCTATGATTGGCTACAGAACTGTCTACATGTCCTTTGCTTTATTCTAAGGGTACGAGCTAGTGTCCTAACACAGCTGTTTCATCCCAGATGGGGTATTCCCACTGACCTCCAGCTGCCACAGCTGCACGATATGGGTGTCCTAAGGGTCTATGTGGCCTTCCCTATATATTTCTTGGGTGTCCTGAGGTACCTTGAACAGTACCAGATATTTAGGCAACTTCATCATTCTCTGTAGATCCCCAGAAGCTTGAAAAAAACTTGTCCCATTTAGTGCCTTGCACTGTACAGCTAGGGAGAGCCCCATTTCCAAGTCTCGTTTCTGGCTTTTGTTGCCCGAGCTCCTGTTTGGAAAGGATGTCACATCAGGGGAGGGAACTTTGGAGGGAAAAAGTTCTTAGTGCAATGTTCAGATGGGTACCCATCACTGGGACCCCAGCTCACCCACCAAATAGTTTGGCTGGTTTTGCCTCTCTGCTGGGGCAATCTGGACAATGGGATTCACTCCTCCAGTGAAGATTCCGAGGATCCAGGAGAGGCTTTTCCTCTTCATTTCATGATGAGGTCAGATGTCCCTGTGTGTCACTGCCTGGGAAGGTGATGGTGTTCTTCCACTGTCTCAAGGCCAAGGCCAACATCATAGGTAACTTTCTGAAAAGGAATGCAGAGAGGGAAGCACCTGGCTCAGGAAATCCTGTGGATTTGCTTTTTGATGGCAGATGCTTCAGCCGTTTCCAATTTATTGAAATTAACTCCAGTTTAGTAACACCCAATAATTGCCTAATTGGTTTGAACTAATTGACTACATACAGCCCAAAATATGCCAGCTGGGGGATCCCCTGCCTTTCCAAAAAGGCTGTAGGAATTGTCTGCAGGAAAAATTGCTCAGCAGGAAAGGCAAATTTTGCAAAATCAAGCTTTGCTGTGAGAAAAAGCTGTGGTTTTGCTCAAGTAATTCTATTTTTTCTTTGTTTGTTAGTGCCAGACATTTGCTTTTAACTTTGTGCCATGACACACACGGAGCCCCAGAAAACTCCTTTTTTCAGCTTCTTTCAGGTGATGGCTGTGAACAGTTTCCTTTTCTCCTTAACCAGACAAGAAGCAGATGAAAGCACTGAGACTGAGGAAAACAAAAATTTGCCTATTGAGTCTTATATAGGAACTTCTGTAGTGACTTCCCCCCTTAACGGGAAACAAACCTCTTTTTTCCTGGGTGACATTTCTCAACTCTCCATCTTAAATAATAAAAAATTAAAAGGCCATCTGTATTAAAGACAGAAGTTAGCCAAATTTTAGCAACTCTACAGACTCAGATGCTCCCTGTGAAGAGCAGGGTTCCAGCCTCCACTACCCAGTGCTTTGCTTGCTTTCCTCTATTCCTGCACTCATCAGCACGCTGTTTGATGCCCCAAATATTTCTGAGGGGAGAATCAGGCTGAAAGTGCTGAGGATGAAGGTCATCTCTCCCTGAGCTGTTCAGTCCAGCAGTGCCGGGCTGGGGCCAGCAACACCAGCATCCTTCTGACCAGCCTTACAATCCCAGGCAAGTCTTTCTGTGCTGGAGCTGCTCCCAGCCCGTTAATTCTGGAAACTTGCACCAGATGGCGATGCCAGCCCATCTCCAGCTTCCCTTCTCAAGTAGAGAAGGCTCTGAGGCGTCCCTGAATTGTTTGGCTTTGGGGTTTTTTTTGTGCGTATATGGCTGATCCCTGCTGGAGTGCCTGAGCCAGGTGGGTGTCCTGCCAAGGTGTGCTACCTGAGGAACTCACTTGCCAACATCCTTTGAGGAGCAGAGAGACAGACAGGAGAGAAAACAGCCAGCACTGTGTTCAGGGCAAGGAAAGAACTACAGAGGATATAAAGGGTCAGAGTAGGGTGGGGAGGGAAGGTGCTGAAAGTGAGGTCAGAGCTGAGCAGCATGAACCACCAAGAAACTGTCCTAACCACTGGCACAATAGAATCATAAAATATCCTGAGCTGGAAGAGATCCACAAGGATCGTTGAGTCCAAGCCCTGCTCAGGACAGCCCCAAGAATGCCACTGTGTGCCTGGCAGCATCATTCTCCTTGAGCTCTGGCAGGCTTGGGGCCATGACCACCCTCCCTCCATATAGATACGTAGATATACCCACCTCAGCTAAAAGCACCTTGCAGAGAGTCCTAATAAATGCACATGTCTCTGCTCACTGAGCTCAGCCCCCACAAGCTGTGGCACCAGCTTTGCAGTGATGTTAAACAGCTTTTACTGCCTCTGAGCTTTTTGGGGCTCCCCTCCACCAGTTGCCATGGGTCCCAGTCAGGGAGACAAGCTGCAGCCCCCTCAGTCTGCCTGGCCACAAGCATTTTCATCACGCTGATGTGTGTTCCCAGTGCTCCCAGAACCTGTCAGGGAGCTGCTCAGTAAAGAGGACTTGGATTTACAAAGCTCATTCCTGGACAGGAGGTGCTGGAAAGGGGACAGGACAGGTCCTGCACATGCCATCTCACCTCTGGCCAGGTGGGATCACAGCCCTGCACCCCAAAGGGCTTGTCCTGCAGTGGTGAGTGGGAGGTAGAACTCATGTCATGAGCTCTGTAACTCACCTCCTGCTCATATACTGGCTTGGATTGGGATGCAGGATGGCCAGGGCTGTGGGCTGTGTATGGAAACACCTCCTGCATGGACACAGGCAGTGTGAGGAGCAGAGCTGGACACAAAACAGGCCTGTCAAGACACCAGGTGAGAAAACTAAATTTTTCTGCACAAGCCTCTGACATGTTGGTCTGAAAAGCAGCAGCCAGTGAGCTGGGCTGGCCACGTTACCTGTGCATCCCCCATTATGGCACTGGGGATGCACAGCCTGAAAGTGTTGGTTAAAAAAGGCAACTTCCCTGCCTGATCCATCTCTGCCCAGCATTTTTTGCTTATTATTTCTACCTGAACAAAACTGTGAATATGAATTACCAGGTTCAGAGAGGAGCCTGGCCTCCCTCCTACACAGAGGTGAAGGATGGCTCTGGGAGAAGGCAAGGACAAGTTAACTGGGTTGAGGAAACCAGCCTGGCCTCACTGGGACATGGGATTTGCCATTGCCTGCTGCAGCAATAGCCACGTTTTCTAAGGAGTGGTGGTTTGAAAGCCAGTAAAAGTTTCCATTCCCCATTTTCCCCTGCAAGCACAGCCTGATTTCAAGGGAATTCTGCATCAGGATGAAAATATGTCCTAACATTAACATGTGCACAGGTTTAGACCAGGCTGTCAAACAAACCCTGATCACTCATTGTTTAGAAGTTATGGATCCAAGCTACATAAATCGGTGAGAGAGTACACTGGGAATTCATCCACCTTTCTCTTCTGGAAGTCCTCAAGGAATTCAGCCGTGACGTGCCTAATGACGAGGCTGATCTCTCCAGCCAGTCAGGCAGATGTGTTTGCAGGTGTTGTCAACCCCCTGCATGACACGATGAGCACCATCTGCCCACGGGAAGAGCTCAGGGAAGGCACCAAGGGCAGGATGCAGCAGCTTGGAGGTGGATACCTGCCCAGGGAGGGATGTCTCTCCGCCTCTATTCAGTGGATTTCCTTATTCTCAGAACTTCTGATTGAGAAAAAAAGAAACTAAATCATCAACTTTTTTCCCCAGAAAATGGGAAAGAACAGGACAGATGCAGTTACTTTTCCTTGGCCCATTCATAGACAGGTCACTTGCCATAGTTCACATCTCTGTTCCACCCTCATCCAACCCAACTGCCCATCTTCCAACCAGTGACACAAGTGAACCCATATTTATCCCTTTTATTCCAGAATCCTACAGGCTGGAAGGCTGCCAGCCCTTTCCAAAGCTGGGCTCAAGGCCTTCACAGTCAATGTAATAGAGCCCAGTACATGGTTAGTCTTCATCACTGCAAAAGCCTGTTGCTGTCATATCTCTGTTGCTCTGCTTTTTAAAAGCTGGTATTCACAGGAGCAGGGATTTGAACCACTGTGATGCATGTGCTGTGAGATTTCCATATCCTCCAGGCTTCCTTCCTCGCTGGTTCTGACCCCAAATTCAGTCTGGGACCTGAGAAACTTTTCTCAACTGAGGTTTCATTGAAATGGGTAGGTTCCCCTGGAAACTTTCAGTTTCAATTAGATCAGCTTGTTTTCAATGGAATAAAAAGAAAAATCATCAGAAAGCATTCCAGTCAGTTTTACATAAATTTACTAATATCTACCCCAAAAGAGACCCTCATGGCAGACTCTTTTTCCTTACCAGGATGTTTGGGAAAGGCTCTGGGCTTTCAGATTACACCCAGCAACCTTCTTTCTGATGTAGAAACAAGGCATGAAAGGTTTTGGATCAATGACTTCAATAGGTCTGTCTCTACTTGAATAGGAGTGTTAGTGTTGGCCCATCTTAGTTTTGCTGAAAAACCTTCTCTGGATTCAAAGGCATAATAATTGCAGTCTCTAAATTCTTCAACTGAACAGGGAAAGGAGGCTGAATCCATAATAAAGACTTCCTTCCTCCCAGTGTTATTTATTCGTTGGATAAAGATAGTCTAAAATAAACATAAATTACTGGTAAAGACTTAAAAACTTCAGTGATTAAAATGTCATTCTCCTGTGAATGCTCCACTTAAATTCCTTGTTTCCTAGGACATTAGTTCTCAGTTTCTTCAGTTCAGCCCAAACGATCTCAGATGGCAGACCAAGCCAGTCTTTACCACTATTAAAGCTTGCAGATTATTTGGAAATAAAGCACTGTGTGCTTTGTGCTTTCTGAGCTGGAGCTCCTTAAATTAGGGAGCAGTTAGGACAAATCACGGCAAAAAAAAAATGCTTTCTGGCTGCTGATCATGCTAGAACCCAACCAGTATCCAAAGAGACAGTCAGGCAAAGGGTTTGATACCAACAGAAGGACTTTCCTTTCACACAATGCATGTAATTAATTTGTGTGACTCATTGCCACAGGATGGCATGGAGGCCAACAATATGCATGAGATCACAAAAGATTTATTCAAAATTATGGAGAATTTATTCAAAATTGCTGAGGATTTCACTGGGACAATTTAGCACAGTGATCTGGCTGCAACTTCTGCATCAGGAAATCCCTAAAATGCTGATAAACAAAGGCAGAGTCTGCCAAGTGTCTTGCTCTGGGCATCTCTGTTTCTTTCTTCAGACCCACTGAAGGAGCAGCAGACTGAGATGAACTCACAGAGTTTAGCACTTATTTACTGAGCAGGGTGGCAAGGAAAGACTGGGGACTGAGGGCATCATTCTGTATTTAATAGCATGTGGAGAACAGGTTTTCAACTGCTGCAAATCAATTTGTGTTCCTAGTTTTCCAGGAGACTCTGGAGATTTTTCCCCTCCCAAGATCTGCCCCTGTTTGTCTCTTCTAGAGTGTCAGGACACCAATTTCCAGCACACCCTCAGGAGCTCCCCTGGCATTGCAAAGGGTCCTAGGAAAGCTCCTGAGACTTGCTGGAGGTTTCCTCACACCCCTTCACACTCTGGATCTTCATGAGACCCTGACTGCAGTGCTGTGCCCACACAGGCCATGCAGGTGTCATGATGGAGACGTTCAGACATTCAGCATTACCCAGTTGCAGGGGTCAACAAAGAACAAAAAGGTCAAAAAGTTTCTCCAGTGCCAAGCTGTGCAGTTTCCTCTCTTCTCTCCTGATCCTGAGCCTTTTTCTCTACTTTCAGAACTGGGTTCAGCTGGGAGGTGGAGACTTTCTTGGGAGGAGCAAGCCAAGAACAGCAATTCACACCTCTTGGGATCCACCAGTCACTTGGACTCTGGGTGGCTGAAGAAGGGTATAAATCAAGCCTGCTGCACTAACCATGGTAAGACAAGCCAATGCTCATAAATAAAGGCAGAACAGAAAGGTACTGTGCATACTAAGAACAGAGTGGGCAGCTGCTTGGCAGCCCCATGGGACAACTTTATCTGTTCCTGCAGGATTTGTCACCATCTCATAACATTGTAAGGTTTCTTTCCCTGTAATTCCCTAAATGAACTTTTCTAAATATCCCTAATGTGAACTGATCCCAGCTGCTCCAAAGACAGATGCCTCTATCACAGATCAGTACCAGATACTGACACAACACTCCAGAGAATTGCCTTCCCTGTTTCCCATCCCTTGTGACCCCCTGTTTCACAAGGGCAATTCCCTGTCAGCAGTTCAGCAGCTGCAAATGACATGTAGAGAGGAGATCTGCTCCTGCTCTGAAGGATTTATGCCAGCTGACTCAGATTCTGTAGGCAACCAGGGAGAAATATCTCCAAACAAGAAAAATTTGACTGGTAGGTTTTGGGATTTCTGCTGGTGGACACAGACTCAGCCTGGGATGGTGGCAGCCCCTGGAAAACAGGTGATTTCAGCCCTTTCCCTGCTAGTTTGATTAGCATAGACCCCTGCCAGAACTGAGATCATCTACCAAGCTATTTGGGATGAGAGGCTTGGGATTTATTGTCCTCTGAGACCAAAACACAACATTTCTGCTAAAGGCTGTGCCATCCACCAAGCATTGACAGCACATTATGAAGAAGAAGCTATGAAGATGATGTGATGTACAGCTCTAAGGGCTGTATTTTTGCCTGCAGTTATAACATTTACCCATGTGCCAAGGTAAAACTGATCTTGTCGTGGGCTAAAAGTTGAGACAACCAATGGGCCTTTGCTGGAAGTGTTACTTTCCAGCAACCTTCATGTGAAGACTTTCTCCTTCAGCTTAGTGGGAAGAAATTCTTTACTCAGAGACACTGGCACAGGTTGCCCAGAGAAGCTGTGGATTCCCATCCCTGGGAGTGTTCTAGGCTGGCTTGGATGGAGCTTGGAGCAACCTGGGATAGTGGACGGTGTCCTTGCCCATACCTGGGGTGCTGGAACTAGATGGTCTTTGAGGTCCTTTCCAACCCAAACCACTCTATGATTCTGTGATTAACTACGGCCTTTCAGTCTCATGAGTCTTCTCAGGATCTGTCCTACAGAGGACATCCAGTGGTCTGGCTCCATCAGCCTTCTGTCTCTCATCAGAGCCAGCATTTGCCAAGGAAAGGGTGTGCAAAGAAGGCTGGACTGCAGTAAAACTTTTCCCAAATACCCCCACTTCAGCCAGAAGAGTTGTGTTTCTCCCTAATAAACCTCATTGTATTTTTTTCTTCCATGCATTTGTCCAGGCACGGGAATCCTTCTGTGCATTCACAAGACTCTGCAGGCAGAAGACCCACACTGAGCTACACACTGGGTGAAAAAGCAGCTGCCAGGAGGACCACTTCAAACATAAACCAGTTCCTACTAGCTGCAGAAGCACAGCCCCTGATTTGGAAGTGGTGTCAGTAGTTTTATGTATTTGCTGTGCTGACAAAAGCCACCAAGCAAATCCCTTCTTCATACACACGTGGAGACAGTGGCTCATCCATGCTCCAGCTCTGATTGTTGGAGCCCCAGAAAGGTCCTCAAACAGCAGATTATAATCCCTGGCTCAGGACAATATATTCTACTCCTATTTATGTCCTCTGGGTTTCCACAAATCTTTGCCAGCATCCGTCATGGATGCTGTGACCTGGAAAGGATGGCAGGGCAAAGCTGAGGAGAGACAACATTAAGAGACCTGTGATAAGCAGCATACTGGAAGAGGGTAAACAATGAATTAAAGTGTCACATTCCCACTTATTTATTTGATGGAATAAAGGTGGGTCCTAAAATGGCAAGATCCACCTCTGAGCCAGTGGCTTTCCCAGTGGGAGTCTGGGTTCAGGGCATGGACCACCTCACCCTGTGACCAGAGCTGTGTCTCTGCTGCACAGATACTGGGTGACCAGGCTCAGACACAGACCAAGGCCTGGTGTACACCCAGCATTCATCACACTCATTTTTGCCAGGGGGCTGATGTTTAGGAGTGTTTTTCTGGGTGTCTTGTCTGCCTGGAGATGACACTGGGCATCCCTCTGGGTGCATGGGCAGGGCTAATCCAGAGATGACCCATCCACACCACATGGTGATACCTTCAGAAGGATGCCCTAAAGCATCACAGCTACCTGAGGTAAAGCAGCAAACATCAACCCTGGAGGCATGATCCATCCTGTACTGCATTTCAGCCTTCCTTCTGCCTCCAGACAAAGCAATCCCACCCCAACTGGCCACTTGCACCAGCAGGCAGAGCCCAAATACAGACAGCAGTGCCACAGACTACTCCTGTCCCCTTCCTGTCCCATCACCCAGCAGGCAGCCAAGGCTGTTCCTTGAAAATTGAGTGTAACAGAGACATATTTTGGAGTTAAACATCCTGCAGAACAGAAGGGGCTGCCAAAGGCAAAAAAAAATATTAGTTTCCTTCCTTGCTTTACATTTTTCCAGCATTTTACAGCTGGATACACCTCAGGGTCTTGCTGGTGTTCATTAGTCTTCTCTCCCCTGTCCCCACTGGATGGAAGCAGCTCTGATCCAGCACAGAGCAGGGGCACATGTTTTTGAACCCCTGAAAACTCAGTGCCTGACACCAGGAATCACCATCCTTTTTCCCCAGTGCCAGCTTTGATGTCCAGTGCTGTGTGATTATGGATCTCAAGAGAGCATCACTGTGCCCTCTGAGAGCACCTTCACTCCTAAGCATGCTTTGGAGTCCTCATCCATCTCTGAGATAGAAGAGGAGGGCCCAGAGAGAGATTTCAGGTGTCCTGACACTCAGTTTTCTTTTCAGCATCAATTTACTTCCTAGCACCACAAGAAGCCTCACCAGGAGGTTGTTCTCTGATGCCATACAGTTTATTCTTTAAAGTATGTAAAAAAGCACTTCACCTCCCTTTGGGCTGGTTCTCCTCTGTCTCCTGCTCCCAGCTCTTGATCCCTTCCTTGTTCCCAGGCATAAACAGGGAAAAAGGTAGTTTCTCCTGAGCCTTGCACCCAGCAAGCAGCTCAGAATAACCCCAAAAAGCTGGGGCAGTTTAACAATACACTCTTTTATCCATTTAACTTACCTTTTTCTCCCTGACCTGCTTTTGCTGCCCCTGTTGCAGTTTGCTGCCCTGCCCTGGCAGCCCATGGGTCACACTGCAGCCCAGACCACCTTCCCAAACCCAAATCCCTGCAACAGCCCTGTTCTTCATCCAAGAGGAAAGCAGATGTACAGCAGCAGAGGGTTTTTCACTCTACCCATGACCCCTGAAGGCTCCAAGCCCACCCTTTCATCCTGTGGCACCTCATCCCCCCTCTGGGTCCAACCCCTGTCCCATGTTAGACACTGGTGTGGACGTGAGCTCCCTCGAGGAAAAGGAGACCAAGGTGCCAGTGGAAACCACAGCACTGACAGCTGGATTTACACTTTGTTCCTCTGGTCCAGACATCACTTTTCACAGCTCATGGCTCTGCTTTCTGTCCAGCCCTGCTTCTAATCCTGCCCCTCCTCCTCCCCCTTTACATATAGATATTTTATTGCAAACACTCAGGTTTTTACGACCGGATTTTTCACGCTCTGGACCACTTCCCCCATCAATTCTTTTGTCACTTTTACTGTCAGCTGCTCCTGGATAAAAATAACAAGGAGAGCCAGGTTTCTTTAGCTGGTCTCTGCTTCAGGGGGGGACTTGCAGGGAACAAGGGGAAAATTACACTGAATATCCTGTCAGGAGAAGGAGTTGCTAATAATAATACGTTGAGTGAAGAGCACAGTGCATTATAACTCACTATTTAATTGAAATGGTGACCTTCTTTGAGGTCTTCTTCTGACTTAAGAGTGACCAGGTGTTCATTAGACAGCCTCTCACAGTCCACCCCAGCCTGAGCTGGAAGCACAGAGATGCTGCTGTTATTCCCCACAGAGACCCTGTTTCCAGCCCAGCTGTGCTCTGTCCTGCTTCCACCCAACCACCAGCAGCCCCTATCCCAGGAAATCCACGGTGACTGATGCAAATGGCATCATGCCATGAAGTTAATTCCAGAGGAAAACTCATCCATTCACAGACCCAGCACCTTGCCTCACAGCCCCATACCAGCAGTGTTTCATTAGGAATGGGAAGAGCTCCAGAGCCAGGAAAGGCAGCTGGTTCTCCTTGTGTCAGTCAATCCTTGCCGCAGCCTCTCAGCTTTACAGCTAGGAAATCATAATAATCCCTAATTACACATTTGGAGCAACTAATGCTGGTTTTCTACCACCTCAGAGTAACTAGAAACTGACTCTGTTAGAGAGGGATCTTCATAAAACCCACAAGAGTTCAGCCAAGTAGAGCTGATCCTACTTCTGCTCTTATCCCAAGCCCAACAGTCATGATTTCTATGTCAGCAACTGTAGTTGTGCAGGGAAAGACTCCCAGGATCAAGCTGGAATGTCATCTTCTACACTGGTAAACCACAGGCACAGCTACCACTCTCCTAGATGATTTCCCAACAGAGAAATCAGGAGTGACTGCCAGGCTTTCCCTCCGAATAACTTGCATGCAGCCACCTCGCTTTGGGTGTAAGGAGCGCTCAGCAGTGAAGATGTTCCCAGGTCATTCCCACTGAGCTCAGGGTAGCAGAAAATTCCTTGTCACTGGAAAATTTACTGTTTCAGGCATCAGTGGCCCGTGCAGATGAGCTGACATCACATCTGCTGCCCTTCTGGCATGAGAATTACCCGAGCTGTAGAGCTTTGTAGGACTATTCCTTATGGGACCAGGAGTCAGTGTGACAGGCAGGGATTTTGCTAGTGTTCATGTTTGCTTGCAGAAACAGTGACTGTAACTCATCCTTCACAGCAGTTCCCAGCTGCTGTGACCAGCAGACGTGCTCTCTGCTGGCCTCTGTCCCCAGGAAAGCTCCATCTCCCTGCTTGTCCTGCTCCAAAGTTGTTCTCCTGCCTTCCCACCTGCCGACACCCAGCCCTGGTGTTAGGAACTCCAAAACACTTCCCAGCCTGAGCCTTCCTGCACCTCCACTTCTGCTCCCCTTGCTGTCTGTATTCTCCAAAAGATCTTCCTTTTAACCTTTGCAAAGCAGACCTTCCTTGGCTGGTTTTCAAATAAAAAAAGGGCACAATCAGACACTTTTCTCCCCCACAGCACGAATCTGTGGGCTGCAGTTTTAGCTTTCTCCCTCTCCTTTCCAAGGCAGGGTTGACTGTGCTTCATCTCATTCCAATCCCTCTGACATGGGCAGGGACACCTTCCACTAGACAAGCTTTCTCCAAGCCCCAGATTAGCCCTTGCCCTATCACTACATGCCATTTTCTGGCAGAGTGAAAGCCAGCTCTGAAAAACAACACAGGTACACCTGCTCTAATGAGACAGAAAGCAAAAATCATTTCACTTTACTGCAGCTGTGCAAGAGTTAGACATTAAATATGAGCTCATCATTTAAATTTTTTGTCTTATTAGTGTCTGAATGGACTGACCCATGTGTATTGTGGCTGAGTCTTTTCAGATGTTAATTATTACTGATAAAAATACCTTCCTATAAAGGTGGAATATTCTCCTTTAAGTGTTTGCATATCTGCCATATAACAAAGGTTACAGTAAATGAGGGCTGGATTTGGCATAGAATTCAGCTCCTTGCAGGGAACGAAAAACTCGATTTAGAGTCTAATAATTTTCTTTTGAAAATGATGCTGAAAAAATAATATCTCAGGGGTTTTTTCACAAGCATAGAAGGCAATGTGGTACAGCAGCTCATAAACACCTGGATAATGCAGCAGCTTGTCCCCAGGGATATGAATTTCATTTATATTACAAACTAAATAAAGATATTTAAGTTGCACAGGTTTTTCATTTGCATTAATGAGACTGAGACTTTCACAGACGAAATGACACAATTGTGACTACAATTGGCAGGAGAGTGCAGTTCCCAAGCTGACAGGAAAGAAATTTCCTGTCCAAATTGGATTCAAATCAGTAGATGCCTCATTTTTAGTTTCCTAGAAACTGGAAGCTTTCCAAACATGGTGCACACCCACCAGAATTGGCATTTTATCAGTTCCACAGCCAGCAAAGCAGAAATTGATACCAAGAGCACTGCAGTGCTGGAGGCAGCACCCACGTTCTCCTCCTCCTGGGGCTCGGTGAGCTGTGAACTCACCCAGGGCTCCAAAACTGGCAAGTTCAAGAGTTCCTGGCCTATAATCCTCACCAGGTTCCAGAAGCCTAACCCTGGACTCAGAAAAATCGCTTTAAACCCAGGGTTTTTTCAAACAAAGAATTTTGTGTTTGCTGAATTGGTATTTTCCCATGACTCTTTAGCAATAAATAAATAAATAAATAATAATTCCAGTTGCTACAGTAGGTCTTTTATGTGCCTGTCCTTGATTTTACATGGACATCTGTGCAACCTCTCCTGCCCAAGGAAGGGCCAGGCGTACATAATATAACCACATAGCTAATAAAAGTGGCTATTTCAGACAGCCTGGAAACAGGAGATAAAACTGCAGTTTAAAAACAGCTTAAGCCCAGATGAAGTCAAGGCTGAAAGCCTATCAGCAATTTTCAGGTAAGCAAGTTACAGGATGCAGGTGCCAAAACAAAACGTTGCAAACACTAGGAAACCACTCTGAGTTTAAATTTAAAGAAATCCAACCAGTTTAATCTAAAGAAATGCAAAGTTAAGGTAGCAAAGAATACTGACTCTAACTGTAGCATGTCCATGCAAAAACCCATTTCACTATGGTAGGTGCTCTACTTCTATTTTTAAGTCATCATATACATTGAGCTGCCCAGGGTCACGTTTGATACTTTCACTTCTCTCTTTTGTGATGCAATTCAGACAAAATTAACAAACGGACGTCAAGAGCTTTAAAAAAGCACTTTTGCAAAAGTAGATGCAGGCAGTGGAATTTTCTTGCAATAACAGTCTTCTTGCTGGAGTTGTTTCAATCTGGATGAGGCGCTTGAGAACGAAGCAAAGAGACAATCTCGCCCTGCTCCTGCCAGGGCATGTGGACAGGATGACCTAACAAGTCTTTCCCATCTGCCATCCCTGTGGTTCCCTGAGAAATTAAATCCCAGGAGACCCAGGGCCTGATCCTGAGAGGTGAACCCAGCGGACCAGACTTCACCCTACTTAGGCTTTACTATAAATAAGTTTGTGTCAGGGCCAATTGCTGGCATTTGCCTCTTTCTCAATCCTTTCAGTCACAACCTCTTGGCATTTAACGATGTGATTTTTCCAGCAATATATGGATTGCTTTCACTTCTATGTTTTTCCCAGCTGTCTGACTCAGAAATGTGGGCTGACTCGGTTAAATCCAGGGTGCCAATGCTAAAGAGGTGGGCAAAGATGTCAAAAAAATATAAAAATAAATCCCACACCCTCATTTTGCAAATATTTGGGCAAAGGAAAAAAAATGAATCTGCCTCTCGTGTGTCTCCCCTTTGCTGAGTTTATAATGGGAATGCCAATGGATGACTTTTCTGGCAAGAAAACCAGTGTATAAAGCACACATTAAGTGAATACCCAAAATACTTCAGGAGGGTTAATTTTCATGGCACGGCCTCATCCTAAATGTCATTAATCTCACCAAAGATCAAAAACATTGCTGTTTATTCTGTGTACTCTGCAAAAAGTTAACCAGACATGAAACTGTCACCAACTGAGAAATATTTACTACCACTAGATGAAGAATAATATCCCATAATGTGTACAATCAAGAAAACCTTCATCCTCTAGGGGACAAATTAAAAACAGAAAAGGAGGCTAAATTCCTGGCATGTGTTATTTAACTGGATTAACTTCTCAGCCTTCATTTCAGTTTTTTGTTATGTGCCTTCCAGTCTGGGGAAAGCATTTGACAGAATCTAAGACCTGTTCAGAAATTGTTGGTGAGAAACTACTTGTTTATATCGAATCCACCATTTTCTGTGAAACTGGGAGATCACTCAAGAAGTTTCCATTTTTCATGTAATAATTTTGGCCAGCAAAAATGCCCTGGGGCAGACATCTCAGTCAACATCAAATCAAGTCACACAATCAGGGAATGGTTGAGGTTGGAAGGGATCAGTGGTGGGGTCATCTGGTCAAACCTCCCTGCTCCAGAGCGAGTTACTGAGAATTTGAAAATTATTTTCACTCAGCTTCCAAACACGGAAAAACTGGACCTTTAAATATGCTATAAAACACATGATGTTTACATAAAATGGCCTTTCTTCACATGCACATCTTGGGGCTGAAGGTGGCTTTCTAACACATCAGAAGTACTTCCCCACATGCTGGCACTGCTGACAAGATCAGCAGTGGTGTTGATGCCATCCTGCTGCGTCCTGTGACCAGCAGCTCCAAGACTTTGTCATCACTGGAGTTACCCCTCAATGCCCTGGATTCCTCTCTCTTCCTG
>JAWWTY010000077.1:147534760-147599305 GCA_035222235.1 Margarornis squamiger | reverse complement strand
CATCTGGTCAAACCTCCCTGCTCCAGAGCGAGTTACTGAGAATTTGAAAATTATTTTCACTCAGCTTCCAAACACGGGAAAACTGGACCTTTAAATATGCTACAAAACACATGATGTTTACATAAAATGGCCTTTCTTCACATGCACATCTTGGGGCAGAAGGTGGCTTTCTAACACGTCAGAAGTTCTTCCCCACATGCTGGCACTGCTGACAAGATCAGCAGTGGTGTTGATGCCATCCTGCTGTGTCCTGTGACCAGCAGCTCCAAGACTTTGTCATCACTGGAGTTACCCCTCAATGCCCTGGATTCCTCTCTCTTCCTGCCCCACTTGGGTCAGATGCCCAAGGAATCAACTGTGGGAAAATGCTGAGCAAGAAAGATGGGATCTGGCAAAGACAAGAGCTTCCAAGTTACGTTCAGCAGCACACATACTGCAATTTCTGCAGCAAAAGTGGCTAGAGAGTTTTTCCCAGGCCTTTTCTGTTTGAACCCTGGACAGGATTTACTGCATCTGTTCCGTGACAGTCCTCCATGAGTCAGTAATGAAAACCTCTACCCAGCCCAACTTCAGATCAGAAAACCTCTCCTTGACACCTCAGAAAAAGACATAAAGGGTCTTGTGGTGTATAAATGGGTGACCTTCTCCTTCTGATCCATTCCCTGGTTCCCATTTGCCAAGTCCTGTCCATTTTCACAGGGCCACTGTCCATGGTGGAGGTGAGGGATGGATCCAGCATGTGGTTGCCTGGAAAGGCCACTGAGCAACAAGAGGATCAGAGGTGAGGATGTCCAAATTAAAAGGAGAAAATTTAGAGCTGGCGCCTTGAGAGATGTGCCCCCTTGACATGGGGACAGGCGGGGGGGTTGGAACTAGATGGTTTTTAAGGTCCCTTCCAACCCAAACCATTCTGTGATTTTGTGTGTGATCCTGTGACATTCCTGCCTCTCTTTTTTGATCTGTGCCCATCTTGGACAGAACCACATCGTGCACCTGAAGACAAGGCAACAAAGAGAATCTCCTCCAAGCCCTGGTGTGGTCATACTCACCATCCACGCCCCTCCACCCAAGGCCTGTGTCTGGAAGGTGCTGAGTCCTTCCTTGTGGAAAAGCAAGGCATTTTCCTCACGTGTCCATGTGGTCTCAGCACTTCACAGCTGGACCATGTCCTGAGTTCCCATCCAGCCTGATTTGGCTTTGGGAGTTGGCAACCCTTCAGTTACAGCACTGATCTGCAATAATCAGAACAATGATCAGTGATAATGAGAAATGCATTTACGGGAAGGGCTGGGGCCACAGTGGGGAATGACTCCATGTAAGGAAGAGACAACTGTGTGCTCCTTCTCCTAGGATTTTCCCACCACGGAGCTGGAAGGCAGGCTGACCAGCAGGTCACCAGGCAGGCAGAGAGCTCAGGCAGGACCAGACCTACTGCCAGTGATGGAGACGACAGTGCTGCACCTCTCCAAAAGACTTGGCTATAGAAAGGTCCCACCAGCACAGATTTCTCAACACAGTCCTGGGAAAACTATCCCTGTCTGCCCAATCCAAGACATATCTGCTGTCCACCACAGTCATACCTTCAGTCCAGTCCATGCAAAGCCTTCCCCTTCCCAAAGTGATGGTTCCAATGGGATATCTGTTTATCTGAGTGCTGAGAAGAAGAACACAGGCAGCCAGGGCAGAAGGAATTAGGGCTGCTCTGTGCCTGGTAGGTTCCTGCTTCTGCACCTCTTGCCACGAAGGGAGGCTACCCCTCTTTAAAGGAAGATCATGTTTCTCTCTCAGTCGACAGCAAAACACCCAGTGATTTCAGTGGCACAAAACAGCTTTGGGGGGGAAAATAAAAATCAAAAAAAGGCAGCAAAGCCACTGCTGCCATAAATGTGCCTGCATGTCATCTTTCTGCCTGAAAAGGCCTTGTGTGAGCCGACCTCCTCCCCCTCACCACCAGCTCTCTGCCAGTGCATGGGTGGTCAGGGCAGGTTCATGGCAGGGTAAACATAAATCAATGAGCTGCTGAGCATCAGAAATCTGCTCTGCTCAGAGGGGAGGTCCCATGGGCTGAGATCTCCCAGGTTAGGTAGAGCTCAGGAGGCAATTTTGCCAATCCATCATGCCAGACCAAAGAGACAGATGAGGGAAATCAGGTATGGGGGCTGGGAGCTTCCATTGCCACACAGCAATTGTCATCATTCCCTCTTGATTTCAGAGGCTGTGTATGTCAACATCATCCCATGGTGCTGACAGCTTGAAGATGAAGGTGATAGTACTGGGAAGGGGGCATCTGGGCATTGTTTCAAAATCCAGCTTTCTTTAGGATTCTTTATTTCCCAGGAAACCTCCAGCTCTGGGCATCTCACCTGTGAAGCATCCTGAAGGTTTGGAAATAGTGTTAAGAATCTGTGCCATCTTTTCTGCAAGGCCTGACAGAATCCCATGCCTTCAGCTCACAAGGGTGCCAGACCAGCATTTCTCCTGAAAGCTCTGAGGAGACACCTCAAAAGAATCACCACTCCTCAGAAAGCCCACTGTGCCCAGGAGGCTCCACACAAAGCAGCAGGGAAGCATGGCAGAAACCAGGCAGATGTGCCTTGCAGTCTGTTTTGGTTGGAGCTTTATAAGCCCAAGTGGCTCTGCTGGCATGTCAGTGCCATGCAATATTCCAAGGTATGGGAGAGTCTGGACTATAGGTCCACCATAAGGGTAATTATTCTATATTTGTCAGACCATCACTTGGGCAGTCAGTCTGATGAGGCAGAAATAGCTACTCATGTCATCTATTTTAAAAACCTCTCTCATGAAAATCCCACAGAGAAAATTAGGACATGATAGACTTGGAGATATAACTATTCTCCTGGAGATATGCCAATTTCTTTTTCTTTTTTTTTTCTTTCAGGAAGAGAAGCTGACAACCTTTACGGGGGAGGAGGAAGAAATATTTTATAAGATGAAAGAAGGAGACAGGTGCAACATGAGCTCTCATCTTACTTTGCTGTGGCTGTCAGGAGAAGGATCAGGGCATGGGATTCTCAGGCATTCATCTCCAGCTCTTGTATAAACAAAACTCTTATCCATCAAGTGAAGGCTTTATGTCCCAGGGAATGTAACTTTTTTTTTTCTTGAGAGCTCTTCAAAGGAAAAAGAAATGTAGTTCCAGCGCTGGAGAACTTTGTTTAAGCCACCCTCACAGCTGATGTCACAATAAATAAACAAAGGAATGCTGGGGCCAACCATGACAAAAATGTCAAATTCTTCCTTGAGCAGTTACCTTGCCTGCTCTGAGAGAAAAGCAAGCTCTTGTCCAGCTGGCCAAAGGGCTCTTTGGAAAGGAAAAGAGCCTGAAAGGGCCACACAGACCTAATTGCTGGCCCCTATTGTCAGGAGTGCCACCATTGTCCTCAATGGGACAGAAAAGCCACAAGAAAATTGTACTCCAGGCCAGTCCTTCCTTGTCAGCTCTCATTTTGCAAAGTGCAGGACGCAAAAAAATCTACGTGGTGTGGCCAAAGGTTTACACACGGAAGATGGGGCCATTACTCTGAGTAACAAACCAATGTTTGTTCTCTCCCCCTGAATTTGTCTGAGGAGAATGAATACGGGCTGAAATGGTTTGCATGACTTGCACCTCGGAGGCCCTGCAGGTTGAGACTCCCTCCAGATGAGGACACCCAAATTAAGGTGTTCCCATGTCAATTTGGTGCCCGAATTTCCACTACAGGCACTGGAGTTAAAGTCAGCAACCCTAGAGCTCAACCCAGCCCAGCCTACAGTAGATACCCAGCTTGGGGTGGATTTATTTGCCTGAAAGGAGACACCTAGAAACATCTGAGGTGCCCAGGGGTGTCTGAGTCACTCACATGAGGCTGGTTGGACAAGACAGAGGATCCACTTCAAATGAGGAATGTTTCAGCAATTGAATCCCACCCCCAACTACCCAATGGGGGTCAATGACATTGACAAATCAGGCATGAAGGTTTGGCCTCAGGAAACCTAATTGTCGTGTTTACCTAAATGATTCCAGAAAGTTTGGAAACAGTGTCAGGAAACTGTGTCATCTTTTCTGCAAGACCTGACAGAATCCCATCCCTTCAGCTCACATGGGTGCCAGACCAGCATTTCTCCTGAAAGCTCTGAGGAGGCACCTCAAAACAATCACCATTCTCCAGTTCAGTGCCAGGGTACATTAATACAACCCCTTGATTTTCAGAAACATTCATTATATATAGGGCTTCCTACTGTTTATACACCATTTCCCACCTAGTTTTCACAGTGGCTTCACTGGGGATGGTGGAACCTCCACTCAAATTATGATCATCCTGTTTGCTACGAGATTCTTCATCCTAGTAGGCTACATTTGAGTGTCAGCCATGTCAATGCCCACTTCAGCTCAAAAAAATAAGAATTCAGAAAAAAACTGAGTCACCAGTCACTGAACCCAAGGTCAGTATCTCCTCAGTGCTATTGCAACATCTCCACTCAGGGTAGATGTCTCCACACTGTCAGCTCCTTCAGCATGGAGGCTGAGACAACAACAAAACCTAACCACAACCATTTTCCTACAAAAATAAGGATTTCTTTGACTCCATCCAAACTGTTTTCGTTCCCTGGCTCCAGTGCACCAAGCTGTACGTACATCACCTCTCCTGGACCTTTCCTCCATCCCCTGGGACCCAGGGAGAACAGGCTGCGTGAGTCAGCATCCTGCCTCCAACAGTGGACGCCCAAGAAAGAACATAGGCTTAGAAAAAATATATAACAATATTTCCTTAAAACACTTCCCAGCATTCAGCAGCTTGTGGGTTGGGAATTTCCCAGGTAAGAAACGAGATGTCTACATTTCATAGTCTCCAGTGAACTTTTCTTCCAGACTTTCCCAGACTCTTTCTGAGCATAGACAAACTTTCCAGATCCACAACCTCCTGCAGAAAGGCACTCCACAGTTTTTATAACACGTGACGTGAACAACCACTTCTGTTTCTCTTGAACTGGGCTCTCAATAGCTCCTGTTGGTGTCCTCTAGTTCTTGCAATGGCAAAGGTTGGCAAGAGTCATCCCCCAGTCTCCTCCTTTGTGCTGCTGGAGGAATATTATCATATGGCCCATCAGTCCTCACTTTTCCTAAAGTCCTAAAATTTGGCAGCACTGCTTCTCCCCAGAGCAGGTCAGCAGAGGGAGCTGATGGTCTGAGCCCTTCCAGCAGCAGTTGTCTCTTTGCCTGTTTTGGCTTTTGATGGTCACTCTAAGTATAAAACAATACCCATTGTTTCTCCCAGCTGCACGGCTGAAAGTTTCAGAGGAATGAAATCAAATATCCAAGTAAGGCAATGCACTCAAAAGGAAGAATATTGGTATGTCAGATAATGTTTTATTCTGAACAAAGGCAGATTTCAGGGCTTGTCCTGAGACAGCAGCCAAGAGAACGAGACAAGCAAGAGTAAAGAATCCTCATTCAGACTCCTTGACAATGTCAACAACTCAACCTTGGCATGTTTTTAGCCAGTTGCTCTCATGTGTATTAGAATATGAAAGGTCCTGCCCTGTATATCATGTTCAGTGAGACCTGAAGGAGGAAAGCTTGACTTTTGTTGGAAACCCCCTTTAAGCCTCAAAGACATCTGAGGTGTCTGTGCCTGTTTCTACACTCATTTATGCTTTTCCCATCTTTATTATAGCTGCATCAGGACACGGATCTTATCTTAGAATCACAGAATGATTTAGTTTGTGAGGGAATTTAAAGATCATCTATTTCCAGACCCCTGACATGAGCAGGGACACCTTCCACTAGACCAGGTTTTTCCCAAGTCCCATCCAACTTGGCCTTGAATAGGGATGAAGCACCCACAGCTTCTCTGGGCAACCTGTTCCAGTGCCTCACCACCCCCATCATCCTTATCACATCTTCAGCCTGGAGGAATTAATCATCTGCAACTGCCTAGAAAAGCTCAGTTTCCAGAGTCTTTCCCAGATTCTTGGGCACCTTTCCCCTGAACTTTTCTGCCCTGTAAAAAGACTTTGCCTCAGTGTGGAGGAAACCAGGAGGTGGGGGGATGTTGCTCAAGAGGAGGTGAGGTCTGCCATGAGATCCAGGGGATGGGAAGCATTGTCTGCAAACCCACATGTCCCTAATCCAAGCCCTGGACCCACGAGCTGAAACAGGCTCCCTGGGAAGCCACCTGCACCAGGAGAACCAGGGGCCTGATGCCTTCCAGCCCTCAAGAAACTTCAAGCGGTGAAATAGTCTGGGTTTGGTCCGATTTGGACCCAAACCAGCCCACTAAAAAAAAAATAAAATTACAACCTAACACTTGATGACATTTCCTGCTAAGCAGAAAGGCAGTGAGCTCTCACTCCCCTCCATCACTCCTGGCTTTGGCATCCTCCAGAGCCCACGTGCCTTGGCCAAGTCTCATTTGATCCGCAGAGCAAAGGAGCCTCAAGTCTCTGTTTCTGGCAGCTGGATTGCACCACCGGGTAATTCTGTGGCTAAACTGTTTAAATAATATTAATGGCTTTACAAATTCACTTTCAAAACAGACTGAAGAGTAAAGCCAGTGGAGCTGAAGCCTCATGCTGGGGCTTAGGCATGTTTAGATAAGAGTGGGTGCAGAGTAAGCTTTCCACACTTGCCATGGGGTAGATGTTTGGTGCCACAGGGAAAGGACTGAAAGCCAGCACAGCTAGAGGCTTTGGGATTAGTATTTTTGTTCCTGGCAGCCAGGTCCCTCTGTGGCAGGTGCTGCTGGAGAAAACAACAGCAGAGCCACGGGTGCTCTCAGGTCTTCAAAAGAGCAATAAATAAAATAAAAAAATAAAAGTGTTAGTTGAGGGTGCTGAATGCATGATGAAAGCTCAAGCTTTAACACAAATGTGCCTCGTACCCATCTACTTGAGGCAAAAAGTTGCAGTTCTCTGGCAGGTGTCCTGCTCTTAGCTTTTATTCAGGATGCTCCCTGGCTTCTCAGCAGGTAAGGAGGAGGTTGAGGAACACAACACAGTGCTGGAGGGCAAGATTCAGCCACATGAACCCGAAGAAAGCACAAGCCACAGGTTCAAAGGCAGAGGCAGAAAGATGACAACGTGGGCAGGGACCACATTTCCCCATCCAGACCTTTTCTGGATTCAGCACAGAATACCAGGGCTCTCTGTGCTTGTGTGTGTTTGCACATTGCCCCCTCCCTGGCACCTGCACAGGCTTTGTGCCCACCACGTGGGTCATGCTGTGACTGTGACAGTCATAACAGCATCACACAGGATTATCTGTGCCTCTTAGCAGCCCAGACTTCACAGGGGTCACCCCCTGCATTCACATAATCACAGTTGTACTCCGTAATCTCTCTTGGCCAAATAAAAATAGGTTGGGGCTATGTTTGTGCTTTGATTTATGTCAGGATAAATCAGCTGTTCCGCCCCAGAGGTTAGCTGTCTACAGGCAAAGGAAGAGTGAGATAAGGTCAGCACAGACCTTTGGAGTGTCTGCAGGAGAGGTTTAATGTCTGACAGCATGGCTCAAACTCATATTTAGGAAACCAAACAAATTCAAAAGCAAAATTAAGTACGTGTTTTAACAATATGGGTGATAAACCACTAAAACCAGTCAGTAATGGGAAGGGGTGGATTTGCCAGTTCTTGATCCCTCAAATCAAAACCAAAGGCTTTTCTAGTGAAACGTAACTTACAGCAAGTGAGATGATCTCACCCTTTGCTACAAACCATGGAAGATTGGGGGTTCACACCAAGCAGGAAAGATGCATTTGCAGCCAGTGTGGAGCCATCCTCACACTGACCCTGTCACCAGCTAAGGGGAAAACCAGACGTCACCAGGTAAGACCCAAAGCCCAAACACAACCCATACTCCCAAAATGGCATTCATCATGTTCTTCAAAGTTGTGTCCCAGTATGAACCATCAACTGAACCATCTCAGGAAGTGTTAAAAAAAATCATGTGGACGTGGCATGGTTTAGTGGTGGGCTTGGCAGTGCTGTATTAATGGTGGACTCAATGATCTTAGAGGCCTTTCCCAACCTTTATGATTCTATGAAATCACTGGGCTCCAAACATGCTCTGCACAGACCTTCTGTATACCCAGGGCTGGGTTTGGTGGGACAGTCTCAAGTCCACAGCTGGGTTTCGGCACTCTGTGGGTCACGGTCCACCCTGCTGTGCCATTCCCACATCACACAGTTCTGGTACACCTTCCACTGGGACAGCCAAGAGTCACTGCTCTCTCATGAGCTCCTCCCCTCGAAGTGGTGACAGTCCTTTTTCCAATCAGCTGTACCCTGGAACAGAAAAAAATGCCAATATATACCAGTGCAGCAAGCTGTCCCATGTCCCCTCCCCTCCAACTGCAACCCACAGGTTCTGTGAAAAAGGAGCTATGTCCAGACAGATAGGAATAAATCATTCAAAAGGGGAAATTACTTCACTTTGTCAGGCCAGTAGATGCTCCTCAAACATATTGTTCAATCTGTGCACATCTGGAGTTAATATAGACAGTGAATAAGAGCATCCAGAGACACATACGTGATGGCTGACCACTGGTCGTCTACAGGATCCATTTTCTTAATACTTCCTCCCAAAATTGTTTTGGGCGATTTACCAAGGAATGATACAAAATCCCAAGGCTGCTGAAGTCAGGAAGAGGTCTGCCAGTGACTCTGGATATTTACAGTCTGGTTTCAGTCTTGATAGGAAGAGAGAGATCAAACCATGGGATCACAGAATCATCAAATATCCTGAGTTGGAAGGCACCCACAACGATCATTGAGTCCAACTCCTGGCCCTATACAGGACAACCCAACAATCCCATCATGTGCCTGAGAGAGTTGTCCAAATGTTTCTTGAATTCTGGTAAGCTTGGTGCTGTGACCACTGCCCTGGGGATCGTCTTCCAAATGGAAAACCTGTCTCCTTGGCATTGCAACCATTTCAGCACTCATCTCAGCTGGGTTGGGGTCAGGTCCCCCCACAGGCTCTGTCCAAAGCACCCACAAAGGAGGCAGCACAGGGAGGATGCACAAATCCATGTTTGCTGAAGCTGGACACAGCCTGGCAGCCTTCCTTCATCTGTCCCCAGGAGACAAGCCTATGATCCCACCCAAGGGGGTTCAAAGGGCTTTGCTCTTCCCATGTGCTCTGTCCCCTTTTCCTCGTGGCCTCTCCCAGGCTGCAGGATGCCAAAGGCATCTCATGGTGCTCCAGGATTGTTGTGGCTCCCCCCCAGCTCAACCTCTGCAGCAAAGGGTGCTCTGCAATCCTTCCCCAGCTCACTGCCATGCCTTGATTCATGGCTCTTCCCCTGCTGTTCCTTATATGGGAACTTTGAATTTCCCCACATTTGCTGCAATACTAAAGCCAACACCAAAAGGGGCCTTTTGGGTCTGCCACCAGACCCATTTGTTCTCCTGGTCCCCTGCCCACTTTGGGCATAAACCCACCATGCCCCATGGTGCTTCCCACACAACAGTTCCTTGGCGTGCCCCTGTCCCTCACCATCCCCTACTCCTGAGTCACCACAGATGCCATCCACACCCACAAACGTGTCCCTTTCCCTTGCAGCAAGCCCCTGGTCACTCCCATGTCCCCAAATGATGGTGCACGTGCAGCAGAGCAGATTGTCCAGGGACCTGCTGACCATGGGAAGTGTCCGTGGTGCAGCAACCTCTCCCAACAGGGGCATTCACTCTTGAGTGCTGAGAAACTCACCAGCTCATTTCATCTTTGAGGTCTGCGACCTGTGGTCATGTTTGGTTCCAAGTGGCTAAAAGCCTGAAAATTTAGAGCTGGGAGAAACAGGGAGAAAGATGGACAGGCGCCCATTTCCTTACAAAACCAGGCTAAAAATAAGGCAAGATCAACCCCTGAGAAGCCGCCCAGTCCATCCCTTTGTGCCGAGGTGGGACCACGTCTACGAAAGCACTTGCGACAGACACTATTTTTAGCCCCCTCCTGCTCCTCCCCAAGCATGTTAGTTGTGTTTGACCCCACCGTCCCTCTCCCTCATGTCAGGGGCACACCACAGGATCGATCATCTCTTCCCAGCACTGATCCTTCCCTTTTCAGGAGCTGTTTAGGGGTCTGGAGGCTGTTCACCACCTCATCCTCCTCCTTCTGCTCCTGTTTCTGAATCCATGTCAGATACACAGGCACCAACACCCAGGGATTCAAGCACTTGTGCCCAGTCAACACAAGTCACTGAAGCAAAGAGCTCCTCTTTAATTTGTACAAAACAAAATACAGTAAAATTTGTTTGCATTATACCTATTTTTTTTCTGGTTAATTTTTGCCTCGACTTCATGGCTAAGATTTTATTTCCATCTATTTCCCTGGGAGATGCTTTCCTACAGTGCCTGCCATCTGCTTGATTCTCTTGTCCCTCCTCAGCACCAGATACACCCAAATGTCCTCGTGCTCCTGAACGTGAAATGGACCCAGCAGGCACATACAGGGTAAGTTGGATAAAACCTGAGGGTTCTTCATCTGTCTCAAACCCACGTCCTCAAAGGGGGTCACATCCTCTGAAATGCCATCCCTGCTCTTTCCAAAATCCTTCTCTCAGCCAGACCCTGCCCTAGGAGTTGTGTCCAAGGAACCTGACTCTCACCTCACTGTTTTGAGTCAGAATATTTACCTTTCCCCATTTTCCCCCCTTTCTCCCACTCTGATCCTGTGGACCAGCCATAAAAGAGTCTGGCTCTTTTATCCTGCCTAAGATGCTCCTTACCAACTAATTGCAGCAAAATAATTTGTTTTTCTTTTATGTTGGGAGGTGAGGCTCTCCCTATTGAGAATAAAAATAAAAAAAACAAAGGCTGAGGACTTAGAGAGCAAAAATGTAATAAAATAAAATCAAATAGTAAAATAAAATGTACTAAAATACAGTGTAATAAAACATTATAAAAGCACAGACAGGAGCGTAGTAGTTAACTCTCAAAACCATTAAACCAAACATTTTTTACTAGCTATGTCCATGATGGGAAGACTTTGATCTGGACTGAAAATCTGCCTTCTCAGTAGCCTTCTCTTGTCCAACAATGTCCAGGCAAGAGTATGTCAGTCCTAACTATGGTAGCCAGCTTGAAACGCTCCTTTGAAGCCAGGAAAACTGTGATACAGAAGATGTGACATAAAGGGATTGGCAGATTCAGGAATGTAATTCCCAGAAAAAATCTCCCGGCTGGTGAGAGAAGAATGGAAAGGAAAGCTTTCCTGGGACAGAAAAGCCTCTGGAGGGAGACAAAAGGATGCAGTGCTTCAGACACTCCAAACAGCTGGTTCTCCAGAATCCCAGTCTCCAAGGGACCACAGAGGTTTGGAAGATGCTGCAGGAGTCCCCAGGGCCCTGCTTGCACAGTCATGTTCCTGGAAGGAGCGTGGATGTTTAGCCAGGGTGATTCCTGCTCACAGCTCTCTCACACACAGCTGGAGTTGGCAGCTGCAGAGATTTGGCTCCGATGCCCCTGGTGTGATTTCAAATCCCACAATCCGTGCTTCCTCCTTGCTTTGCTGTTCATTTTAACATGCTCCTGGCAGGTGAACAAGAAGGAGATGGCACATACTGTCATGGGGCTTGGGTGATTACTGCTCACATTTAGCTGCCACACATTCTCACTGACATTTATTTCAGTTGCCTTCTGTTTCCTTGTGAAATGATCGCAGCTCTCTGTATGGAAAATTTGGCTGCTCTAAGGATCAAGCTGTGCTGCTCATTCCATGTGGGAAGGATCGGAAGTGGTTTAAGTGGGGTTTCAAAACTCTGGTTGAAATGATGGGCTGGAACAAGACCTTGGTTTGGAAGCACCATGAAAACATCATCTCAGGTTTCAGCAAGCTGAAAGTTAGGAGTGAATAATTGCAAGCCAGGATTTTTCAGGCTGGAAAAATAAAAAGAAGATGAGCATCAGGAGGGATGACAGCGTTTTATAAAACCATGAAAGGAACAGAAAGGATACTGATTTTTCACGGTCTTTTTTCATGCTAAATCTAGGCTTTTAATCAAACCAACATAGGGAAGCTTCAAGGCAAATTCAAGGCATTCTTCATGTAACGTGGTCAAACTGTGAAAATCCTCACCACAAGATTTTGTGGGTGCTAAAACTGCACAAGACAACAGCACAGTAGGTGATGAAGGAAAATACACTGAGGGTTGCTAAATGTGTAAAACTAACAGGCAACTCCTTAATGCACAAGTATTGGAGAGGCAGGCAGAGGACTTGGAGGAAAAATTCCATGTGGGATTGCAGCGTTTGTTATACAGTGTAGGTACAATCAGACCATAAATCTGCAATTCCCCTGTGAGCACGGAGGACATTTCTACTCACCCTGAGCTGGACAGCACACAGCAACTCAAAAATGTCCCTGCTCCTGTCATTTCAACCAGGAGAAACCAGAGGCTGTGCAAAATAGCCCAGTCACTGGTAAGGGACAGATTGTTCCTTCTATTGATTCCCTGTTCTGACAGGCCCTTCTCCAGTAAGGAGAGGAAGCTTTTCCTTTGCCCACCAATGTCATCACTCCATCACAGAGGGTCACTGGGTTGGTCAGGCAGGATTTACCCTTGGTGAAGCCATGCTGGCTGTCCCAAATCACATCCCTGTCCTCCATGTGCCTTGCAGCTTCTGGGAGATCTGTTCCATGATCTCCCAAGGTACAGGGGCTGACAGGCTGGTCCCTCACAGGGTCCTCCTGGTCCTTCTTTTTATTCTTTTAAAAAATGGGTGCAATGTTTCCCTTTTTTCAGTTCTTGAGGACTTCACCTGACTGCTGTGATTATTCAAATATTGTGAAGAGTGGCTTGGCAACTGCATCAGCCAATTCCCTCAGGACTCTGGGGTGTACCTTGTCAGGTCTCATAGACTTACATATGTTCAGGTGCCTCAGTTGGCCATGAATCTGATCTCCTACAGAGAGGGGGACTTTGCTCACCTAGTCTCTGCCTTGCAGTCCACCCAATTTAACTGCATAGATAATATTTTTATTCCTGGGATGCTCCTGAGTAATTTACTGCTGCAGACACAGCCTGTGCATCCTCTCACTTCTAACCATGGTGTGACATGTGAAAACAAAACAGCACAAAGGCTGAGCTGCAGGGACATCGAGGTGTTGGGCAGGGTGAATTCAGCTGTGACTTAAATCCCCAGTGTTTCTCATGAGAGGTGTGGAGATGAAAACACTGTCCACCTGATCCAACCCTGGTGCACCAACAATCACTCAGCATTGATTAAACACTCAGTCTGCCCCAGAGAATGTCTCTCTCCTTCTCTGTGCTCTCAAGTTCAGTCTTCCCTCAGGGGAATTGCTGCACAACTTGGCTTTAACCAAAATAAACTGTCCTGGCACAAGTTCCTGTTTTCAAGATGTAGCTTTAAAATAACAAGGAGCAGTTTTTCTCCTTCCTTGCTCTTACAGGCTCCATTGTGAAAGCTTCAGAGATTGTCACCTACAACACCATAGTGACCCCAGAGCACCCATCTATTTATTCCCTCATGAGATGCAGTTCTGCAGCCAATGGAGGTTTATAGGTTGAAAACAGACAAGATTTTCCATTACTTGTAAACTTGTGGAAAAATCAGAGGGACAAAGACAGCTTGGGGCTTCCAAGCTATAAAACAACACTCAGGCCATCTGATTTTAAGTGTTTTAGACTTTATATCAATATTGTTCTTCCACTGGGAGGGTAGAAAGAGGGACTCAGTAGGAAAAGGGACTCATCTACTCCAACTGCAGGAGAAATCTTTTGGAAACAACAACAAAACCGCAGGCCTGGGTAATCCCTGTAAATGCAAATAAAGCTGCAGCTCAGATTGCATATAGAATCTGGAATCAGGCAGATTTATTCCCGTAGTGCTGTGAGACCAAAGAGATATTGAAGTGGTCACAGAAGTATTTTGGAAACTCACCAAGTGCATCCTTCTGTCATCTTCTCTTTCCTCTTCCAATTCGAGGGAATCGAGCCCCGAGTGCTGTAATCCAGTTTGGATCTCCCACTCCACTCCTCCTGTTATTTTAACTTTAGGCACAGCAGTCCTTTGAAAAAGTGCCCCGTTCCCACTGCCTGGGAGCTCTGGGAAAAAGCTATCTTGGTCCTATCAGGAATGTGCCTCGCCTCTGCCCTGCGGTTGTGTTGCCTTCGGAGAAACTGGTGTCACGAAGCACTGAGGGACAGGCCACAGTGTTCCCTTGGAACATCTGGGGAGAGGGGGGACAAGTGGATCAGGCTGTGCTGTCCCTTTGCTTCTTAGAGCTGGAGGAAAGCTGGAGACACCTGGGTTGTTTTTCCCTGCTTCTTGGGAATCAGAATGTTTTAGAGAGGTGGAAAGTTTAGGACAACATGCAGAAGGGATTTGAAAAACCCATGTCCTGTGAGAAACTGGAGGCTAAGTTGGACTTGATGATCTTAAAGGTCTTTTCCAACTTTAATGATTTTACATTTTCATGATTCTGAGTGAGATCCTGGAGATCCTCTCACCTTTGCAACTGAATCAAGACTTTTTTGGCTGGTCTCTGTTAACTAGCACTCCACAGAGTATAATGGGAGCTCAGACACCTTGTACACATGGATGCACAGACATGGAGACTGCTAAACATCTGGGTCTCCATCCAGAGCTGAATCCCACCCTGGAGCCAGAGAGATGAATTCCCACCTATACGGCCAAATGGTTTGACAGGTGTGGAGACCATGGAAATTACACAACAAGGGCTGAGTGAGGAAGAGCAGATTTTGTAGGTTAGGTTTGCTGCACATCCTACCTGACAGAGCTCCTGGAAGTTCACTTTAAACCCAAAAGTTCAGCCCCTTTGAAAGTGGAAGAGATTAAGTGGGAAAAAAAAAAGGAGTCCAATGAGCAGGTACAGACCCAGGATGTGAGCAGCTGGTGTTTGCCTTCCAGCCAGGAGGGGTGTTCAGCTGGAAGATATTATGCCTGATACATCTGGCATTCCCCAGGTTCCTCAACATTTGATAGGGGTTTGCCTTGGATCTGGCAGACAAGGATAAGTAACATCACTTTTCCATTAACCTGTTGCCCACGTGGACATTGGGTGCATGGAATCAAACCAATATACTGCTGAGATCTACTTCTTTCTCCTGTTTTTACATCCATGGTCTTTTGCCAAAGGATCCCAAAACCATCAATAAGAACGAATCAATAACAGGCCTGTAATCACTTCCAGGAATGAAATGTGTGCCCCTTTCTAGTGAGCTCCTAAAGGAAAGAGCTTGGATTCTTTGCTCAAGCACAGAGAAAGGCTTTAGAGAGTGCAAATTAAAATATTACAAAATATACCAATGAACTAGCTATTCCTTAAACATTTCACTGCTTTCTTTTGTATTAATGCATCTTCTTGATGGCCTTGAGGCTGAAGGCATTTTGATGCATCACCAGTTGTGTAAGCAGATGGAGGGATCCTGGCACTTTAGTGTACATTGACCAAGCTCACACAGCACAGCCCCTCCATCAGGCTGGTACAGCAGTGCAGAGGGTGATGTTGGAGGCCAAGTTCACACCAGAAAATATGCATTTTCTGTGCTCAGAAGGGCAGTGACTCATGGCATTGTGTCCTTACCAACATCTGACTGAGTGTGGCATTGCAGTCTCCTCCAGTCAACACTAAGTCCATGCTGCTGCAGCAAGGGCCAGTCCTGCTTCCCGCTCCACAACCTGCCAGGTACACATGAGCTCCCACACTCCTTTTTCAGGGAACTGGTCCAGCATGGGATTAAGCAATGTTTGATTTTTCCAAGAGCCTTTCACTTCAGTCCTCTTGAGTCAGTTCCTAGGAACCAAGTCCAGCATTTGCCCAGTGCAGATGGGGCAGGAGAAATGTCCAGATGGACAGTGGAGGGGAGGGTGAAAATACTGCAGAGCTCTGACCAAAGCAGAGGAAATCAACACCTCAGGGATGACTCCTGCTCACCCACAGACAGCAGAGGCTATTTCAGAATGTGGCCTCCAGCACTGGAGAACCTGAGAGCACTAATTTTGTCACTACTACAAGATCCTTTTGACCTTCTCTGTTCATATCTTTATTTGTTCCATGTCAGAGCAGACAGGAAAAGAACCCACACTACAGCTGTATCCTTTTAAGGCTCCTTTGCATCACCAGGGGAAACTTTGCATGTTTCAGACTCAGGCTCAACAGTGAATTTGTCTCTAGGAGAGTATCACTGCATACACCACATTGCTTGGGGATGGCTTGCCATATTCATACAAGAGTTTGACCATTTGAAATTACAGTTCAGGAACAGCCCAGAGAGTTTCCTTTCCAAGGCAGGGTGCTGGCACCCCCTGACCTGGGTGTAGTAAAGGCCATTCAGTAGATACACATATCCCTGCCCCTGGGAAGAGGACCACTGAGTCACGAACGACCTGATGTTTATACAGAACATAAACCATAATAACTTGAGCTCCAGCTCAAGGTTTGGTTGGCTGTTTTCTCAAAAATTGCTTTGAGAATCCCTTTTACCCAAAATAACTATTCTGGAGAAGCCACGGAACAGCTAAAACATCTCAAGTAAAGACATAAAAAGCTCTTGTATTCATTTCAGAGTGCATGACACATTGCCTACCATAACTGATGTGGAAGATCCTGCCTGGAAGCCCAAGGACAGAAATTAAAAACTCCCACTAATTTCACAGAGTCATAGATTCATTAAATGGTTTGGGTTGGAAGGGACCTTAAAGATGGATTAGTTCCACTCCCACCACCATGGGCAGGGACACCTTCCACTAGACCAGTTTTCTCAGAGCCCCATCCAACATGTCCTGGAACACTTCCAGGGATGGGGCAGCCACAGCTTCTCTGGGCAATCTGTGCCAGGGCCTCACCACCCTCATAGTAAAGAATGTTTCCTAGTATCTAATCTCTACTGCTCTCTGTCAGTTTAAAGCCATTTCCTTTTGTTCTATCACTACAAGCCCTTGTCAAAAGTCCCTCTCCAGGTTTTTCCACAGGAGACCTGGCTACAAAAGATTAATTAATTTGATTGCATCATTAATGCTCACATTCTTTACACTGTTACTCATCAACATGGTGAGATGACCTAGGAGTCCACCTAATACCAGCAGGCTGACTTTGGCCCAATAAAGTCCTGGCTGTTCCTCCACTGGATGTACTAATCTACATAAAACAAGTGTGTTATTTTCTTTCCAAACATCTCAGCTCATTCCAGCCACAAATCTTTGAGTTCACTACACCCTGAGAGCAAACTGGCCAAGAGACAGTGAGGAAACACTTAACAAGAGCAGGGCAGGCAGAACTTGAGTCTGTGCAGGTGGAAAATAAAGAAAATAGCTATTTCCCTTCCTTTTTCTGCTCTGGGATAGACAAATCCCTCTAATTTCCAAGTTCATGTATTACTAGAGATGGTCATTGATTACATATCCACACATGAAATGGAACCACTGAATCAAAGAATCCTTAAGACCTCCAATATAATCAAGTCCAACCTTTGATTGAACACCACCATGTCAAGTAAACCAGAGCACTGAGTGCCACATCTAGCTGTTTCTTGAATACCTCCAGGGATGGTGACTCCCCCACTTCCCTGGGCAGCCCCTTCCAAAGCCTGGCCACCCTTTCAGTGAAGGAATGCACATTACCTGTCAAAGTCGCTTTAAGTAGCCAAGGTGCAAGTGCACAAATAGACAGCTTGAACTGGTGCTCTCCTGGTACCCAGCTTATGGTGACTGTTGTCAAGGTTGGGAACCAGCCCATCTGGAGTTGGAATTGCTGCTGTGCTGCAGGGCACCATTGCACCACAAGGATGGGAGCAGGTGGTTCCATCAAAACCCCAACCTCCTCCCCCAAAGGTTAAACCATGGAAAATTCCCAAGTACCAGATGATCTGCTGTTTACCAATCAGTCATGTGTGTCCTTCTCTGACCAGCTGAACTAGGACCCATATGAGTTGTGCCATTGACTAATGGAAAATGAAGCTTTAAGGGCTTCAAAGGTTGGGCCACTGAGCCTCAAAATCGCTGTGGTTTGCCAATTTGTCTGAGACACTTTGGGGAGTACAGAACATTGATGTTGGGCTTTTATTTTTATTTTTAATCTTAATTTTAGCCGGAATGGCAGAGCAAGAGGATGGAAGAAATGTAGTAAGTGTGTTTGAAATGGGCATGGAATTTTACACAGGACAGAGCTCCCAAAAATAGCCGCAAAACAGACTGCTTTAAAAGATTTAAAATGACAGATTTTATTGGTGTTAGAAGGGTGATTTCTCAGGGCTCTATTTACTGTGGCAGGCCTAGAAGGGATGGAACATGTATTCCAACAGAACAGAAAGCAGGAGATGTGCCATTACACAGGCAGACAGCCCATGAGACCAGGCTGCTCCACCATATATGCACATGACAGTGGCATTGCAGTTACTGGGCCTTCAAGTGCTTTTGTAGATATTGATTAAAGACTCCTGGAGATTTGCTCATGTCACAGAAGAGGAAGAGGAAGGGTAAAGATGCAGATTGCTTGCAATTCACTTCTTCAATTGGTCACTGAGAAAGAGAAAAAAAGTATTCAGGTAACTGCTGCCATATGTTCATTTGGTAAGTAAACTCTTGGGATATGGTTTTATGTTTTCCTGGGTATGGTCTGATACCTAAACTACTGCAAAATGGGAAAAGAGGGAAAGGAGAAATTCTTAGCAGAATGAACTCAGCCCAAGTTCCCACCATCTTCACCCTAAAGCCCCTTTCACAGGTCAGCAAAGCAAGGAAAAGGCAACCTCTGAACACAACCTTCCCCCCAGGCAAAGGCGCACTGGGAGGAACAATAACCCCTGGCAGGGCTCCAAATGAATCATTATGGCTCTATGAGCCATTGTTTCCCATTGAGGGACCAGCTCCCATTCACAAAAAGCTGCTTTTGTGAGGGAAGAGGAAAAAAACACATTTGGAAACCCAAAAGTGAGTCCCTGGGTGGTTGGGGCAGCAGGGGAGCGCTGGGAGAATCCAGCTGTTATTTACCCTGGGCAGCTGCATTGGATGGTGTTGAAATGTCTTCATGGACAAACCTACTTGCTTTCTGCTTCAGTCCCTTATGCCTGTAAACTTTGCTGTGGAGTTCTCCCTATGGAGCTAATATTTGGCTACAGGACTTCTAGCAGTTCCTCTGACTTTCCATCCCACCAACACACACCTGTTGATTACACAGCTAAGGCACTGCTCAAGGGTTCAAATGAAGGCAAAAGTGGCTGAAATCTGACCTGTTTCACCCCTCAATTGATCAGTTGGCCAAGAGACCAAACCACTGCCCACACTGCTTGGGGGAAGGTGCCGGAGGTCAAGTTGGTTGTGCATTCGGTGGCACTTTGACCCATTGGAACTGTCCTTCAGTGCCCACTTAAGGCCTGTGGGAGTCCATGCAACTAAAGAAGAGCAAGAAGAGGACAAGTTAACACCTCTAAAATGACATCTGCACGTGGACAGCAGACTGGGGACCCTCCTGGCTTGTGCTGAGTCTCTGTCTTGATTATCTGACTGTATTGACTGGATGTCCAGTGACTGGAGCAGGAATCTGGGCACCCAGAGGACAGGAAAATACCAACACTCATCAGCTCATCACATCAGCCTGAATCCAGCTGTCTGTGCTAAGACGTCTAGTGATGTCTGACATGATTTTAGGAAACCCTACACTCCTTCCAGGGCTCGGAGACAAGGCACAGGTCCTTCTGAAGACTTGGGAGCTCAGTGGCTCTTCAGCATCTCAAATGGCATCTCCATGCAGACAGTTTGAGTCCAGCCCCAACCTTCTTTTCTTTGCTTTCCCCTGTAAGCCAATCCATGGTGCTTCATGCCATGAAATGAACTTACCCACAGAGCCAGGCTGAGCTGGCTGCCAGCACTCAGCCAGCAGGACCAGTCACAGGGACATGCACAGCTGGCTCTGCAGGAGGACACAGCAGGCTGTCTGGGAAAGAGGAGATGTCTTTTTCAAATATTCCTGAAGCAAAGAGCTCCCACTGTGCTCATAAGAGAGAGTAGTGTGTCCTCCTGCACTGGGTGAGAGGCATTTTTGTGGCAGCATGAACGGCTGAGCCCTTGTTGGATTCACCCTCTGCATTTTCCCTTTTGGAGAGGCCTCTGCTGTTTCTGGAACAATGCAGATTTGCCTGCCTGCAGAACTGGTTTGGAAGCAGCTGTTGGAGCAGAGAGATCCCATTCTGCTCTCTCTCCCTGGGGTATCTTGGATGTTCATGTCTTCAAAGCACAGAGCCATGCTCCTGCAGCTTCCAAAGACCACCTTTGCTCCCAGCAATAGGAAATGCAGAGAATAGTTTCTTTCACTCTTATAAAGCTCCTCAGATATGTGCCAAGCTAAACCTACACCATCCCAGCTGCTCTGTGCTCCTCTACACAGTGTGGGCTTGGAAAGCTCATCAGCTCATCTAAAAAACTCCCCAGCAGCTTGAAGCCTTATGAGTCTGACACTGCCTGGGGTCCCTGGCCTGGGAGAGGGGGGAAACTGGGCAAAGGAGCATCTTGCTTGGAGCCATGAGCAGATGAATATGCACCAGGCCATCCTAAGGGCAAGGAGCAGTCAAGTCCACCCTGCAAGGCCTGGAAAGCTGCTGTTCAGCTTTAAAGAGGAAAACATCCCACAGACTGCAGTCACCCAGCAGAGGACTCGTGACACCCCATCCTCACAGAAGGTTTGGCAGCCTACAGCCTCCCTAGATCCCACCTCAAAATCAGATGTCTGAAACCGTGGTCCTAAACCTCCCCTCCACCAGCTACACTACAACCTGAAGTCCCCAGGGGTTTTCCCAATACTGGGATGCTGAAGCTCCCTGTTTGAGAGATGAAGTGCTCGTGTTTTCAGATCTGGTCTTGTCACCAGGCCCATCTCACCACTGACTGTGCAGCCCAGGAGGCACCTCAGCACAACCAGCCCTATAGAAGAGCAGTAAAGGATGAAGACCTGTTTATTCAGATTGTTTTCTCAGTAGCTTGGAAACTCCCTCAAAATAGAGAGAGAACTCTTATTTCTTACTGCAAAGTCCCTTCTGTACACATGGGGTTTCAAATCCACAGCACCTGACCCTCAGTTACCAGGATAAAATAACCAGAAACGAGGGCCTCTTATTCTCACCTCTGTAGAAGTCCTTCCAGTTTCCACTGGGAATCCCTATACAGACAGGGCACATTATTGTCTAGTTACATAACCAGGGTCATAGAAGAGATGCCATGGCGCTCCCAGCTCTAATGAACATTGGCATATTTCCAAAAAATCAGACCATGACTATACTCCTCCATCACTAACAGAGCAAGGACTCCAGGTCTCCAGCAAGAGCTTCCTATCTATGAGTTGTGACAGAGAAGAGACCCCAAATCTTTGCCATATTTGAGTGTTGTCACCATCTACCCATCAAGAGCTCTGAATCTTGGCTTTCAAGTCCCTTCAGCCAGGTGCAGTCTCTGTGGTGTGGACCTCATCCCCCGGACATCTCTGAGAGCCCTAGCCAGTGTATGTCACATCTTGCTTTTAATCCAACACCTTCCTGATTGTAAGATCTCCCTGAACAACACTTTGCACTCTCTAAAAACTGTGAAGGACTATAAAAATCCCTGCCAGGTAAATGAAGAGTTAATATTCCTGCTACCTGGGAGGTTATCACTAAAATGGGACTCCTGCCCAGGAATGATGGCTTTATGGGCACAGCTCCACCGTGATGCTTTCTTCAGACCTAACTGGTCTGCCTTCTTCTGTTCAGGAGGTCCATTTGTAGTAAAAATCTATAAATAGTCTGATAGGTTGGGAGAAGAAAGGAAAAAGGGCCAGTGCTGGGTCATTTAATGTATAGACAAAGACATGTTCACTTCATCTGCCATGTAAATCTCAACTGCTCAAGTTTATCATTCACTGCCAAGAATGCTATTACAGCAGCTTTAGATTTCGAAGACAGTTTTATTCCTGTTTCTGACCGACCTTTGCATGGATTTTTCAACTTGGAAAAAGAAAAAAAAAACACTTTATGTGCTCTGATCTGGAGCTTAGAAGGCTTAACACATTTCTAAGTATAGACATGGTGATTTACAAGGACCTCTTTTTCTGGTTTTTATAAGAGTCTGTCTTTCTTCAAACATGAACAGTGTATTGGTTCTGACAAGGACACCAGGAACCTTTGAGACTTTAGCATTATTTATGACAGGGAGTGTGTGATCCAATAGATAAGAAACCGGACTTATTACTTGGCTCTGTCATAGATGTTCTGAAAAACCTAAGAGCTTTCCCTTTCTGTGTCTCTCCTTCTCTAAAACAATGGTACACAGAAATCAAAAACTATTTTTTCACTACTGTTTTTCAAATAAACCAGTACAGCCCAATCATTCCAGCCTCACCAGATGATTCCTCCTTGTCAAAAATCCCTGCTCCCTGGAAGGTTTTATTGTTAGAGTTTCCAAGGCTCATCCAACCCAGTCACATCAATGTCATCAGGTGGTTGGTGCTCTTTATGAGTGCTGGTACCTGGATTCATAAACTAATCTCAGTGCTTGCTCCTAAGAGTTCACAACGAATGGTTTGCATCAAGGTATCCTATGAATGGGCTAATAAACAATGACAGACCAGCTGTGTTAAGAGCTGGGAAAATGCATCATGGAAAGGTGGTCCCTGACCCAGAGATACCACAAGTTTAATTCCAGTTATGGAGCAAGCTCCATAATCACCATTACAAGAGGCTCTGTGATTCCATCGCTCAAGGGTTTGCATCACACTACTCAAGTGAATGAGTACTCACAAGTGTAATATAAAGCTATCAGCATTTGAGGCATGAAAGTCTTAGTTTGGAGTTCCTGGAAATTGTTTGGCCATGCAAAGACACCTGGCCTTGTTCTAGGGCCAGAAAGAAGCCCTAAAGATAGGTGTGATTAATCTGCTGTGAATAATTCTGCACTGAGATTGCACTTGTAGGTTCCACTTTCTCATGGTGTTCTCCAAATACCTCACAAGCACCAGCCCTTTATATGCCCTACAAACGTGGATGCACAGGCCTGGGGGAGGGATCTGCACACCAAGAAGCAAAATTCCCAGAATAAAACCTGAGCCTAAACCTGACAGAGCAGGACCTCAACAGGAGATAAGTACTCTCCAACCTTACAAGGGTCTATGGAGAGGTGAGTTATTCAGGTCCTTAAAACTGAATACTGTATTCTGTGACCTGTACAGCAGTAAAAGGATGATCTGATGCACAAACAGGCACATTCAGGTGCAGACTTACCTACAATTTCACAGCCCATGGAGCTTGCATCTCTAAGACCATCCTTTGAGATGGTAAAAGCAGCTCAAATAACTGTCTCTATTCCCTGGAGACAGACACTGGCCCTGCTCTGGGCACAGAGGCAACACAACTGGGCAGCTGTGTCCGTGTGGCACTCTGTAGGGGCACTAGACCTCCCTCAGTCCTCAAGATCCCCTCTCCCCCCTGAACCAGCACCCAGGTACAAAGAGATGGCAAAGGGTTTTATAAGACTCTGTCTTTCTTCAACCATGAACAGTGTATTGGTTCTGATAAGGACACCAAAAACCTTTGAGACTTTAGCATTATTTATGACAGACAGTGTGTGATCCAATAGGTAAGAAACCAGACTTATTACTTGACTCTGTCATAGATGTTCTGAAAAACCTAAGAGCTTTCCCTTTCTGAGTCTCTCCTTCTCTAAAACAAGAGCAGGGTTTGTGCTCCCAGTCAGGGTGCTGGTGTGGGTGGGAAAGAAACTTCCTGTGCAGATGCACATTGAGGGCAGTTAGTGATAGGACAAGGGGAGTGGTTTTAAACTGAAAAAGGAGGGATTTAGATTAGGTGTTAGGAAGAAATTCTTTACCCAGAGAGTGGTGAGGCCCTGGCACAGATTACCCAGAGAAGTGTCTCACCCCTGGAAGTGTTCAAGGCCAGGTTGGATGGGGCTTGGAGCAATCTCGGATAGCGGAAGGTGTCCCTGTCCATGGCAGGGTGTGGAACAAGATGATCCTGAAGGTCACTTCCAGTGATTTCTGTGTGAGGGTCATGTCTCCAGCATACCCCTGAGCTACACCCAGGATCACCTGGTCTCCATAAGCACCCACGCTTTTAGCATTAGCCCCTAAAACCTCCCACCGCCGGCTGCTCACATCACAAAAATTCATCTCCAGCTCATCCCCACTGCTGTCCCCCCCCGACCCCTCCCCTCTCCTCTCCCCTGAAGACATCCTTTTACCAAAACGAGCCGTGGAGGCACTAGAAAAGACTCTGACGTCAACGAAAAAGTAAACCAAAGAGCTCTGGTTGCTGTATCACCCATCCCCGCGCCGGGCTGAGCCGGGGAGCGAGCCCGCGGTCACTCGGTCGGGGAATCGGGGCTCGGGGAGCAGCAGCGGAGCGCTCCCATCCCAGCTGTGTGAGTACGGGCTGCGGCACCGTTCGGGCTGGGACGGAACGGGGGAGAAGGGAGGGACATGAACCAGCTGCGGCTCGGGAGGGCAGCCTGCTCCGCTCCCGGCTGGGATGAGAGTTTGGAGAAGCGAGGATGGGGATGGGGATGAGGATGGGAGTCCTTGCGAGCCGGGTGGGGAGCGAGGCATGTGGGTGTGGATGCAGTTTGGCTCCATGTGGGTGGGAACAGCACTGGGGAGGAGAATCTCCTGTGCCAGGTGCTGGAGGGGTTGGGGAGCTTACCGCTGATGCGTACGAAAACAACACATCATTGAGGGAAATGGGGGGGTTTGTATATACTGAACTACTGATCTATTGGGATGCTAAAGAGCCATCCGTGGGATCCTGAATGAAACCTTGAGTATTGCTGGTGAACCTCCATAGACCGCTCACCTCTGCCAAGCCCAGCTACAGACACACCTATGCATCCCACAGCTGTCTCTGTACAGAGATGCAGAGCTACACACAAAGTTTTTTAAGACTCAGGCCATGAAAAAGTGGTCTGAACGGGCTCAAAATGAACTTTATAATATAAGGTTAAGAAGCAGAAATCCTTCCCCAGGGAAACAATATGGAAATGTCCTTATTTTGATTGCCGTGTGGATGGGGGAAGCGGCTGGGTCAGCTGGGGTGGGTGAAAGGGATGAATGGCCTCACAAGCTCCATTGGCAAGTGTCTGCCAAGTGAGACATGTCTGGCCACAGTACATCATATAGAGGACATCTCCCAGTGTTTACACAAACCGGACTCAGTGTGATGAATTGGCAGCGTGGCTCCTCAGACTCATTTCAGCTGTGTTTGGGTATCATGAGGCTCCTTGTCTTCTAACATTTCTCACATGCCAGGGCCAATTGCTCTTCTTCAGTGGAAAGCCAGCCCTTTTCCTGAAACGACAGCTCCTTCAGCAAAGCTAAAACTTCCCCATTCAGAAATAAAAGAGTGGGCATACAAGTTTAATCCCTATTACTTGCGCGTGACAGTGCCAATTGAAAACCACCCGGGCAAATGCCTCCGTCGCCCAAGATTAGATGCAATGCTGCATCTCAGCTCACCATGTAATTCTCTCCCTGAGTGGGGAAAAGGTGGGCAGCCATGGAAAAAAAAGGAGGCAGAAATACCCACCACCTGTTGTAGCATCTACCATCAGAGGGAGGGCAGAAATCTTTGGCGGAAAACTCTTTACTGAAAAAACTTTCTATCTCCTTTTGGGCACAGAAATCTCTGCCAACCCACAACTAGAAAGAAAATCCCCATCTTCCTCCCATCTCTTCCTACAGAGTCATGGCAACTTAGCAACAAAACTGAGCTGCTACTCTATTAATCTGCCTAGTTCTGAGTGTTCTGCTTCACTCTGCCCAAGCCTCCTTCCCCATCTGCCCAGCGTGCTGAGATAAAACACAGACAAGGAGCCATTTCTTTCTTCCCGGCAGAGCATAAAGGTGGCAGAACACCCTACAAGTCTTCCTTCTCCCTTTTTCAAGTGGGAGGCAAAGGCCAAGGAAGGAATTGTACATGAAACATCTGTCACAGCACGTTCTCCCAGAGGCAGAGCAAGCAGAACGGAGGAGGCTGCTGAACAGAGCAATAAATCCCACCAGGCGCACGTACAACACCACCACAGCTCTGCTCCCCGTTATGTGCATCGTGCCCTTGGGATGACGTGGTTCTCACAGGGATACAGACTGTCCTGGCCCTACATCTCCTTTCAGAGGGGAACACCAAACCTTGCACTCCAACTTGTCAAAAGGGCTGTGGGATTTTGGCTGTCCACATTTTAACAGGATGCAGACATGCAAAGAGGGATGTTTAGCAGGCAGGTGCTCAGCATATTCCGAAAAACTTGACCCATTAAGAAGATGTGAGTCCTGATGCCTAAAAACAGAGACATTCAAATTCCCAAGCTCTTTTTAAAATGTGAGACAAAAAATCCCCCATTATTTGGACTTCAAGTCCAGGTCGGGTAGGGCTTTGAGCAACCTGGTCTAGTGGAATGTGTCCCTGCCCATGGGAGAGGAGTTGGAACTAGGTGATCTTTATGGTCCCTTCTGACCCAAATCATTGTTTCATTCTTAAGGCCTGTGATTTTCCTTTCCACCCTGGGCTCTTATAGCAGGTTTCTACAAATGCCATTTTCCAGGGTTAGGCAGAGGTGAATCAACATATTACCTAAAAATGCACATTAGTGAATGTCCTGTGACTTCTAAGGAATGTCTGCTGCATCTGTAAACACTGTGAGGACTGTGACATCCCTTCTTGCTCTCTCTTTTACTTCCCATCCATTTTTTATCCTTGCATTTTAATTTGTAGCTTTTAGCTGTACAGTTTTTTGTAGACCACAAATAGCTGAGCAAATCCTATTGATGGCTTAGCAGGAAAACACTTTCCATCCAGTAAATCCCAGAGAGACACAGCAGAGTCCAGCCAAGCATGACAAAGTCCAGAGACAGAAGTAGCTGTGCTGAGGTGAAGGATGAATTTTCACAGAAAAGTGAAGGCCAGAGGCAGAGCAAAGGGGATCAGTGAAGCTGTGGGGGTCAAATGGGATTAGATTGAGCTGGCTGTGACACCCAAAGAAATGATATCACCCATCAGGATGACACTAACCAGGGATGCTGCTGTTCAGCCTCAGTGTGATATTTACTGGGATCGATATGCCATTAGTGTATAGACACAGAGGAACTGAATTCTTCATTACTTCTTACACATAATCCATAAAAGATGTACATCTCATCCGTCAGAGCCTGAAAAGCATCACCACAGCCATTATCACACAACAGAAAGGATGACTTCTACCACATCGATGCAAAAAGATTTACTGTCAAATGTCCCCTCCTCTTCATGGCTCCAGCCACCTTCTCTACAAATGCCTGCCAAAAAGATGGGGCTCTGGAAAATGCCCCTAAAGCTAAAAATGTAGGGTATGGCTTCCAGTGTGGTGGTCCAGCAGAGAGCTCCCCATCCCTGCATACACTGGGGTTGTCACCCTCTCTATGGGACACCTGGAGAGATGGATTTGGGTCAGTCTGGGGAGCTGCCCCGTAGTGAAGCTATCACAAGTAGGCTTTGGCCTCCTGGATGAGGTTAACCTGTGTTAGAGCAGCTTATTCACCACAGGAAGGCATTACCAGGTGAAATGGCACTGGTCAGTGAGCTCTGAGTACCCACACCTACAGAGAGACCACGGCAGGTATTTGTAACCCACCAGGGTCCCCTCAGAGTGATGAACCCAGAGGGACTTCTCTGGGCAGCCAGAGCCTCACCACCTTCACAGTAAATAATTTCTTCCTCATATCTAATCTAAATCTCTCCTCTTTTAATAGGCCCCTTGTCCTATCCTTATCTGCCCATGTGAAAGGTACAGAATCACAGAATGGCTTGAACTGGAAGGGACCTTAAGCAGGACATTTAGCCAGAATTTCATCCTCATTTCAAAAATCTTTTTCTGACAGGATGAAGAGGGAAGGCTGGGTTGTCATTGCCAGGTTTCACCTGCTTGGCACTCGCAGAGCTGCAGTTCCCCAGAAAGCCAGGCTGGCTCCTTTTGCCCATGTTGAATATGCCAAGCAATACAACACTGAGAAAAATCCAGGCTGCCAAGCCATGGTATGCTGTCTCCAGCTACCAATTATGCAGATAAATTGATTGTCATTAGAGTGATGAAGTAGCACAACAAATAAACTCAGGAGCAAGGCAGCCCATTTTTCACACACCAGCCTCAAGGCTTCCTGCTGCTTTGATCAAATGCACAGAAAACTGTCTCCAAGCTGCAGTGGTGTTAGAGACACAGACTTGTGAAGGCTGGAGCAAACCAGTGAGGGACAGAGGTTTAAAATACTCCAATAACTCCACATATATGCACTGTTGTGCAAGGCAGGTTGAGCAGACACTTTTTGAAGGGGCCACCATAAAGCTCACTCTGAGCAGCAGCGACATCAGAGGATGCCCAGGACTGAAATAGCAAGGGCCAGACGTCAGGAATCAGTCACTGGCAGGAGAGGGAAAGGAAGAGGAGTTGTGCTGCTGCCTCTGGCCTCTGCCCAGATTAGGTCTGTCTCATACCAAGGCTGTTCATCTCCCACTCACAACAGTATCAGGTTCATGTAGAGAATCAGAGCTACTAAAGCACTGGCATTAATAAACCCCAGAGGTATTATTCCTCATGACCAGCTTACCTAAGAAAATGCAAGAGGATTTTTTTAAACACACTGATTTATTAATACACCCAGCATGGTTCAGGCCACTAGTTCTTGCCTGAGGAAGTTCAGCAGTGGAGCTCAGCATCTTGACTCACAGTATTGGGACTGATATATGACTAGCTGTGATCAGATGGCATATCTAAAAATACAGTGCCTGCAGTTTATTTTTCTTGGAAAATGGAAAGACACCCAAAGAAGCACAGCCCAGTTTAGCAACCACAGCAGGCTGGATTTTTGCTTTAAAGAAGCCAGCAGAATTTGCCCAAAAGGAGGTGCCAGCTTAGGTTGTGTTACAGCCATGGGATTAACCTGTGGCTCTAGCACTGTAGGGAGAGCCCCTGGCTGCCCTGGCTGCTACTGTGGGTGTAGCTCTGAATTACAGAGGGCAGGGATGCTGATTGCACCTCACTGCCCCAGGAGACACAAGCAATAGGATTCCTCTCACCCAAAGGATGCCTCTACACTGAGACCACCACAAGCTGGGCTGGTCATTTGGTGCAGACAGGTATTAATGAACTAAACCCTGCAATGAACACACCTTGCACGATTCCCAGGGAAGCTGCCACAGACATCTCTGCAGCTCTTATCAGGTTTGCCTTTGGTCATCTCTTCTCTGGATTAAACAAGCCCAGTTCTGCTGGTCTGCCCTGATGGGTCATGTTTGCTGGCCCTCAGGTCATTCCCACTGCTTTGGTTTGGGCCTTTTCCAAGGCAGAGACACATCCTCTTTTATTAGTCATTTAAAGCTATTTATTTCATTTAATAGTGTTTGTGCAGAGAACAATCCCTCCAGGTGACATGAAGGGCATGTCAAATAACACCTGGCAGCACTCCCAACATAACAAAGACTGAAGCTATTGGTAACAAGGTGAAATTCTGGAAAGGAACAACGCAGCAGTGGCAGGTTGAGCTTTTGCTCCTGGTAAAAAAATTACTTTGAGGCCTTAAACACCAACTGGAGTTGGGCCTTGGTCTTCCCTTCATCCACTGCCCACATCCGAATGAGTTCTCTTTGATCACCATCAGTGACAATCTGATTCTGTCAATAACCTCATCCCAGGCAGAGAAAACATCCCCCAGGATTTCTGAACCATCATGTTTCCACCTGACTCGGGTCTCAGCAGGTTCCCTCTGCTCCATGTGGGAGACCAAAGCAAAACCACCCACCACAAACAGTGCCTTGCTGGATTCTGCTGCCCACCCATTTGTTTTCAAGAGAAAATCGATTATTCTGGCATTGCAATTTCCAGTAAGAAAAAAACACTTTAGATCACATATATGATCCCCTCCTTCCATTCCTGAAATCTTCCCAGGGCACTTCTGAGCCTTCTGCTTAGAGGGATCATTTCAACCATGGGGAAACTGAGGCACCTGCCCAGAAAGTGGATTTTTTTTGTCCCCTATGAGGCCCCTCACACAGAACTCGCTGAGGGAGCAGGGACTGCCTGCAAGGACAGGGTATGTAATTCCAAACAGCTGAAAACACAAAGGAAAACACCCCCTCCAAAATAACAGGCCAAAAACAATCTGCAAATGTACCAGCCTCTTCCAGAGGCAGCAATTTCAGGAATCACTTGTAACCAGGCAGCAGGTTGGCTGTTGGGGTTTTTTTCCCCTCCCCCCATGGGGTCCTTTCTTTTCTTCCTGTTCCTATAGGGTTTTTCATCACTGTGGCATTTCCTACGATAATCCATCAGATTTATGCTGCCCTGTTCCAGATCAGAGCACTGCTGAGCTCTGTGCATGTCTAACAAAAGACAGCCCTGCCCTGAGCTGCTCAAAATCTCTCCAAACCAGGCAAACAAAGGGGATGGGAGAGGAAGATTAGCATGTTTGTGGAGAGAGAGCAGGGAGAGGATGTCTTTCTCTAAAGCCTTTTTTTTTTAGGACTGTGGGTCCAAACACCAGATTTTCTGAGTTGCAGGTGTCCTTCTTCCTCAGCTGGGTTACTCACACAGCGAAGGACCCCAGAAACTGAACAGATGGCCCTGTGAGCATCCCTCTGCCCCTTTCCAAGTTTGTGGTCACTGCTAATTCAGAGCAGGTGGAGACACCAGACTGGTTCTCTAAGGCCCCACTGCTTCCTTGCCATGGGTTTACAGATGTCCCTCTGTCCTCACAGGGCACAGTACAGAAGTACATACAGGAGCAGAGTGCTGAGAGCTCCCTGAGGGCTCTCTCAACCACCCAGGACCAACCATCCTGCAGATTCCTGCTTTGCAGCCCTCAAACTAGAGCTGGTCAAGAGCCTTTCCACGCAGCTCTGACCTCCCAGGGCATGGTGCCCAAGCGATGCCAAAGCCCAAAGCTCGTGCAGCAATCCCCTCCAAGCACCAGCGACCCTGTGAGCCCAGTGACAAACAAAACCAACAGGAAATACTTTGCTGGGAATGGGGAGAGCTCTGCAGTGAGGTTGTGACACTGGACATTGAGTTCTTGGCAATTAGTTTCTGAAACTTTGAAAAAATATCAAGAAAAGAACAAGAGGTGGCTGCTGGCCAGACCTGGGTTGGGAGGCCAGAAAGGTCAGAGCAGGACCCTAAAAGGGATCCCAACGTGGGTTAGATCTAGGGGCAGCTGAGACATGACATGCTTTGTTGGGTGGCCAAAGGGTCTCAGTGGTTCACTTTTTGCTGGTGCCTTGACTGAGGAACCTTGTCAGAAACATCACTGTTGTGAGATCTGTGGCGAACTGGGCAAACTGGGGTGGAGAGCGTGGTCCTGGCTCACCACTACAGGGTACATTTATACAAGGACAGGGCACATCCAACTTCATACCCCTTGTCATGCAAGAACTGGTGAAAGGAAGGACCAAGGCACTCCAAACAAGCCACTCGGGAGACACCTCAGGGTTGCCCAGAGGAGCAGCTTGCTCTGTGCCCTGTACTAGTCTTCATTTTTATTTTTTTCAGTTCAGCAGGTCTGTCAGCAAAAATATCACAGCCTGGGGAGAAAAATGGAGGGGGAGGCAATGGTCAGCAAAGCCAATTCCCAAATATGCAGCAGGCAGGCAGGAAACTGGCTCCTACACACTTCCTCCCCCTTGCCTGACTCAGCCAAGAGGAGCCACGACTGTCATTTGGGCAACACTTGTCATTCCCTGTCCCTCATCAAACAGACGAATTGCTGCTGGATCCCGTCAGCTGAGGCCCCATCTGGCGACTGTCTGATCTCCCTCCTTGCACACTGGAGCATGTTCAGAGGCAGGGACACACAGTGGTGGTGGCCTCTGGCCCCTTGCAGCCCTCTGAGGACAGGGAGTGACAGCCCAGCGGGTGCTGGAAAGTGCCTGTGATCCCAAGCACTTGGCACAGGACACCAACCTCTCCCCACTGAGCTGCTGATGTCAGGTAGGTGCAGCTGCCTCTGGACCCTGCTGAGATGCCATCACAGAGGCAGCTGGACCACCTTTTATGGCTCTCCACAGCCTCTGTTGCTCATGTGACAGTCAGGTAAAAGGCCCTGGGAGTGTCGAACATGACCAGGGGACCAGTCCAAGAATTCCTTTGCCAAGAAGGAGTAGTTCATGTTTGTTTGCCTCTTTGGTGTTTCTATCCCAGCTTTGCAGGAGAGGGACAAAGGCTGTCTCTTAGGGAAGAGACAGAGTCTGTCTAAAAATCAGTCCAGAGGGCTCTGGTCTCTTCCTTCAGTCCCTCCAGTCCCTCCATGGATGTCCCAGGGTTCAGATCCCAAAGCAGTCCCAGGGTCTCCCAGAAGTCCCAACACGACAAACCTGGATCACCATGAGAACAGCAGAGAATGACCTCTCAACAGCCCAGCAGCTGAAGCCACATATTCCTCTTCTTGGCTCCAAATGAGCAAGTGCCCCAAGCTAAAAGCCAGGCTGGATACAGATGTCAGCCCTGATGGACTTCCCATTGATTCTACCAAAACAAAAAAAAAACTGGATCTGCTTTCAGGATCCACTCATTTGCCACGTTATTACTTCCACCAAGCACAGGCTCAGGAATCACCAAAGGGGAGCATGTTCCCACACTGCTGCCCCAGGATTTCCTTCGAGGGCAAGGCAGCATACATCTTACTTCTTCATGATAAGGAAGTGTGGTGAGATTAAAACACATCTGATTGAGCCCCTCTGCAAGGAAGGAAATTCTTACAACTTTGGGGAGAGCCTTAGTGTCCACAGATTTCCCCTAAACCAAATGCCACCTCGTACTTTTCTGGCAGTCGCCTCTGTAAAAGGAGGAGGTCCTGGGTGGTGTTCAAGCACAGCAACTTCTCCACCCTTGGCTCACCTTTGAGAGCCTACACAGTTCTGTGGGTGAATTCTGAACCTGATTCACAGCATCCCACAACAGCCCTGGAGACTGTGGAGAATTAAGATTTTAGGGCTCAAGGGCAGTGCATATCATAGACACACACATGAGTGTTTTCCAGCACTTTTGAAGGCCTGGGGATCTTCTGGGCCAGATTTACCAGAAGGGAGAGTTGTTGGGGAGGGTAAAATGGATGTCGACTCTCTTCTATGCCCTTAACTTTACCTGCCATGGCAAAGAGTTACTCACCTGGCAGGGAGCAGAGCCCATATAGTTGCCCCACCATCAAACCTGCAGCTACATCAGCTAGGCAATCTCCCCTGCAAGCAGTTTTCTGAGGACAGGCTGGTGTTTGTGTGTGTTTGTTGTGACTGTGGACATTAATCACTTCCATTTCTCCTTCTGGCTCTCCTGATTCCTCGTGCAGGAGCAAAACAGTGATAAAATACCTCAGGAATATATGTGTTGGAGGGAAAACAGGAGAATGTTCAATGGAGGTGGCCTGTGGTCATGGGAGCTCACTTTTCCTGAAGTAGCTGATAAAAAGAGGTTTTCTGGGCAGCTCAGTGAAGATCTCACCCTTCAGTGTCCTCCATGCAGCAAGGATCACTCTTTGCTGTCCTCCACACAGTCATGACCATGGGTAAAGGCTTCCCAACTTTCTGAGCCCTGATTCTGTTATGTCTGTGTCTAAGACCTTCTCAGGTAGGAATTCTCCTTCGCTGCTGGAGAAAATACTGCGTTTGTGAGGAACTGTTCTGTACAACAAAGCTGAAATGCAGCTTCCTAAATAAACCCAGGCATGTTCAGACATGGGATTCTGGTTTGGGTCGTCACAGACTTGGTCAACAGAGATATCTTGAAAGCTGATCTGGCCCTGTGCCCTGAGCCCACCTCAGCTCTGTTACAGTTCACGGTGCTGTGCCCACTCTCTTCTCCTGCAGCAGAGGCTGAAAGGACACTCAGTTCCCCTTTTTGAATAGGACTATAAGAGCACACCCTTCTCCTGACAAAAACAGGGGAGACACATCCCCAGGGTGGTGTTCAGCTTTCTCTCCATCTCCTTCAGGACCTCTCTGGTCTCCTGCTTTGCTGCTCTCTATCACAGAAGACTTTTAACCAGAGCCCTATTTTACACGGCAAGGTTAAGGATTCCTATGAATTACTATGGGTTAGTAGGATCCCTCCCTGCTATAACTCTTACTCCTTCTCCTACGTGCTGATTTTGACTGAGCCAACATCTTCTTCCACCTACAATCTCACTCCAATATTTAATACTGTTGTATATTCAATGAACAAGCTTGAAAATTTTCCATTTACTAAAGCTTTACTTTTTCCCCTGCCTTTCCCCCTCCCTCTGGGAGGGTGATAAATGTCTGAAAATCAAGATATGATAGAAGCTCTTCATTTATCTGCTATGGTTGCAACTCCTGCTGAAGCCGAGTGTGGGAACGGGGTCTGGGACAAAGCGTGGCCCTGAGCCCGGATGTGCCTTCTCCACCTTAACAGCAGCATCTGCTTCCCAATATGGCTTGTTCTGCACTATCTCAGGCACAACTTGAAACTTTGCAGCTGTTGCCACTCCGAGTCTAGCTCTAAATCCAGCCAGGAGAGAGAGGCTGCGATAGTGGGGGAGTGCAGGGCACTGGTGATCCCATGCACAGGGATGGGAACACAGCTCACATGTATCATGTGGAAGTACAAAACCAAGCCAGTCGTCACAGGAAGGGCCAGGCAGTCCCCAGGCAGGTGAACAGGCACAGGTACCAAGAGCTCACCCTGCAGAAAAGTCTCTTTCTTACAGTCTCATATTTGTAAATCCAGAGAGACATTCCCCAAATCCAAAAATGTTGTTGACAGGCTGGGGGAGACTTAAGCATTTGCCACAATAGGCATTAAGAATCATTGAATCATAGAATCCTGGAATTGGTTTGGAAGAGACATTAAAGACCATCTAGTTCCAACCCACCACCATGGGCAGAGACACCTTCTACTACACCAGGCTGCTCCAAGCCCCATCCAACCTGGCCTTGAGCACTTCCAGGGATGGAGAATCCACAGCTTCTTCTGGCTATCCCAGGCCTCAACAGGGTCCAAGTTCTTGCAGCCTGCCCAACGCTGAACCGTGGGCTGGTTTCTTCCTTTTTGTTCTTCCCCCTGTTGAACTCCCGGGGTGGAAGGAAGTGACTGGTAACTCAGACAGGGCTCATGGAGACCACCCAACCACTCTTGCTTCCCAAGGCATAAGGAAGTGCAAAGCAGATGAGAGCACAGGCACATGCCTGAGCTGGAGGTCAGTTGTGGAAGGCTGGATGCCTCTATCAGAGGGCTCATAAAGTCTAGCAGCATTCTCCTGAAACTGGGGGAAGAATCTGCCCCTCAGTGTGAGGAAACTCAGAATAGAAAATCAATAAAAGAACCAGACCAAAAAGATCAGCTCCCGTCTTGCTGGGAAAGGTCCAAGAGTGAAAAACTAATTCCAGAAAATGAGGTCAACCTTCTCTAATAACCATAGCTACTGTTTGTGCTCCAGTGAGACATGCATGTGTGGAGTTTACCTCTCCTCTATTTATGGATTTGGCCTCTTGACCTGGAATTCAATGCCTCTCAGTTGATCCTGTCGTGTTGTGACGGGCCATATCCTGCATGTTTATTGCATTGGCACTAGTGTTGTCTTTATCTAAAGGGGGGTGGAAAAGCGCAAGGCAAGGCTCATACTAAAATCCAGCATCCATCCTCTCTGTCTTTCTAAACAACTCAATTTGATGGAACTTCTCACTTTTTTTCTGCCTTTTTTTCCCAGAAGGGACCTCTAAAGCTACTGAAACTGCTAGGGAGAACATTTGTGCAAGCCCCACAAAAGATGGCCTTTTTGGTATCAAATTTAGAGCAGGAAGTGGGACTTGGGATGTCACTTTGGGGAATTTGGGAGATTTGAGTCCTTAAGCATCGATCAGCAGAGACATCCTGAAAGCTGGTTTGGCTGTGTCATTTGAACCCATCTCAATAATTGGATAATTCATTATGCCTTGTCCAGTCTCAATCTTTTTTCAGGCAACCAAGGGTGAATGGATACTTAAATCCCCCCTCTGAGAGGGACCTGATACCCACAATGACTCTACCACCATTGGGAAGGGCTGTGTGAGGATGCAGGAACATGCTGGGGGGCTCCTTGGCAGAGCCTCAGACTCTCTATCGCCACCCACACTCAGCCATTTCAGCCCAGTCCCTGAACAGATCTTATTGTCCCCTCTCCCAAATGACTGCAGCCAGCACCACCAAAGTGTGCTGGGTCATCCTTTGATTCCCTGTGCCAGAGTCTTCCTCAGGGCCTGGACAGCTGGGTTGGTTCAAAGCATGTCACAGACTTTGTGGCATTTGGTTCAGCACCTTCCTGCAACTGCCAGGGGTGCCTCTGTCTAGTCCCAGCTCACAGCAGGAAGATGAAAAGAGGGGTATTTTCCTCATGTCACACACAGTGGCAATGCAGTGGCCTGAGCTGGTGAGCTCCCAGCAAGGAGATTTTGTTCCCACAGAGACACAGGAAAATTGACCTGGGGGCAGCAACATCAGTTTTAGTTTACTAGAGATGTCCAGGCATTAGCACCGTGAGTAAGGCTGGAGCCCTCTTTGGCATTTACAGCACTTCATAAATTTCAGAGAGATTTAGGGCAAGAAGCCAGATGTTTGGGGAGAAATTCTGAACACTAAAGACAAGTGGAAATATTTTTTTTTGGTAGTGTGTATTTTTTCCCATTAGTTGCAAGGCTATATTTAGAAGAGAGGGGGGGAGAGAGAACGCAAGAGAGAGATTAGGCATTTCTTCATATTCTGTAGTCACTCCAGTTGTTCTGCTTGTAGGAACAGATGTCTCTTTCCTGGGGTGATAGCATTCAGGTCCACGAGGAGATTTTCTTCCCAGCAGCTCCTCCAACATAGAAGGGAGATCGGGCCCGAGGTAAGTCAGTCTGTCGTGGAGGAATACACTGCAGGGTGCATTGCAGTGAATGCCTAGGGATACTGGTCAGAGAGGAAGGCGGGTATGGGATCGGAGGAGAGACAGTGAGGGGCCAGGAGGGATTTGCTGGAGACTGGACTCTGACTCTGCAGTGGGAAGTGTGGCTATTGCAGCAGGGAACCCTGGCAGGGATGGCAGAGGGAAGGGTCCTGCACTGAACACGTGGATGAGCAGCTGGGGAGGGCTCTGGCTCTGCCCCTGCAGCAGGTGTGCCAGTTCATCAGGAGATGCCTGACCTGAAGAGCCAGGCTGTGCCAGCCCCTGGAAGGGGCTGCTCTTGGATTTGGGGGCAGTGTAGTGATATTTGGTTGCTTTTCAGGAAGATGGGGGGTGATGAGAAGTGTGAAATGTTACTGCCTTTCCCTTGTTGAAAAGGACTGTGCCAGCTCTTGTGAAGAGGGGTGTGATGTCTTGTTTGTACCTGTGTGCTTCCAGGCATAATTAAATTTTGGTAAAATGCATTCAGGAAGGTTTTGGAAGCTGGGAGGAGAGATGGTGTATTGCCTGGAACAGGGTCTGCTGTGAGTGGGGATGTTTTACCTGTCTGGCCAAGCAGCAGAGTGCAAGCTCAGCTCTGGGAAAGGTGCTGTTTTCCTTCTCTGAACCTACTTGCTGGGTCAGTTGAAAGAGAATCAGTTCCTTTCCAAGATCGTTTACCTGACCCCTTCAGAAATGCTCTTTGCTTTCATAGCAACACACTAACTGTGCAGACTTTTTCCAGGTTAACCTGGTTAATGCAAAATTTGCAAAACCATGAAGGTACCGTGGGGTTTGCACAGCACAAGGTCATCCATGCCTAGCCAAGAAAACTACAGAAACCAGTCTCTCCAAGGGTTAAGACCTGGTTATCCATTCTGGGAGACCTCAAAAACTGTCTGCTCCCTGACTGGGTCTCCCATCTCACTGAATTCCCACATGGCTCAGTGCCTCAGTTTCTCCCTGCAGCCAAGAGAGCAGCACAGCTTGGAGAGAGAGTGCTGGGAGGCAGAGCTGGGTCTGTGGTGGGTTGGTCTGATCCCCATGGTGCACCTGACCCCTCTGCATCACCCCTTCATCCCTGCCTGCACTGGTGTCACCTCTGTTCCCTGTGCTCCCTGGGGTGTGAGCATTGTTTCCTCAGCCCTGCATTCCCAGGCCATGCAGAACCCCAGGTATTCCCCAAGAGCAAACCTCTGCTGCTGCTCTTCCCTCACTGTCCTTTTCAGCTTCTTGCCAAGGGACAGAGCAAACAGCAGCTGAAGGCAGAAAGGGTGGAAAGTGTCAAAGATTGCTAAATTTGCAATTAAAGATTTCCTTCTTAAAAGCAAGCAGCCATGCATGGGCCAGATGTTACTCAGTTTAATCTCTCACAATGCTTTTGCACTTGCCTGTGAAGTTCCTGAATGCTCCTATATGGTAATTTTTCACTGCAGGGTTCTCCTTGTACACAGCCACGATTGCTGTTATTCCAAACTGACATCTCTAGCACTTTGTCCCAGGCAGCCTTGAAACTCCAGATGGATTACTGTAATCCCAATGAAATCAAACACATTTCTCTTGTACTGTTACAACCTCCCAGGAAGACAGGCTCAAATCCATCCCTGGACCCATAAGAATCCAAATCCACGTGTTTTGTTCCAGATCTAGATTTTTTAAAAATGTTAAATCTCTTGGAAAAAAATTCCCCCCAAAATATGTGGTTTCCCCTCACATATACTGGTCCACAAAGGAAAGAGAGGGATACAGGCAGGAAGTAATGCTCTTATTTCTTTAAAAGTGTCAGAGCTGGGAACATACAGCTCTTGCTGCAGACATGTCACTCCATGCTCCCTTGTGACAGATGGCACTTGGTATAAGCCCTGAGAGGGTATGAGATATTGGTCTTTTAAATGTTGACAGCGTGATTTATAGAGCTTTCACCAAGACTTTTAGTATTTCTGTCACTCCAAGGCCAAGATCTGGTAATGCAGCAAAAGGGACATGAAAAATACAATGGGATTGTTAAGGCATCATAGACATTTAAATATTTCAGGAGAGACTTTTCTACACTGTGGGGTATAAACAAGGAAGATGAGGCAAAACCACTTTTTTATCACCTTTATTATAGGTGACAAGTACTAGCAAGCCTCATCAGAGAAGTGCTGAGCAACCTCTGGGTGCTGGGTGGATATTTGTAGGTCTGGAGAGGCAAGGCATATACAATCCCACTTCTTTGTTTGCTTCTATATGAATATTTGAGCTCCTTCTTCCAAAGACTGAGGCATTGCTGCTGCAAATGCCACAGAGGAGATACAAGCTCATTTGCCAGCATGTGAATTTCCTGCTCTGCATATCTTTGGGAGTTTAATTTCCTATTTTTCATGCATGCTCAGGACAGGGCTGAGGGAGAACCATGCAGGTCTTTCCAAGTTTTAAACCGATTGTCTCTGAGGCATCCAGGTTCAAGATGCAGAGTTGGTATACGGGCCAAACTAAGTGGCATCTGTCCCATCTGGGTCACTTTGCTCCATGAAGAGCAGGAATGCAGTTTGGAGAGCTGTGCTCTCCCCCTCTTCAAACTGACAGGGATTTCTCATGGGATAAGGTGACCTGTTGGACTAAGTCATTGCTTGGGCACCCACAGGCTATTGCTTGTCCCAAACGGAGCCAGCAATCTGGGTGCCTTGCTCTCAGAGGACCTGATTTTGTCCTTGGGCTTGTTGGAGAGCACGGGGTCAGTTCCATGTGCACACACAGCATTGAACACAGCATGGTGGGTGGAGCTCAGGTCACAGCTCACAGCAATATCCATCACCCATCCACAGCAGGGCCTTGGAGATGAAGGACCACATGAGCATCTCAGGCAGGAGTCAAACAGCTCAACAGCTCATCAGCAACACCAGCCCAACAACCAGCATTGCATGAGCCTCCACACATCCTTCATCTGTGATTGATTACGTGATTTGAAGGACAAGCCCTGGCTATGCCTGGGATTGGACATACAAGTTTTCCCTCTGGCCAGATGGGAAATCTGATTCTCACGGTCAACATTAGAGATGCCAAAGAGGGTGTGGGGGGAGTTATTCCCTCTTTAAAAAGGAAATTCACACCTTTCTCTTTCCAGACAAAAGCTGTAATTCAGTACCTGACCATTCAAACCCCCGGACAAAGTAGGAGTTGCTGATAATGACGCACTTTATGCTAATTGCATGCCCAGCAATCAGCTACTATCTGTCCCCAATCAGACTCGTTGTGCCACGATTTGGTGTAAATCTGAAGTTAGTTCTCTTCAGGAAAACAATGAGAAGCTCTCTCTTTTCAGATAAACCATCCAGGCCTATTTGCTGTGTTCCACTGCCAAAGCAATTGTGAATTCGCAGGGAATAAGGCAATAAGGGAATAATAAAAGGATGTGTGCTGGAGGGTGCCAGCAAATGCCCTGCAGGTTCATGTCAGAGGAAACAAGGATCACTCTCAGCGCCTGTTTGTGTGGTTGTCAGCTCTGATTTCCTCTATCCTCCTAATGTTTTTCAGTCTGTTGGCTAATTTCAACCAAAGTTTGGCAGAAGGGAAAGATCACCTCAATTCTCAGGAAATTAGGCAGCAAAGAAAGGAGAAAGTCAAACAAGTGTCGGAGCCAAGGGAAGAGCTGGAATGTGAGTGCTCATTAAGGCAGCCAAGTGTCCACATGGGAAAAAGTTATAATAAGCATGTGAAGCAGGGCAGAGCATTCCCCCAACCCTGCGAGGCACTGCGAGCCATGAGGCTGTAAGAAAGCAGGTGTCATTTAATCTGACACTCACAGAACTATGTGTTTTGTGCCTCCAAAGTACCTTTTATGTCCATGGCAATGGAGGGGAAGGAATAATCCAGCTCTGGAGTAGGTTTGGCTATTTCCAACAACAATTCCCCAGCAGTTGGCTGTTTCACACACCCAGTCCCGCCACCCTCAGACCTGGGGGTTTTTAGGAGACATCAATGCCCAGGAATCAAATGACAGCACAGATATGATGCTGCAAACCCGGGGTTGTACCTGCCCCGAGAATAGCCCCGTTTCTGTTTCAGGGTAGGATCTCTCTCCCCCAGAGATTAGCTCCCCTCTCAGAGCCTGAGGGCTAGATGGGCACCAGCTTTTTCCCTTTCAGCAGCTGGATTCATTCCCTTTCTCTGTTCCCACTGTCAGCAAACCCACCCTCCCCAGGCTGAGCACAAGGCACACAGAACAAGCTCTACCACGTATAGGGCAAGGTCGACATGCACAAAAACACCATATTTGGCCAGTTTGAGCCATAGTTGAGTGAGAGCTTGCCAGAAGGAGAATCATACAATTTAAACTGAAAGAGAGTGAGTTTAACCCTTCCTTTATAAATATGATGATAAATCACCCAGAGAACTTTAAACAGGGGAAGGCTGCAAAGCTAAACACATGCTGCTGCCACCTCAGGCAGGACAGGGTGAGGGGGACAGGGATAGAGGAGCCAGGTTGCTACATCAGATGTTCTGATTCAGGCCAGGGAGATGAAAAAAGCTGAAGCTGTTTATACTAAATAACACTCATGCTTGTTAATGTCCTTTTCAACTTTCCAATCCCAGTGTGTGGCTCTGGTGTTCTCTGGGTCTGCACACAGAGATCCAACCTGCACACACCAATAAATAACCCTCTTGGCGCACTGTTAGGACAGAGCTGAGTTGCCTGACCTGCCTTTTTTTTTTGTATCCCATTACTTAAACCACTGAGCCAGATCCAACAGTCCCCTGGGCTGAGGAAGCAAACCCCTCTAACTAAAGCAACTGGAGGGTGAGGATTAAGGCTGACACCACGCAAAGAGTTGGGTGGAATGGAATATGGGATGGTCAGGGATCTCCTCCTGGGACAGTCATAACACTGAGCTGCCCATGCTAAATGAACAAGGAGGATGCCAAGCAGTGAGTGAGCAAGGGAAGAGGCTGAAGGACCCGGTTTCAGCACAGTGACCATCTGTTTCCTATTTGGCCCAAGAATGATGGAATTGGTTGTGTCATGCAACACTGAGAAAGTATTTCAGAGCAGGGTCCCCTCTCCCAGTGCTGAGCAGGGACCTTTATCAGAACAAGGGAAACCAGGTCAACCTCCAGTCTCTGTCCCTCCCCTTATCCCATTTCTACCCAGATGCCTGCTGTACTTTTAAGGAAAAGTCTCCCAGCCAGGCAGACAAAATCCAGCCTGAGAGGTATAATATAACAGCATAGGCCAACTGGCATGGTCAGACAGCGCCCAGAAGGATGCATGTTTACCCATCCTGAGCTTTGCAGACTGCCAACTCCAGAAAAACAGGGATTGCATGAAGATCTGGGCGGCTGAGAGCTGAATTAGGCATGAAGAAGGCTGAGCTCCAAGCTCTTTGAGGATTATAGGAAGGGGTTAGCCCAAAGACTATTTACTCTGTAAGTAAAGGTGGTTCTGGCAGCACTGCATGAGCTCATTACATAGCTGGAAGTAATAAATAGTGCACAACACAGCAGAAGAAGGGTTTGCAGAGGCTGCAAAACTTCTCATGTGTTTAGCTCCTCAAAGACTGCCATGTGCCCACTCCATAGAGGTGGGTAGCTGAACTGACCCACTGTAACACCTGCATGAGTATTTCTGATGGCACAGAGAGAGATCTGCTTGGGGTAAGTTTTGGACTTGGAGAGGGGGAGCATTTAAAGTCCTTGGAAATATTTGGTTTTGCTCAGAGCTGAGGTCAGGCTGCCTTTCTGTGCCTGGTTCAGCCTGCTGCAAAATGGGGCAATGTACCTTTCTCAAGGGCTTGGAGTCCCACAATGGAAAAATCCTTAGTGGCTGTTAACCAGGGGTTTGGTTCAGCTCCATCTCGTTAAAGGCACTCAGAGGAATTCTGTTGCTTTGCTAGTCCATTCTCCATCCTTTCTGCTTGTGAGCCACGAGATGAGGGCAGTCCCACAAAGAAAGGAAGAGGCCATTCACCCAAACATCCATCAGTAACTATTTGATTAGAGGAAGATTTTTTCCCACCACAGCCCAAGAGGCAGCTTTTCCACAGCTTGTCAGGGAGGAAATCTTCGGGATTAATTAAATTTGCTGGGACTTCTTTCATGTAGTTGTTTGGATTTTGAGTTCAGATAGGGCAGCGATGGACTGGGAAAAGGCACGAACTCTAATGCAGCTCCTCCTCTGCATATTCAGTTTGGCAAAGAAATGTTACCTGTTGTTTTTTAACAGTTTACGATATCTGAAGTTTATTTCACTGCACCTGGGGCTTGGTGAAAGAGGTGACTATGTAAGGCAGGATACTCTGTATGCTGATGATTTTAATTTGTGTGCATGGACAGTACTCATAGTGGATCCCTTTCCATTAATCTATAACGTGCCCTACATCCCTCTATGACATTGTGAGGATGAGGAACATTTGAATGCATTTGGAGTTGCCAATTTCACTGAGGCAGGAAAGGCAAAATAAGATGAATATCAGGTGTTTGTGATAAAGGATCTGAAACTGAAGAAAAAACTGAAGAAAAATCTCCCAGAGAAGGCAAGCTGCTAAAAAGATGCAAAATCAGAGCAAAAGGCCAGTACCACAGAATTACAATGAGAAGACAAATGCATATGCAATTCAAAACATGCTGAGGGATGGGGTGGGCGATTTTGTCTTCTCTCCTTGCTCAGCTGTCTGCCTGAACACAGATACACAAGCTCACACTGCACTCAATGGCCAACAAAGTCTTTATTCCTTGGCTTCCACTGCGCTCCCCTTGATAGCATCTGCAAAGAGAGAGCCGGGAGCAGATCCAGGCATCTGCTCATTTCAGTTTGTTTTTGTAATTAAAGAGTGAAACAAACAACCGGAGAAGATCAGATGGTGAGAATTTTAGGAAATCATTAGAAAACGGGCCAGGGTTCTGCATCCTCCCCATGCTTCTTTCTCAGGTGCCAGACTTTGCAACTCCACTACCTTCAGCCAGTCTTGGGGTCAGCTTTTCCTGTTTTTCACTGACAGCATTGTTGGCACAAAATGTAGAGAGACCAGACTGTCCCCCCGGAGTCTGCAGGCTCAGTCAGACCCAGACAAAAGGCTGTGAACATGTGTGCTGCTTTGGCTGCCACCAGAGCTCAGTGCACGGTGAGGCAATCCAGTCATTCCTGAAACACAAGATATTCCAACATCTGGTTGCTGCTGGAGATGGCCTAATGGTAAAAGTGGACAGAAATTAGCATTGTTCCTATTTGCCCTGTAGTTCTTTGGGACCTTACAGGTGGTCTGAACCCAAGCTTCAGGATTTCAGCCCTGCAGTGTACTCTGGCACTGGGTTTCATCTCAGGAGGGCTTTATGTTTGAGCACCAGTCATTCCAATGGACAATTCAGCTCCTTGGAGTGGCTACCTAAACAGAATGCATTTCCATTTGATTAGAAATAGCCTTCTGAGTTCAAGGATATTGAAGGCCAGCTTTCTCCTTCACACCACTTCCACAGACTAGGGGGGAGGAAAGAAGAAACTAGAGCAACCCTCAGACTCCAGGCCAATAGACCCAAGCTCCATCATGATGGCAAAGTCACTTCTCCAAGAATTTCCACAAGAAACTTCACACCTGGTCTTCTAAATTCTCGGTCCTAACCTCTGCTTTTGCTGAACAAATATTCTGCTTCACGTTCACCTGGTTTGAATGAACCATACAGAATAACCACAACCAGGTTGTAGCATCCCATGAGGACTCTTGATCTTGAATGTTGACTGCTGAGCAATCACTGGTGAGATATATTTGCTGTATGCAGGAAATGCAGACAGACTTGGGAATCTCTTCTCCTGAATCTCAGTTCTCCAGCTCTTTATCCCACAGTGCTGGAAGCCTCCTGCTTTTGTCAGGAGGTGTGGAGGAGTTTGAGAGCTGAAGAGTTACAGTTAGTAGGGATCTGTTGTTCATTAGCCCAACAAAAAAGCTTCTGGTGGCCACGCAGGAAAAGACTTTGGCACTGATTAGGCAGGCTCAGAGCTACCGTGATGCTCTCTGGACCCAGTTAGAACTGTTCCCTGCAAAACGTTTGGCTTTGGCCAGCAGGAACTCTCCTGAGGATCCACTCTCGTCCTAGACAGCTTCCTCCCTGCTTTGTTCACAGCCACCAATGGCTTGAAGCGTCTCACAGGCAATGGGACACCTTCAGTCCATCCTCCTGATCTCCATAAGCAGCAGAAATGATTAGTGCAGGAAAAAAACCAGCTGCCAGAGCATGGGACATGCCTGGGGGAGCTGGACATCGAGACTGCCCCAGCAATTCAAGCCTTCCGTACTGAAACACACAACCAGGCACCCTGCAGCTCTGGGAGCACTGAGAGCTGCGCTTGCTGCTCCTTGTTTCCTAGTCCTTGCACATTTGGCTCACTGGTAGCAGGGATTTCAAACCCTCATAAATCAAGTCTTTCAGCATCATTCTCTGCTGATTCAAGCCAATTTTTTTAACCTCAAAGCCCTGCCCAGCCAGCCACTTTGAGATATTCCAGACATTTTGCAACCATTTATTTTTATTGAAACCAGCCAAGTCTCTGTATATATTGGGACTATCTTTTTTTTTAAATCTTTTTAATATACAAATCAGTTTTAAATAGTGTATAAGTCAGGAATGATTTGCAAATTAAACTGTCAAACCCTGGCAGGAATAGTGGCAGACTCCCTTAGCTTGAAATCTCCCGGCTGCTGTTGCTGTGAGTGCAGATCTCAAGAAGATGCCACACAATCTGCTTCTGCTTTCCTGGAAAATTCAGTCATGCTTTGATTCAGGAAAGTCTTCAAAATGCTGCTGCAGGTAACTCACTGATTGGATCACCTGCCCAGGGGAAGGATATGACATTTTAGGAGAGAGATGCTGGGGCTGTGGCTGTGCACAAGCCTTCTGGCCTTGAAAACACTTTTGCACAGGGAAGAGGAAGAGAAACTTGAACTGAGGATTATTGTGTGCCTTTTTCAAAACATGCATCTGGCACCACTGGAAAACAGTAATTATAAACTAGATATTTTCCTTGTAATTACTGGTAATCCCTTGTTGGCAGATGGGGATCTACTCCTCAGAATGTACAAATATATTGGCTAAAATGTTCTTAGGTGACAAGATTTTGGGCCCTAAGGAATTCTGACTCTATCTTTTCTTCCAGATTGCTGGCAGTCAGTGGCCATGGCGACCTCCTCCACTCAGCTGCCAGCCCTTGACTCCATCAACTCCACCAAGCAACCTAACTCCAGCACCTTCTTGTTCTCCAAGTTCATCCACCAAGACACAGAACTGTCCACAGAATTTTACAACCTGTGGATTGTCCTGATGGTAGTCAATGCCATCATTTTCCTCGTGGGTGTTGTGCTGAACAGCTTGGCACTGTACGTCTTCTGCTTCCGTACCAAGACAAAAACCACCTCTGTTATTTACACCATAAACTTGATTGTTACTGATCTCTTGGTGGGCTTTTCCTTGCCTGTCCGGATCATCATGTTCTACAGTGCAGGGGACTGCCAGCACTGCTCCTTGATTCACATCTTTGGCTACTTTGTCAACATGTACTGCAGCATCCTCTTCTTGACGTGCATCTGCGTTGACCGCTACCTGGCAATCGTACAGGTGGAGGCCTCACGGAAGTGGAGGAACCCCACCTGTGCCAAGGGAATCTGTGTCTTCATTTGGATCTTCGCCACTGTGGTGACTTTCTCCATCCTGACCATGGCAATACAGTTTGCAGAGTGCTGCCTCTCCAAGATCCTGGTCCTGATGGTCTGCGAGTACTTCTTCCCTCTCATCATAATCATCTTCTTCACCACAAGGATTATGTGTGCCCTGTCCAAGCCCAGCCTCATGCACCAGAGTCGGGAGAGGAGAATGAGGGCTGTGCAGCTCCTGATCACCGTCCTCATCATCTTCATGATCTGCTTCACTCCCTTCCATGTGCGACAGGTCGCGATCTCCATCAACCCAGACATGCCCCATAATGTCAGCCTCTTCGTCTACCACGTGACAGTGACTCTGAGTAGCCTCAACAGCTGCATGGATCCCATTGTCTATTGCTTTGTCACCAACAACTTCCAGTCCACCATGAAAAGCATCTTCAGGAAAACCGAGCTGGAGCAAACCAACGTGGACATCCTGGGCTTGAACAAGAACTCCAACGCAATCATCGCCTTCTCAAACACAATAGGGAGCCCTGTGAGCTTGCCATCACCAAGTGGTGTCCAGATATGAACAACATCTGATGGGACATATTGCAGGAAGCCAGTGCCATGATGCTGGAATATTACTAGGGTGCACGATGCTATTGTCTTTGAACTCTGTTTTTTAGGCTGAGGTTCAGACTGACAGTGGTGGAATTTATTCCTCAAGAACATTGTGATCTGTTTGAAAAATGGAACTTACAGTGCTGTTAGTACCAGTATGAAAGAGAGTCTATTAATTGCTGTTCCCAGCAGGGAAGTTTTCTTTGTATTTTAATACAGACATTTTGCTAGCAACAAATCCTTTACTGTGGTTTTCTTCTCATGTTTGACATCATAATGCAGCACTTCTAGGATGACTTAGAAAACAGGATATCTCTGGTTTGTAATTAAAGGTTTTGTGCCTTGGGCATGTGCTTAAGAATAAAGGATAAGAGGGATGTTTCCAGAACTATCTGCTGCAAAGATTTTAGATGCCAGTGGAGTGAGAAAGAAAGTATTCTCATCCACATGTCACTAGTAACTACTCATTTGTTCCTGAAAAATCTGAGCCTTCTCAGGAAAGAGGAGATGAATCAAGATGTAAAGTCTCCTTTTACTATTTCAGCTATAAGAAAAATATGCATGTGGGTATATATGTTTCCGTACACAATGCTTGGGCTTGGGGAGAGGTTAAGGGTATGTTCTACCTGTATTTGGATCACTTAATCTCCTAAACTGCAGATGAGCATACAAAAATCTGCAAAAATGAACATGCTTCCCAGCAAACTCTGCTATCTCTCCCTGAAGAACAGCCAAGATGAAACCCAGAACCACATTATAAAGTTATACTACTCTGTTTTGGTTTTTCTTCCTGGCATGTTGGAAAATCAGGGCTTGCTGTCCTAATTTTCACTATCAGTCTATTCACTTAGTCACTTAAATGCTGATACTCCCAAGCACAGAAAAAAAATCCATCTGAAGCATATAGGTTGAAATTCACCCCAGATCAAAGTCACTAGGATGATTTAAGAGCCATGTTTAAAAGGTATGTGAAGGTAAGGATGTCTCAAAACTCTATCCACAATGGTGGGTAGATGTTTTAGATGGCATTGTACCAAGGAAACAACACAAATAAAACAACTTATCCCAGGAAAGCAGCAAAAGCTGCCACATGAACACCAATAACTGTTGTTGTCACTCCAAGTCTCCTCACTCACATGTCTGTGGACACTCAACTGGAAGACTACTATGAGTTCATCAAACCTGGCTTTTCCTGTTACTCACTGGTGTTTTTGAACCTAGGACATCCCTGGGATCTGACCATGGGACACCCACCTCCATTTCACAGGAACACAACATAACTAATGCCTCAAACTGTCTCTTGCAGTGGGGTTTGTGAGAGTTTGCCACTTGCAACACATATATTTGTTTCCCTAAACTGTTTCCCTGACCGATCCAAACACAATAAAATTGGCACAGTCAACATCACTGCAGTACAGGGGACTGGGTGTTCCAGATCCTGTTCCAGATCCTGTCCCAGACAGTGGGGTCCATGGAGGGTGATCCAGCTCATGGAATCAGACACTTCACAGCTGAGTGACACCTTCAGCTGCAGTTGGTCCACCCGCTCAGGCTCTTGCTCATCCTGGCGTGCAGTAATTGCCATTGCCAGGACTGTGATCCCTTTCCCAAGCAATACAGCTGACTCAGTGCCTTTCTGCTGGGACCTCAATTCCTTTGTAGAGGGTTTTCTTTCCAAGACATGGTGACGAGGGACACCAACACTGTGGCACAATCCCATGGGAGGTAAGACTGTTGTTCTGGTCATTGTTTCCCGTTCTAGACATGGCCATGAACGTAGTCAGCTTTCCCAGGACCTAATTGTGCTGTGGTTTCCTTATGCCTCACCTATTTCCTTAATCCTCTGTAAATCCCTGACACAGGCAACTCCCAGCCAACATCTGGATCAGCACACATGAATCAGGCTCTGACTTCTCAGCCAGGCTGGCCACTTCCCATTTCTGCCACCATTTTCCACCAACCCTTCATTTGGAGAAAATAATTTTATGCCTCAAAGGTCTGAACGTCCCTGCAAACCCCTGAAGTCTCCTGCCCACCCACCCACCACACACTCTCAGACCTTTCCCTGCCACCTAGGCTGTTTGTAATGAAAATGTGTGTCACATATACAGAGCTGTTAACAGCACTGTCTTTTGCCAAGACTGCTCAGGCAAACAGGAGGAAATGTGCAGGCTCCATGCATAGCTTATTTTAGCTTCTTTGTTCCAACAACCCACAGATTCACACCTCCCATTCTCTTGTTATCAACACTATTTTTGCCATATACAGAAATGTCTTAACATCTTTCTCAGTGCAGTTGTTCATTTGAGGTCAGTATAAAATCTCTTAAGATGATTTGCTTAGATTTTTTTTTAAGTTCCTAAACAGCATCTCTGTTGAAGCTCTGTCTTTCTGCTATAAACTTCACTTGTGGTAGGCTGGATTCCCTCTAGTGCTGTGTATTATTGAATCCCCATAAAAATCACATGAGACTGAAGAATTCTCCTTATTTTGTAATGCCTGTTGCCTTATCCAGAGCTTTCAGTGTTCCTTCTTCATTTTATACCAGCTCCAAATCAGGATCCCTTATCAAAGACACAGTCTCCAAAAACTGGAAAGAGACCAAATCCTTCACAAACTAACCTACTTTTTGTGACTTCTTGTGCTCTCTGTTTAATCTTTACTGTTTACACATCTTGCTTTTCCTCAGGGTGCAGCACTTGCTAAACTCCTTTCCTATTTAAAGTCACCCATTTCTGTTCGGGGCGCAAAGTTGAAAATCATAACCAAAAACTCATCTATCCTCACAAATACTCCCCCAAATGGCACAGTTTTGGTGGGCACCTTCCACCTGCCAGTTCTCTTTGCTGCTGAAGCATCTTTCAGTTCTCTGTGTTTCTAGAGATGAGGGCAAGGTCTCTTACCCCTCGATCTGCACCATCCCTCTGCTCAGGGTATCTCGTTGGGTTCCTCTTAGTGATCACCAGCAGGGATTGCAAAAGCTCTCTTCCCACCTCAATGTGCCCTTTCTCCAGTGAGAACAGCCACAGGTAACACCACAGGGAAGCCTCCAAGGGCAATGTGAGAGATTCTGTGCATCATTAAATACATGCAGACACTTCTAAGGCAAAGCATACACAAGTCAGCTTTTGTGGGACAGTCTTTTATGCAGAGTATTTAAAGATTTAGATGCCAATTTCCCAATGATTTCAAATTAAATCCGGCACTTAACAACCTTTGAGGATCTGTATCATTCCCCAGAGGCTGAAATAGTAATCAGGATGGATGGGCATTGCTTGTCATACTACCACCCCCGAGTCTGTGGTAGACAGAATATAGCATTCCCTAAAGAGCTTAACAGCAATAAAGAGCTCTGTAAAAAGCCCCAACCTTTCAGGGAATTACAGCACTCATTCCTCTTTGATGTGCTGTGCTTCTCTTGTGTATCTAAAATCCTATACAGTGAATTAGAAATATCCTCTTCTACCAGCTGCCCAGACAGTAGCAAAGAAAGATGGTGAAAAATGTCACGTGTATTTCTTGGGATTTTGGCCATTCCTGGGACACAAGATCTTTGCTAACCGTGAGCCTGAGTCACAACACACAGAACTCAGGTCTGTTGGTATGCCAGGGGATGGGGATCCAGGAACAGCCGAGCCTCTTCCTCTCCCTTCTCTGTGTCTCACCTGCATTGCATCCAGCACATCCCATGTTTCAACGCACTTCTGTCTTTCCAAAGCTTTTCCTATTACAGCCCAGAAACCTGTAGCAAGGCAGAGGTGCAGAATAGCCAGGCCTCAGTTACTCTGCAAACATAGCAGGGCCCAGCAAAGCTGAAGATCTCCAGTTCTGCACCAGTAAAGGAGCCCCTGACTCCCCCTGTGGGGTTATCTGCCAGACCAGCTTCCTCCCGGGCTCTGAGTGAGCTCTGCCCTCTCTCCACAGCCATCTGATAACTGCCAAGAGGAAACTGCACAGCCATGTGCAAAGGCAATTTCTTCCTTCCTCGTCCCTCTGGGTTTTGCTGTCCCTCAGATGTGTACACAAGAGTCTCATTAATCAGGCTAATCAGCGTTAATAAGTTCTGCTAGCAGGTGTGGGCTCCGCTTGGGGAAGGGCTGAGGAAAGTGGAATTGCCTGTGTTAGGACTATCAGGACAGGTCACCCCACCTATTCTGCACCTTCTGTCTTCCAAGGGTAAGGGCAGGAGTGGCTCTGGCTGAGGATTTGGGAGAAGACAAGTCTGATCTCCACAGCTACTCCAGGACAGAGGAGGATAAAGGAGACATTGCAGAGGAACCAGAGTCATGAAGTAATAAGGGAGGAAGGGAAAGAAGAGGGACCTAAAGGGTTAAACAACAAGCTGAGCTCACAGAGGGCAGGCCTTGTAAGATCAAGGATGAGGAAGCAAAGACAGGGAAAAGTGACCAGGGAGCACAGAGACCTGATGCCCAGCAAAGGATGACACAGGAAAACAAGGGCTTGGCTTGCTTTTCCCCTTCTGGGCATCATTAGTCCCAAAACAGGAGCTCTGGGGAGGATGCCAGTGCTTGGATTGCAGCTGGAAGACTCCCATTTTAGGAAGAAAAAGCCTGAAAGCAGAGCACTTTATCCCCTTCCCATGTTGAGGCCCAGGAAAGGGACAAGAGTGATCTCTCCCACATTCGTCTGAGCTTTTGGGGTCCTACAGTAGAAGACAGGAAGGTCTCCTCTGTGCTGGGAAGCACAAAGAGAGTCTTCATCCCTCCACCCTTGGGAAGAGAGTGCTGGGGATGCAGGAGGGGATCTGGTGTGGTGTGGGTGCTCATGGACTAGTAGCAGCATCCATTGTGTATGTTGGTTACATAATCAGCAGGATTGTCACGGGAAGTGCTGGGTGATGCTCGTGTGAGATGGTGTCACCTGAAATGCCACATCACAGCACACATCCCATGCTCTGCAGGGCACCCCAGGCAGAGCAGACTGGGAGATTGCAGCACATCCCCAAGGACAAGAAATGATCCATCACTTCACTGCAGTATTTTTGTGCTCTGTGGTGGGTAATGTTCAGCTTTTGGGACCTAGTAGGGATGCAAGGGAGAATTTTCACTGCAAACACAGACTCATAGAATTGTTTAGGTTGGAAAGAACCTGTAAGATCATCAAGTCCAACCATTAACCCAGCACTGCCAAGTCCACCTCTAAACCATGTCCCTTAAGTGCCACATCTACACATCTTTTAAATCGCTCCAGTAACTCACCCACTTCCCATCTTTCTGATTCCCTCCTCAGATGCTGCAAAAAGCACCAAAACTTGAGATGTGAGTTTTACTAAGTGCTTTTATAAGCTGTCAATGCTGGCAAAATATCAAGGTCTTAGTTCATGAAACTATCCTTCTTCAGGATTCTTGACTGTAGTGTCAGAGATGAGATTAATTTAGGCATGGAGGCATGGGTCTAAGTTCTAACACAAGTGATTCTGCTTTTCTTTCATGGCTATCCAGAGAGCTAACAGCCCAACTCATGATTAAGGTTCTTCTTTCCAGCTGTCCATGGAAGAGAAAGAGCTTGTCAAATGAAATAAAGCCAAGTTTACATGTAGGAGAAAGTTTTTGTTCATGTCACAGCAATCCCAAGGAAAACTCGCAGAGAGGAGTTTCTGCCATCCCAATGAGAAGGTAAGCAGAATCATGGAATCATAAAATATCCTGAGCTGGAAGGGATCCACAAGTTATCATCAAGTCCAACTCCTGACCCTGCACAGGGCACCCCAAGAGTCCCATCATGTGCCTGAGAGTGCTGTCCAAATGCTTCTTGAACTGTGGCAGACTCAGACTGTGACCACTTCCCTGGAGGGCCTGTTCCAGTGCCTAATCCCCCTTTTGGTGAAAAACCTTTTCCTAATACCCCAGCTAAACCCTTCCTGACACAGCTTCATGCCATTCCCTTGGGTCCTATTGCTGGTAACCAGAGAGAAGAGATCAGTGCCTGTCCCTCCACTTCCCCTCATGAGGAATCTGTAGACCATGATGAGGTCTTCCCATCACTCCCAATGTTACACCCTTTTGACTCAGTCTGAGGTGGACAATTAAATCCCTTTAACCTGCCTCCTTCCATGCCTATCACCCACTCAGTCCAGTTCTCCCACACAATGCATCTGACTTGCAGCTGCTGCAAAAGGGCACATGAAGAGCTGATCTTCCTCACTCTACTCTTGAATGCAAGATGAGATGGAGTAGGTGCTGTACAGCATGTAAGTCCTCTTGTAGAGAGGGAGATCTGACCTGAAGCTGCTCACTGGAAGATAAACATGAGTAGAGGTCAGAAAGGGCTGCACTGCTGTGCCTCGGTGAGTAAATGTGACCCAGAGTTTGTTCTCATATGCGTCATGCAGGGAAGTATATCTGAGCACCAGCTGACTCTCTGACACCATGAAGAGACGTACAGTGCTCCACGAATGGGTAGAACTGACAGAATCGGTCTTCTTTTGTCAAAATGTCACTCGAGCTCTGTTCTGCACGTATCTCCTCCAACCATATCACATTTGCTCTTCTCAGTAGGAACAGCCAAAGAGGAAGCACTAACCTGAGCTCCAGCCCCAAAAGAGGCATTCTTGGGGATGCCCTGAAGGTCTTGCAGGAGATACCTTGGCTTCTCTTTCATCCTTCAGTAGGCCTTAATGGGACTTTCCTGACATGACCTTAAAGCAACCAAACAAAATGCCCTCTCTGTGGTTCAAGTACCCAGGATCAGAATAGCAGCAAGGGTTTTACTCAGAGCAGTTTTACTTCCATCTCCTCCAAAAGAGGCCTCCAAAATAGGCCTAGAAGTGTTTGTTTATCTCTCCAGATGGAGAAAAGTGGAGATTGCCACAGGTCAGTTAAACAGATTCCCCCAAGAGACTTGCCCAGGGGAAGTCCATATGGGAAGTAGGCATGGCATGAACGCCTTGGGTCAGAGCCCAGCCACTGGCTCATCCATGCTTTGATCCCACAGGCAGCATCTCCCCAGCCAGAAAAGGACCCTTATAAATTCATTCTTGAAGTTCACTAGAAAGGAACCAAGACCAAAGCCCAGTATGCAACCCCTTGATGTTTTGGGTAGCTTGGAGGCTGCCCAAATCCTGTCTTCCCAGGGAAGGCCTCTTTTGACTGATATTATTTAGAGTTGGAAAAGCCGTCCTGCTTGCATCGCTTGGAAAACACGGGGCGCTCAAGACGCCGGTTCAGGCAGACTTCTCTGCACAGCTGCCCGCCTGCAGAGCATGTGGTGGGAATCTGTTGATAGGTTCTTGACAGAAGTTATGGCTTGTTTATCTGGTAGCTTTACTTTGTGCCTCCTACCCAACCCGGAAACCCTTCCTCTCCTAACCTCTTGGCCTGCTATTGTATACAGACGAGTCTACGCGATAATTTTGGTAACCATGATTCATCTTACGACAAACACTGTATAAAGCAAACAGATCTGTATTGTCATAATTAAAGCAAATGATTGGATGGTTTATCCATACAATCCTAACAGTTCTGCCACTGCTAATGCTGTACCTGGCCTGCAGAGGTTTCAGCATTAGGGTATGTTAACCCATGGAATGTCAAACCAGGCATGATCCTGCTGTTTCCTAAGGCTGGAAGGACTTGGAAGCCAGCAGGACTTCTTCCTAAGGTTACTGCTTGCCCTATGGAGAGATGAGAAAGCCTCTCCCAGTCATCTGAGCATGAACCCCTTTAACCTGGAGCCCTTTTTCCAGGAAACCCTGCAGTTCTGCTCTAATTTCTCTTTGAGGTTTAGAGAACATACAGCTCCTTCTTTGTCTTTTTTTCAGTGTTACATTCCAAAGCCACAGACATTTGCTCTGTCTTTGTCTAACAGATAACTACACACCAAGATGCCAGACTTTTTTTTTTTGGCTCCTAGCAAAGGTATTTGTAAACAACACTCCATTCCTGCATTCCAAAAAAAATTAAATTACTCTGTCTCTTCCTATGAGGCGTGTTTCCAGGGTCAGACTTTCTCGTGGTTATGTGCTGAGCTTCTTCAGATGTTTCAGCTGTCATTTCCAGAGAAAAATGGGGGTGGGGGACAGAGAGGTGCTAGTCCATCAATTTATTTAATGTGTGTTAAACCCCTTCTGTACACAGGAGTAGGTGGGGGGTGATACAAATGGACTGAGGGACACAGTTGATGGTCAAGGACACAGGCGCATGGTCCTTCTATACCCACCCCCAAGAGCTCCAGACCTGCCAGCATCAATGAGTGTCCTTGATGTTTTTGGTTTCCTTTAAGCCCCTACACTATCTGGCCAGACCTGCTCAGCAAAACCCACATACTCTGCATTTGGCAGCCATGTGTGTAACCCTTCCAAACCCACAAGGACTGGAGGAGTTTGAGAGAGGATGTTGTCTCCACAGCTGCCGTGTTTAATACCAGCAGCAGCAGCTGCCAGTTCAAGGGATGCAGATGTGCCATTTGCAACTTAACTTTCACGATCAATAGTGCAGCTGTTGGTCCTGCAAGCTCCGGGGGGGCAAGAAAAATCAGCAGATTCTACTAGGAGTTTTCCTGGAGGGTCATCTGTCAGCAGTGTTGAATGAAGGAGCAGAAGAGGGTAGAACATCTGCAACAGAGACCCAGGTGTGCAGGTAAGGGTGGCAATGCAGAGTGCATGTTTGCAGTAGTAACTGTGTGATGGAAAAACAGGGTAAAGAGCTAGCAGAGGCAGCTACAGGCAGGGAAGTCCTCTCCTCTGTGGCAGGCAGCAGGAGCCTGTGGGCTGTTTAATACACCAGCAAATTCCTGCTGTAAGATGCAAATAAAACCTCACCCAGGTCCTGATCCAGCACCCACTAACAGCAAGGGAAGATTTCAGTGGAGTAGTTGGTGTCTGCTCTGGGCTATTCCTGGGAGTCCTTCTCACTTGCAGTTCCAGTGGTGCAGTGCAGTCGGGGACTTTGCAAGATCCCCTGCCCAAGGACCCCAGCGCCTGGCTGAACATCTGAGGACACAAACACCTAAAAAGAAGGGAAACAAATGCACCATAAATCCAAAAGGGACAGGTTTGTGCAACGATGTGTTTGTGTGTGCTTGTGACAAGAAACATTTCAATGGGACTGAGGAGAAGACTCATAGACACCCACTATCAGGGCACAAATCCTGAAGGGACCACAGAGATGAGGGGCAGGACACAGGTACAGCAGGGAGGTGTGGGGTGAAAGCAAGAGGGAAACTGAGGCGCAATCTCTGCATTCAGCCCCTAGTGAAAGGTATCAGGAACTTATCTACACCACACTCCAGGGTCTCCTTAGGGGGTCTGTGGAGTTTCCCCTTGCCATGAGGTGTATTTGTGGTGGGAGAGCATAGGGTAGTGTGGGCACCAGCAGATTACCCGAGCAGATCAAAAACAGAAGATAACTTTAGGGCAGGAGGTAGCCTTTTAACGCCAGTTCAGTGGGGAAAGAGATCCCTTCATTCTCTCTCCAGTCCCCTCAAGGACAACATTTCTTCCCATACATGGCAAGGTGAATGTTTTTTTCCCCTGCCATCAGCAAAAATCTTTCACAGATTAAACGTTTTAATGGCTCTCCAGGGGAACCTCTTTGTCCAGCTTGCAGTGCATAAAATCACAGGAAACAGCCTGCCTGAGGGTTTTCCAGCAACTGGAGAAAAGATAAAGCTGCTGGGACACAGGCGTAAATATCCCACCCGTTCTTTTTAGTCTCGGGTCTCATCCTAAGAAGACACTCATCCCTTTTGCCTGCAGCAGGACCAGAGGATGCTCAGCACCAGGCAGGATTGGCGTTTTATCTGTCCTGGGCATTACACCATAACAGATGTCCCATTTGTCCCAGGTCCTTTCATCTTTTCCATGCTTTCACAGCTCTTCCCAGCTGGAACATACATGATATATAACATACTGATTACAATCAACATGTACAGTTAATTTTTCTTGAGTAGGATTTTGACCTAGGTTTCACTTTTCAAAAGGTTTCACTTTTTAAAAGCCCTATGTGGGGAAGGGCACAGGGCCATGACAGGCAGACAGTGGGATGAAGGGCTCCAGGTGGGCAGGCAGGTCTTGGCCAAGTGGTTTATTTTAATTTTGAACTTCACTTCCAGTCCACCCAGTCTCCCCAATTCCTCGCAAGCTTTGCTCTGCCCTTGTACCTGTGTTACAGTCTCCTCTCCTCCCCTCTCACCCGTCCTTACTCACACCCAAGCACCCAGTGAACTGCAATCCAGCTCTTCCTGCACAGAGGTGGGATCCTAAAACTGTGCTGCGCCAGCAATCCCAAGGCTGTTCCGCACCAACAGATTTGATGTCCCCAGCCCCGTACAGAGACAGAGGAACTGGCCGGGATTCCCCATCCTTGGCTCCCTTCCCACAGCAGCATCTGCCATGCCAGCATCAGAAGGGGACCATCGCAGGAGTTGCCCCCCAGCATCCCCTTCCCAGGCTTTCTGGAGCAGCTCAGAGCAGCTCCACACCAATTTTGTTATGTTTAAGTAACTTTCTCAAGGCTGCTTGGAACACATTGCTCGGTCCAGGTGGCTGGTATCCTTGTGTTGAAGGAATCTTTCCATTTTCCTGCATCTCTTCCCTTCCCATGGGAACAGGATGCCCCAGTGATGGGACACTGTGTTGTATCCTTCAGCTCATATGAACAGTACTGATTACAGATACTATTTAGGGAAATTTTATAAACACCCATAGCAGGTTTAAGCTTTCTTTTTATTTATTTCAATTAAACACTGGCGGATAAAAAACACCAAACTTCTCGAAAAACAGCAGTAAATCTGCAGATTTAAACAAGGCCAAGGAATCATAATTTTTTCCTTGGAAACTCTTTTTTAGGTTTGTAAAGTCGTGCAGGATGGGAAGAGGGAGGTTTGCTGAATTTCCCCAAGAGACTTCACTGACCCACCACTATTCCTGCGTTGCAAGGCAGTGAGGATCTGCTTGCACCATCCTTTTTTACAGCTTTTTTGGATATTTCACAGCAGAGTGATTTCAGCAAGTAGCCCGTGGCAGTGGTTTAAGAGGTCTGATCCTGCCAGCCAAGTAGTGACCAAACCAACCACTGCCCTCTGCTGAACGCAGCCCGGAATCCCCACGGAGCTCCCAATGGTCCAGAAAATTATGGTTGAAATCCTGTTTTGCTGGGAGGATGGTAAAACTTAAACTACTACCTTAGGTCGTGACTCTTTCTTTCACATCAGCTGCCAAACTCCTATATTTCATGGCTTTTGTGTTGAGTCCCTGCTGCACCATTGCATCTCTACAGCGGATTTAAGTACCTCCTTCAACCTTCAGAATATTAATCACTCTCTTGACTAGCACAGTTTGAGCTCGATTTCCCTCACTAGGAGAGCCCTGGAATCGCTGAGTGTTTCCTCATGTACACCTTGGTGTGCTGAACTCCGGGCTCTGAGTTCCAGCTCGCTGCTGGCAACAGGTGGAATAATTTGTGCGTGGCTCAGGGCAGTGAGCACTGGTGAGGCTGCACCCCAAATCCTCACTTTTGGGTCCCTCACAAGACAAGAAAGACATTGATGTGCTAGAGCATGTCCAGAAAAGGGCAATGGAGCTGGAGAAGGGTCTGGGGCACAAGCCTGGTGAGGAGTAGCTGAGGGAGCCTAGAGAAAAGGATGCTCAGGGGACAACTTCTCACTGTACAACTACCTGAAAGGAGGGTGTAGACAGGTGGAGGTGGCCTCTTCTCCCAGGTAACAAGTGACAGGATAAGAGGGCATGGCTTCTGGTTGTGCCAGAGGAGGATTAGATGGGATATTAGGAAAAATGTCTTCACAGAAAGACTGGTCAAGCACTGGATCAGGCTGCTCAGGGAAGTTGCAGAGTCACTATCCTGGAGGGATTGAAAAGATGTGTACATGTGGCACTTGGGGACATGGTTCAGTGGTGCATCGGCAGTGCTGGGTTAACAGCTGGACTTGATGATGTTACAAGCCTTTTCCCACCTAAATGATTCTGTGATTCCTTGTTGTTGTACACCTGTCCCCAAACCCCTGAGGGTCAGTCCCTGCCCCAGACCCTCTGCCCTGGCTGGAAATGATCCCCTGAGCTGCTTTAGCTGAACATAAGAGTGTGAGGAAACACCAGAACAAAGATGCTGTGGCTGCCCCATCCCTGGAAGTGTTCAGGGACAGGTTGGACGGGGCTTGGAGCAACCTGGGAGAGTGGAAGGTGTCCCTGCCCATGGCAGGGGGTTGGAATGAGATGATCTTGAAGGTCCTTTCCATCCCAACCAGGGGTGGGACGGGATGAGCTTTAAGGGACATCGGGGTCCTGGGTAGGACAGGATGAGCTTTAAGGGACAGCAGACTCCTGTCCCTTGAAGCTTTCCAACCCAAACCACTCTATGATCACACGAAGACAAGCAAAAAACTGTGTCGTAGCTAAGGACAAAGCATCTTTCAGGCACAGCAGGGCAGGGGGCTGATGCTTGCTGGAAGGGAGGCAGTGGCTGGGGCTGCATGTTCCTCCTCAGCGCAGTGACAGGGCCCCGAACACGGGCTGGGCCGTTCCTCATCCTCCTCATCCTCATCCTCATCCTCCTCATCCTCATCTTCATCCTCATCCTCATCCTCATCCTCATCCTCCTCAGCCCATGATTTATCACGGGGAGGCTGCGGGGAGCGGGAGCGGCTCCGCGGGCCGCGAGATGGCGCTGCGGGAGAGGCCGAGGGGGCCGCGGCGCCTCAGGGGCCGGGCCCGGCCATGGCGGGGTCACATCGTGTCCCCCCGTCCCCACTGCAGTGTCCCCTCAGGGGCAGGGCCCATCATGGGGGTCACATCGTGTCCCCCTGTCCCCATCGCAGTGTCCCCTCACCCATCATGGGGCTCAGATCGTGTCCCTTCGTCCCCATCGCAGTGTCCCCTCACCCATCATGGGGGTCACGTCGTGTCCCTTCGTCCCCACTGCAGTGTCCCCTCACCCATCATGGGGGTCACATCGTGTCCCCTCGTCCCCATCGCAGTGTCCCCTCACCCATCATGGGGGTCAGATAGTGTCCCTTCATCCCCACTGCAGTGTCCCATCAGGGACAGGGCCTGGCCAGGAGGGGGATCTGATCTTGTCCCCTCGTCCCCATTGCAGTGTCCCCTCATGTTACTCGGATGGGGGGACACTTGTCCCTCGGTGTGCCCTCAGTGACAGGACCTGCAGCCCCTCAGTGGCAGGGCTCAGGCCTCGTCCCCTCAGTGATCAGAGCATCCCCTCAGTGACAGGACTCCCCTTGTCTGCAGTGGGGGCTCAGACGACACCCCCTGAGGCAGAACCCCTGCTCTGTCCCTTGGATGGGGGGTCAGATCATGTCCCCTCAGAGACAGGACCCTCCTGCTCTGTGATGGGGCTCAGACCACGTCCCCTCAGAGACAGGACCCTCACTCCATCCCTCAGAGTGGGGCTCACCCCTCAGAGGCAGAATTCACAGACCCTCAATGGAGTGCTCATACCATGTCCCCTCAGAGACAGAACCCTCACTCTGTCCCTCAATGCAAGGCTCAGACCCTGATGTCTCAGAAACAGGACCTGAAGACCCTCGGTGGGGTACTCAGACTGTGTCCCCTCAGAGACAGGACCCCCCTGTCCCATGGTGGAGCTCAGACCTCATCCCCTGAGGGGCAGGACCCCCACTCTGTCCCTCAGTAGAGTGGTCAGATCTCATCCCCTCAGCCTCTGGGGCAGGACCCCCACTCCATCCCCTGGTAGAGTGGTCAGGTCTCATCCCCTCTGGGGCAGGATTCCCTGCTCCACACCCTCCGTGGGCCCAGGGTGTTGGAGCTCTCCCGACACTGGTCCAGTGGGACCCAGGCCACCTATTGATGGAAATGGGGAAGGGGAAGGAAGCTGGAACCATGGCCATAGTAAGGGACTTGGGGCTCAGCAACAGAGGGAGCCCAAAGATGCTTCAGACAGCCCTGTTTCCCTCAGCTGTGACACAGGAGAGGGGACATGCTCCTCTCTCCACCCACCCCGACACACAACAACCATGGGTTTGGCCCCATCGCTCAGCTGCTCTGGGCATTGAACTGCCCAAGTGATCCCAAAGTCAGCAGCAGCCAGACAGGGGACAAAATCAGGGCTGAGAATTGTCTTTGGACAAGGTCACAGCTGGGAATTGGCTTTGGGTGATGATATGCAGGGGCCGCTCCTCTAGCCAAACACTGGAAGGGATGTCAGCCTGCTACAGACCCTGCTCCTCTTCAGGTGGTGCTGGGCATCTTTACAAGAAGGGTTCCACTGTTCTTACCTTGGCAAACTCTTCTATAAATGCCTATGGGATAGCCCTGGGATAACTTTTCCTACTACAAGTCCCTTCTCTGTATTTCCTGTAGCCCTGGTTTGGTCTAAATGACCCCCTCCATCCTGTAGCTACATGAGGGGTCATTGTCTGTGTCTTGACTCGTTTTCCAGGCTGTGTTCAGTGTCCCAGACACACCTGTCTAGAGCTGCTGTAATGGTCTGGAACTCATCCACTTCAGGGACAACTGGTCCAAGCCCAGGCCTCCAAGAGAACTGCAGTTATCAGGCCTGGGTGCACTGCTGGATCCAGGACTTGGAAATGCTCCGGGTCAGTTGTATCACACACAGCATGTCTGGGAACGCTTCAGCTCCAGCACAAACCTGCAGAGTTATACACTGCACTACACTCTAATGGTTTCCTGTCTGAAACTGTTTTATTTGTCACCTTCTTGACTTCCTAGTAAATCAGAGGGGGAAAAAAGAGCTATGACTTATCCCTTCCATTCTCAAACACAAAGTGCTCCTGGTTAGGCAATGCCTGCATCAGGAATTTCCTTTGGGTTACCAAGTCACTACGGAAGGAAAAGGTCCTGATGGAAATAAGTCAGCACACATGAGTCCTGGGAACCACTTACTTTGGAGCACAGAGCCCCAGACCAGATCACCATGGTCACTTTATGCATCGTCCCCAGGCAGCAGCTGCGTGTCTGAAAGAGCCTCCAGAAAGCCCTTTCAGGGTCTTACTCGGCCACCACCCTCAATGGGCATCCCCAGCAGTTCCCACTCAAGAAAAGATTTGGAAAAAAAAGGACTTAAAAGCTTGCAAGGACAAAGTGCCATTGCAAAAAAGGCAGAAGACAGCAAGTGTGTTGCCAAGGTCATGGACCCCTGTCAAATGATGTCACCCACCCTCTGCATTACAGAGAAGGAAGGACCTAGCCCTGTTCCTCTCTGACGTTAGGTCTGACTCTGAGATCATTTTTGGGTGTGTGGATGAGCTAGGCCCTTGAAACATTTCTTTCTCCTTCTAAAAGCATAAAAGGAGCGCTTGACCTCACCCCAAGCTGATTTTACTTGGGCCAACCCAATCCTAACTGGGAAAGGAAAGAAAAAACCCAGAAACAAAGTGAACCCAAAGTCAAGTTCTGCATTAAGGCAAAGATTTTCTTCCTCCTGGCAGAAACCCTGAAACATGGAACTAATTCAACACAGTCAAAATGGCACATAACAAATTGAGAACAGCAACGCCTCTTTCCAATGCCTTCCTGAGAATACTGACACATTCCACACCCTCACTCTGGCACTTCTCCTGTGCAGTCCCTTCCTCAGCTTTACCTGTTGGATGCTGCAACAGCTTTGATGCCTTTGGAAAGGTTTCCTAAAATATCTCAGAGGCTTAGAAATACTATTCTCCTTCCCAGGCTGAAGATGCTCAGGCCCCATTTATTCTCACCTGATCCTGCATTGGTACTACCTTTTAACATAAACACCTCTTCTACTGCAACATATTTAATATAAATACTTTTGCCTCCAAACTTCTTATGCTTTGCTTACAAAGAGCATCTTTCAGCCTTGGTCGACTAAGTGATCCATGTGCTCTTCTCACAAAATACATCCCCCTTTCCCTGATCCAAGAATAGTCTGAATTCTCTGAGACTGTGTGGAATTCCAGGGACTTGTTTGTAACCCTCAGTGCTTAATTCCTCGGTTTTCCTTAGGCACAGAAATTTCAGTGATTCAAAATGCAGCAAGGGAGCCAATATTTCTATTATCCCCCTTCTATCCCTGCATGTACTTCTCTCCGTGACACACAGCCTGCTGCAAGGCCATGAGGCATCCATATGCTGGGAACATTTTTTGACGTTCCTTTCCTAATCCATTTGAACCCTAACAATTTGACAGGTCAGGCAGACCTAACAGGTTTTGCTCCCAGCTGTCAGAGCAGAACAGAAGAGCTCATCCCCCTTTAAGCAGGACCCAAAGGACCAGGAGGCTAGGGCAGCCTCCAGCCCTGTGAAATCGCCAGTAATCCCAGAGCATTCCCTCTAATTCACACTCAGGAGGACAGGGCATGTAACCTGCCTGTGACTCATCTCATTCTGAGGCAAAGTGCCACAAAGGCAGAACACTCAAAATGGCCCAGGACGACTCTCCACTGCTTCACTCCAAATAAAAGAGGAGAAGGAGTGGCAGCTGCAGGGCCTATTTCCAAACACAGAGCCACCATGAAATGGTGACACAGCAAATCACACAAGCCCAAAGGAGAGCTCGGCTCTGACACAAGCAGCCTCTTTTACAACCCAACCTAAGGACAGGGGCAGCTTGCCTGGTTGGTCGTTTGACTTGTTTCTGAGTGTCATGGGTTTCTCTGATTAGTTTGGTTTTTTTTAATAAGAGGAAGATTGGCTTCTGTTGGAAGCCTCTGGAAGTTTCCCTCCATCCTACAGAGCAGAGCCAATGAGGGCCAGCTCCGAGGAAAACTTCCTGCTTTTGAACCATTAAGTGACGCCCCTGCCTGAAAACATATTTAAGAAGTTGTTGCGCACTTAGAAATCCGCAACCATGGCTTAACAACATCACAACGCAGACATCAAGGTCAGTGCAGGAGGGAGAACCAGGGGGAGAGACCCCACGGATCAGGGAGCGGGCTTAAAACTATTATTCCCTGAATATGTGGTGCTGACCATGGTGATTACGAGCTGTCCCCTCGAAGCCCATGGGATCCATTGGGGTGCAAAGATCCCCCTGTCGGAGCAGGAGGATGCATGAAAGAGGCTCTTGCTTAGCAGGAGGTGCCCAAGGTGGAGCAGAGTCTTGCAAAGATTTGTGGCTGAGACCCACGGAGGGAGAAGCCCACAGAGGGAGAAGCCCACACTTAGCAAGAGACCACCCAAGGTGGAGCAGAGTCTTGCAAAGATTTGCAGCTGAGACCCACAGAGGGAGAAGCCCATGCTTAGCAGGTACAGCCAGCTTTTCATGAGAGACTGCACCCCATGGAATGACCCATGAGAGAGCAAAGGGTCTCTCTCATGGGAGGGACCCAACGGAATGCAGGGGAAGGACTCAGAGTTATGATTCCCTTGTGACTCTGGTGATGACTGTGGTGAAGCAAGCTGTCCCCTTTGCAGCCCACAGGCAAGCCCCCTGAGACAGAACTGCTGCTTAAGTCTTGGACTTACATCTGCGAATGGCTGACCCAACAACAACTGACTGC